>JAPSGF010000003.1:3856574-3891764 GCA_035772895.1 Perdix hodgsoniae
GAGAAGAGAAGAGAAGAGAAGAGAAGAGAAGAGAAGAGAAGAGAAGACTTAGGTGGGTTAAAATTTTGCTAGGGTGACAGTCATAAAGAGTAGCAATAAATGGGCTTGTACCAGTTGGCAGCCAGTGAAAAAGAGGATACCCAAGAGGTCCATACTAAGTCCAGAGTGAATAATTGAGTAATTGGTATAATGGCAAAGAATGCAACCCCAGCAAGTTTTCACATTATACTGAATTAGGACAAGTGCTGGACCCAGAGGAAAAACATCCATCCATAGGCCCTGCAAGGTTACTGGGAGAACCCTGATCTTGGCAGGATGCTGAGCAGGGCTTAGTTAGTCTGGAAATAAGGAAAAGGTCATGGCCTAATGCTACCAGCTGAAAAATGTGTGAAGTATTGTTCAAAGGACAGCAAAGCCAAACTTAACTAGGTAGTGCTAGACTATCTTGTGGCAATGGTTTAAGAGGTCCATGTTAGACATCAGCAATAACTTCATAACCGTGAGGTACTACATACTAGAAGGGGTGGCTGAACAGGCTGTGTAATTTTTATCATTGATCTTTTTAAAATTCAAGTAGACAAATCTACAGCCAATTTGTTCTAGCACTTATGACAGTCCATCTCGGAGATGGAAATGGCACTTCAGATCTCTAAAGCCATTTTCTGATAGGTGCTTCATTGATTCTGTGATGCAGTTTCTCATCCAGGCCATAACACAGTTCTAAATCTACGTTTGTTCACAATGAATTGTGTGTATATATTGCTCTAGTTGGTTTTCAGTAAAACAAACACAAAAATAACTTGTTTATCAACTGCAAAATATTGTAAGACATTTGTAGTGTATTGTACACATCTCTCTAATCGAAGAAAAGATATTTCTTGCTGTTCTGTATTGTTTTTTTTTAACCTCGGAGTAAAGCAGAAGGCAATTCTTCCTTCAACAAATTAGATATTAATTAAAGTAAGCAGGAGCATGGAGCAGATAGTTGCTATTACAAAACATGATAACAATGACATTTTTAAAGGGGAAAAAAAATGCTCAACAATTTATTCAAGATACTGAGAGAACTGTTATATAAGAAATTTGTTAGTAGTACAGCATTTAGTCTTTTTTAGTTATAGTTTCAATGATTTTATGAAATAATTACTTTGATGCTGTAGAATCTTTTTCTTAAAAGCACATTTCAACTGGGTTCTCCTTACATAAAGTCTGCATCATTGTTTGCAGTTTGATTCAGGGTTCATGATCAACTCATAATGTCATGGCTGAGTCATGAGAGATCACCACCCTATACCACACTGAGTCATATTTTGTGATAATACACCATGATTCACCGCTGTTAGACAACTTAAAGCCAGGAATTATGCTTTTATTAATTTGTATTTTGTTTACAGCAGCCCTGCGCTTTTAACCTGCTCTTCCTCCTTCTCTTGCATAACATATTTTTGTGTTCTCATTTTGTTTATTACTTTTGCTGTCATTTAGTAAACACGCTGTATAGACAGACATCTGCACTATAATATTTGAACAGAGGTCATACTTTAAAGAGTTGTTGTATGCAGAAAATGTTATATAAGTGAGAAAATGGATACTTACAGGTGTAGGTCAAGCAATCATAATTTGAACAGTTAATCAATTTGCATTGATGAAGGTTCACTCAAATGTCTACTTGATAATTTTTCCAGTCTCAAGAGAAATGTGCTTTTTAATGAATGTATATATGTCTAGGAATTATGATACCATTGTGAAATAAACCCATAATATATCACCTTTTAAATGAAAAAATTTCCCCAGTTGTGTTATTCACAGGAATTTAACAGTAGGCACCTTTCCTACTTCCTAGTATATCCCCTTTTAGGTTATTGCAATTCTCTGTTCTCAGTTTCCTCAGCTCATACCAGAAGAGGATAACTGTCTATCCTCTTTAGAGAAAGACATCAGTGAGTGAGTACAGCACACAAGAATCTTGTTAGAACATCTTTCTTATGCTAATAAGGAAAATACCTACAGAAGAATTTGGATCTTGTTTTGCCTAATGAATAACATGGGAAATACATTCACAGACTTCCATGAAATTATGCATAACTTGTCTGGGTGGAACTTTCTGATAGTACCTGAGGTTCTCAGATGCTACAAATATACCATACCTGCTAGAAACAGGGAATTATCTTACAAAGTTTTGTTTGTTCAGGAAAACAACATGAAATGTAACATTGCTGCATACAAAACAGTCTGTTTAACAAGCTACAATAAAAATAGCCTAATTTATCCTTTATTTTAAATAAATGTTGGAAATTTATTTATGTGGTTTGTTTTTTATTTTTTTTTTAAGTCACTAGTATTCTGTCATGACTTAGTAAAGAAGAAAAATTTTATAATCTATTTAGTGACACTTACAGCTCTACCCTTTCTCTAATAGGATATTCTTCAGCAATCAGATTGCAAAACTGTATGATTTACAAGACTATTCTGTATTAATGCTGCCTCATACATCATTTTACTAGACTTGATTTTGTATATTTCTTATTGACAGACTTGCTTTATTTTAAAATACAGGATTTCCTATCATGAATAAAAAGATCATGCTAATATCCTCAAATCCACTCATAACAGATCAGGCTCTTATGGTGCTTACCAACAACATCATAAAATCCATTTTAGACAGATTCACTATCACTTTCTTAGGAAGAAGAGATGATTATGGTACTGAGATGACTTGGCACTTCTATACTATCTTCATTATTTGTGAGAGTACCATGCAAAACTCAAAATGATTTTACTATAATAAAATAATAGTTAAATAATACAAAAATACACTGTATTTTTCTTCACTATTTACAAGACTATCATGCAAAACTTAAAACTGTTTCAAATAATTTTGTTATGTAGTTAAATAATGCTAACTTACATAGTACTTTTTAACAATGCCCACTCCGCTGCAAGATATGGCAAATATTTTTCTTTTTTTTTTGTCTGTGTACAATATAATCCTATTTGTTCAAGTATTTGTTTTAGAGAGAAAACCTTTTGTCAAAATGAGTTTCATTACAACAATCTTTAAAATATATATAAAAACACATTTTTCACACTAACACGCACATATATGTACATAGAATACCTATAAATCTAGCATAGCTCATATTGTGATATTAGAACACTTATCAGAGTAAACATTTTTTATAATGAAAAGTACGACATATTTTAGTTACCATTTAGCTTTCTTCACATCCCCTTCCCACTGAATTCTGAATTAGCAAAATCTCACTTCTAATATATTTTTATATTCAGTCCACAGGATGTTCGCTAATGATTGTCTTCATTAATTTTGTTTCCTTTGGTTCATTAATTTTATGTTGTGACTACAAAGATGACACTATAGCAACGGCTGTGTTTCTAGCCAGTTGATATGAGATACTCATTTACAGTTCCTTTCATTAACACAGCGGACAAAATCAGTGGACACTTAATAAGCAGTAAAAATGCCCATTAGCAAAATCAGCTATAGTTTGAGCTGCAAAGCAGAAGAGTGGGATGCTAAGAGGCAAGGAGAGATGTTGACTTGTTTCTGATGTCACTGAGAAAAATGACTTCAGAAGGGAAGATATACTGACCTGTCCACATAGCCTATCAGGTGAGGCTTGGGTTTTGGTAAGGGGGTGTCTTCTTTGGGAGAGCTTGGGTTGCAAAGACAGCTAAAGGTAAGAATTACTTCATATATTCCAGCTTAATCCATGGCAGCATGTGAATCAATGCCTTAAAAGGCAGGTGTAATAAGGAAGCATCTCTTCATCAACCGATGCTGATTTGCTGGCAAACTTTCTCATCTACAACATAGAAATTGTAATAGCGTATTCCTGCCTCAGCTTTACCCCTGTCCACATCATCTTTAAATTTAACCTAACACCTCCAAATTATATTACTACTGGGATTAGGTATTAGGAGCATATGTAACACTAATGAACTCTTCATTTGCAAATTTATTTTAATATTTTAATGCTGTTGTTGATAGGCATGCAGTAGCTCTATAAACTTGTAACGTGAAAACAAAAACACATTAGAAATCTCTCTAGGAGGAAGGACTTTCTATCTTCCTAATGAAGCCAGGATTCCTGTGAGTAGCTGTTCACTTTGACAACAATTGCATTAAGATCAAAGGGGATATGAAAACCATGACAATATGACTGTATTTCATGCACCATGAGGCAGGGTTAGTGTAGATTAGACATATCATTAGTCAAGGGGATCTTTTTCCACAGAGAACTCTTGGCTTCTCAATGTCTTTTCCTTCCCCTTTCCTTTCCAAGTCAGTATCTGTTTAAGCAGAAAACAGATTTCTTCCCCCTAAGACTATGACAGAAATAGGCTACGGATTTGAGGCTATGTCCAATCAGTGGCAATATGCATAGTAATATGTGGCACAGCTTGTGTAATGAAGTTCCCAGCATGCAGTCTGGAAAGGTATCCTCAAGTGTGCAGGGTGATTTATTTCCTCTGTCAAGAGGCAGGACAGGCAGGACTTGTCCTTCCCCACAGTCCCTTCAAGAATACTCTGTCACCCCAGGAAGCTGTAATAGCTTTTGGAAGCTCAGTCTCTGTTATACTGCTTGGAACCCTGCTTTAGCAAGGTTGCTTCCCAGCTCCTTTTCATTGTCTGCGTTTGTTTTTAAGGAGTTGAATTGTAAGGCAGAATACCAACTTTTCACCTTCTGTTTACATTTAATTTCACATTAGTATGTCAAATTAACAATGAGAAGATGTATGCTGAGCAGTGAGATGAACAACCTGCCCAGAGTGGATGTAATACATTTAACTCTTGCTTTTTAGTGTAACTGTGGTGTGAGTGAAGATCATATACTGTGTTCCCTGAGCTGTGGAAAATATTCAGCCTAGGCAACATTTTCTAAACAGTTTTAGCTCTTGGAGGTTTTGCGTGATAGCAGATCTCTCTATTGATGGAGCTATTGAATTCATTTGTGATCTCTCTCCCAAACCGACATTTTAATTTGTTCACTTAAAATATTAAAAAACAAAAACAAACAAACAAAAAAAACACACCTTCAATCTAATACAGGCTAGTCTGCCTCACAGAGAAAGTACTGTTTCATTTGATTTGTAAAAGTTCACTAAGTGCTATTACATTGTAGTAGCTTCACTATCTAATATACATACTTCTAAATGTTTTTATCAGAACTCAGAAATGATTAATGAGATATATCATCACATGAAAAGATTGAGCAATTTCAAATTCTTTCTCTGTATAGAGATTTAATGTCTTTCCCCTTTTTGAAACTAATTTCCAAGAAACTTTCCCAGTTGTGTACAATGCAATGTGACTATAAGGCCCTGTTTACAACCGCCAACGAAGTGCCCTCCAGCTGGAACATAGGTATATACACAGGCTGCTACTCATTTAGCTAAAAGATTCTGGTTTTGGAATCCTGTTGGACCTCTTTTAGAGAAGTCAACCTTTAGACTCAATTGCACAACTTACGTAATTCTTACTTGAAAGGGATGGCAGATCTAGGAAGAGACCATATGCTGCAAATTGAAAAGAAGTACCTGGGTGTTCTGGTGAACAGTAGGTTGGCAGCCCTGAGTGAGCAGTGTGCTTTTGTAGCCAAGAAGGCCAAAGGGAAGGTGGGGTTCATTAAAAAGATAATGTTCAGTAGATTGAGGTGATCCTTCCCCTCTACTCTGCTCTGGGGAGGCAACTTCTGGAGTACCGCACCCAGTTATGGACTCTTTAATTCAAGAAAGGAAGGGAACTACTTGAAGGAGTCCTTCAGAGAGACACAAGAATGGTTCAGGACCTGGAGCATCTCCCATGTGAGGAAAGGCTGAGAGACCTGGATTGTTGGATGTCTAACACTGCCTTACATTTCTTGAATCAGAGATACTAGACAGATATTACTGTCTTGTAGGAGCTGTGATATGCTTCAGTCCTTCACAGAGGATAAAAGGAGTTTGTTGGCTCTTTTTGTCTGACAATGCATGAAAGATTGCAGGGTACAAGGAAAAAGTATTAGAAAGGATTCTCACCGAACTTCATTTGCAAAGTTCCATTGTATGAAGAAAGAGCTATTTAACATATGGTTAGCTAGGGATAACTGGATTCACTTAGTGATGTAGCTACCTCAGGGATGATACTTTAAATAGAAATGAAATCTTGCCCAAAAATGGGTGGCATTTGCTTCCAGTTCTGATCAGGCACTTCTCGTTGAAATCAATGGACCGTGAAGAAGAAGGAGAAGCCTAAGTGTTCTATCTTACATCAGAAAAACAGAGGGATCATGACTCCTATAATTCATAAATCCTTCATGAGTTTCTCTTGGGGAATGTGATTCCACAGAAGGTAATGAAGGGATATATCTTAAAGTTATAATCTAATTTTCAGCTTCCAGTCAGACCAATTTTCAGACCTAATGAGATGCTGAAAGTCTGAAAATCTGTTGAGGATTAGGGAGTGAGATGGAATTACTCAATCTGACTGCTCTAACCCTAAACATATCTAATTTAGAGGTAAAAGTATAATAAAACTAGTAGCCTGAAAAGTCTTTCACTAGAATTTATATTCTGAACTTCTTAGCTACAAATGTTGTAATATATCATACATCAAACTTTAATATTGTTAGGTAAAAGTTGGATGTTGACTGCGGTAGAAATTTTCACTGGATAACAGCACAAGATTGCATGATTCACCCTCCTCTTCTAACCAGGAAATAAAAATATTAGCCTACATAGTTAGCTACTTTCAAGGAATGTTTTCCTTTCTTCAGTTCTACACAAAAATAGGCTCATAAGTCCATTTATTTGGGGGAATATTAGAGAAATATAATAATGTAAGGTTTATTAATATTTAATTTAGAACTAAGAACCAAGTAAGGTTTATTCTCGATATACTGACTCTAACTGCGATTGTTTTCCCCCTTTTGTTCACTTCTACACAAGGTGCAATCAGCAAGTTAAACTCATGGAGTATAGAAAACCCTTTGTCTGCCAGGATTTTAGCAGTCAGGTACTTCTAATATAGATTCAAAAGATGCTAATAAAGACAGAAATTTTCCACTGAGGGAAAAATGGAATGCTTTTAAAACTTACTTTCTGTTAATGACTAAGGCATTTTTGCTAACAGCAATTTGGCTTCATTTCCCAGGTAGGAATAAGTGCATTAAATGATAGATTAAAATGTCCTTTCGTCTGCTTGGTAAAGCCAGTGGCTGCAAGCAAGTGAAATGGTATTTACTTGATGGCCTCGTTTTTTGGGGAAGGTAATAGGAAGAGAACAATTTTGTTTAAAACTGGGCTCTTTAAACATGAATATGAATCAACAGAAAATGTAGGAACCAGGCTGATGTAGTACACTGTACAATCTGTTAACTGCATTTGGGCTGCTAATTAAAAAGTGATATAGACAGTACAGTATGAATGTACCATAACCTGTTGAAGGTCTGGCAGACTTTATCTTTGCTTTCACATATTTGAATATTGTTTAATAAGAGTCTTAACTGAAAGCAGAATATGCCTCTAGAAAAGTAGGGAACAGACATATCAGGTTAAAATTCACACTGCGTTATGTGTATATACATGCGTTCATGAATTCCGGCTTCTTAGACGGCTACTCTATTTCATAAGCACAGTATGTAAATTCTGTGTGTTACAGCTTTCTATTGATGCTGTTGTTCGTTGTTGTTTTTTTTTTTTCTTTTTTTTTTCTTTGTTGTTTCAGAGAAACAAGCTAGGCTGGAAAGTCAGAAACACAATACCTAAACAAAAATGTGAACTTAGCAATGGAATGGATATCAACAAAGAAAGAACAATCTCTTTCGTTATCAAAAAACATTATTTTTATAAGGTACATATTAAAAAAAATGGAATAATATATAGATGTTTTTCATTATGTACTCCGTGTGTATCTATCCATAATATGTGGGTTTTTCTTTTTTTTTTTTCCTTTTTTTCTTTCTTTTTCATCTTACCTGGCAGTTCTTGCTTCTGTGTTTTAGACAGCCAATTTCTCCTCCTCTTATTAAATGGCACCCCCACTCTGCACAGTGGTAGGATTAATGGAACATTTCTTACATTAACTGGATTACATTACATTAGCTGACACTGTTAAATATGAAACCTGTATTAATAATACTCTTTATTAGCAAACCTCTGAAAGTTTGGAGATTAACACTAGAAGCTTATCTAAATTTCCAAATCCCAAGACTGCAAAAAAACTAGTTTTCCCTCTGAAACAGGGAGGTTTGAAAGAGTGGGAAAAGAAGGGTCTCAGCAGTGATAACTCCACATGGAACAGAGTTTATCAGCTTAGGAAAAAGCAGATAATTCTTTTTTTTCTTTCTTTTTTTTCCCTTTCATTTCTTTCTTTGCTGTTTGTTTGTTTCTGTAGTTTTTCTGGTCTCCATAAGATCAAAATACCTTTTCTGAGTTTAATGACATCTAGTTACTCCGGCCTTGGTGCGGTTAATCCTCCCCATGTGCAAGACTCCACACTTGCCTTTGTTGAACCTCAACATATTCCTCTCTACCCCATTCTTAGCCTGTCCAGGACTATCGGAATGGTAGCAGAGCCTTCTGGTGTGCCAGCCCCTCCTCTTAGCTTTGTACCATCAGCACACTTGCTGAGTGTGCATTCTATCCTTTCATCCAGGTCACTGATGAAAATGTTGAACAAGAGGAAACCCAATATTGACCCTTGGGGAACATCACTAGCTACAGGTCTCCAGCTAGGCTCCTTGTCCCTGTTCTCTGCTGCCTAAATTCTCTCAGTCAGCCAGTTCTCAACCCACCTTACTATCCATTTGTATATATCACACTTCCTTAGCTTACCAACAAGGATTTTATGGGAGTCCTATCATCCAGGTAATTTATGATGATGCTGAATGACATGATGCCCTGTCCTAATATTTGGAATACCTTACTTGTGACAGGCTGCCAGCCTCCAAACAGAAAGACAACAATGAACACCACTGTCTGAGTGCAGCCATTTTTCTGCTCATCTCACAGACCATCCATCCTGTCTTGCATCTTGTCAGTTTGTCTAGGAAGTATCTGTCTTGAAAAAGTATGCGTGGTGTAGAATACAGTCAACTTGTAATGGCAGAGGGATAAAGATTAGGAGTAATTTAATTTATTTATTAATAATAAATCTATTAATTTATTCTACAGTATTTGGTTGAGGACTGGTCACTCACAAAGTAGGATACTAAACCACTTCAAGATCCACCATGTTATCAATCCACAGAGCAGAAAAAAGAGTCTATCTCTTTTAGAGCCTAAAAGGGAAGTGAAAGAAAGCTTCATTCAGGATATGCTGTTCATCTTAAGTAGCTAACCTTGAAGATTCTCATGAAGTTAAGAAAAAAAAATGAAGCAGAGTTAATGACACAGTATCATTATAATGTTCTGCTGAAGCAGCTTAGGGACATTGATATCATCAATATGAACATCAGTAATTCAGACTGAACTTCAGAAACTGAAGAGAAGGAACCTTTAAAAGACATGTGTGTCTATCACATTCCATTTACATACTATGTGTGGAAGATAATCTCTTGTTTGACAGCTAAAGTAACAAAGTTTTAGACACTTGGATTGGAGAAATACTGAGAGGACTTAGATCTGAACCAAGAAATGCAGCCAAGAGGAAAGGAAATTGGAGACCAAATTTGTGTCTGGTTGGTTGCTTGCTCTTTAGTCACATCAAAGTTGGCAGTAATTCTAGTGTAATAATACCACAAATTACATAGCCTTGAGGACTTTTTTCCTTGTCAATTGAGACAATTTTTGCTGAGTAAGACTGGAACAAATTGATAAGGATATTTTTCCTTCTTCTTCTCTGCCTATCTGATCTGTTGTAAAAAAACTTAACTGTTGAGCCCCCTTTGTCTGATACTTTTCCTTGCTGTCTTTATTTATTAACAAAATGTTGTATAAGAATAGACATGTATAAGAATAGAATAAGGCTCATGAAATAGACACTAACCATTCTATGTTATGGTATTCTTGGAATTGAGAATAACTACAAAATGCTATTATTGCAAAGTCTGGCAATAATCAAAGGCTTATAATTTTGTGGCTGAATAGAAAATATATCAAAATGCTACCATTTGAAAGTGCAAATGTAGATTATTACTGTCTCATGCTGACATAATCATAGCCACTAGATGCAAAAGTTATCTGCTATAATGAAACCACGTAGGAAACAGCACAGCCTGACCTTCTTTACTTGTTCAGGAAGAGATGGAAGAGGTGCTACTAGTGTATTCCTGGTATTATTTTTTTTTCCAAGATGTAACCTGTTTCCACTGACAAGTACAATACACAGGAGTAGAAGCTATTGTGTCAGACCTTTCCCACACTCAGTCTAAAAGCAGTGTATTTGAAATTAAGATTTTCTGCTAATTTGTAGCAGATTCTAGCATCTACATGAGGTAACTAATTTTTCTAAATCTGGTGAACACTGAATAATAATATTTTAGGTTCTTATTCTACACATCTAAATATAAAGACAGAAAACCAAATACTAGTACTCAAAATTGTGCAGTGGAAATTTTGTGGTCATTTCTCACAAATAGCCTTTGATTTATTTAGGTCTGTGTCAGGTGCACAGAACTCCATAAAATCTCTACAACTTAAATTTTGTTTTATGAAACAGAATTATTTAACCTATACTTACAGTGCTAAATGTAATGTTTTATGTAGATCTGCAATTTTTTTTGTCACACAAGAAAAATGTAGTAAAGTGACTCTTTTTATCAGAGATTATTTATTATTTATTATTTATTATTTATCAAATATTTCAATTGACATGAGGCTTACAAGCATTCTGTTATTGTAATGTCAGGATCCCTATATAATCTCTATGTAATTTAGTATTTCTCTTTTTTTTTAATTAAAAACAGATGTCATGGAATTCAGGAATATTTACTTGATATTCATATTCTGAAACCTTCTCTTATAATTTTATTATAATAGTGTATAGAGAGGTTGCTAGTGAATTATTATGTAAACTTCATAATCTGATCAATCTGATCTGATTTGCCTCAGTCTTCACTGATGGTTGGGCTGCTCCCCATGTCTGCCAGGATTCTGAACCTCTGGATGTGGGCGAGAAGAGTGGATTCCTTTCCACATTAACAGTGGTAAAAGTCTGAGACCTCCTCATGAAACTAAATGTGTATTAAGTCCATGGGCCTGGATGATAACCATCCTAGGGTTCTGAAAGAGATGCCTGATGTGGATGCCAAGCTGCTCTCCGTTGTATTCGAAAAATCACTGTCAGGCTGTCAGGTGAAATCCCTTGTGACTGGAAAAAGGGAAACATGATTCCCAATTTAAGAAGACAAGAAAGAATGACCCAGGGAACTGCAGGCCCGTGAGTCTCACCTCGGTGCCTGGGAAGATCGTGGAGCAGATCCTCCTGGTTACCATGTTAAGGCACATACAAGATAAAGAGGTGATCCAAGACAGCCAGCATGGCTTCACCAAAGGCGGATCATGCTTGACCAATCTAGTGGCCTTCTATGATCAAGTGGAAGCATGGGGGAAGAGTGACGGATGCCATCTTCCTGGACTTCTGCAAAGCCTTTGACATGGTCCCTCACCATATCCTTGTCCTTTAAGTGGAGAAGTACGGTTTTGAAAGATGGACAGTTCAGTGAATGAAGAACTGGTTGGTTGGTCACAGCCAAAGAGTTGTGATAACACTTGTATGTCTGGGTGGAGGTTGGTCACAAGCAGTGTCCCCCAGTGGTCAGTCTTGGGACCAGTAGTCTTCAACATTTTTGTAGGCAATACAGACGGTGGAATCAAGTGCATGCTCAGCAGGTTTGCAGATGACACCAAGCTTAGTAGTGCAGTTGATACATCGGAGGGAAGGGAAGCCATCCAGAGAGACCTGGACAGGCTGGAGAAGTGAGCCCATGAGAACCTCATGAGGTTCAGCAAACCCAAGTGCAAGGTGTTGCACTTGGGCCAGGGCAATCCCAGGCCAACATTATATTTTTTATACAAAGTGGGGGGAGATTTCCTTGAGAACAGCCCTGCAGAGAAGGACTTGGGGGTCCTGGTAGATGAAAAGCTGGACGTGAGCCAGAAATGTGTGCTTGCAGCCTGGAAGTCCAACTGTGTTCTGGGCTGCATTAAAAGTGGAGGGGCCAGCATGGAGAAGATTGTCTCCCTCTACTCAGCTCTTGTGAGGCCCCATCTGGAGTACTTTATCCAGGTCTGGGGCCACCTGCACAAGAAAGACTTGGAGCTCTTGGAGCAGGTTTAGAGGAGGGCCACTAGGATGACCAGAGGACTGAAGCACCTCTCCTATGAGGAAGTGTTGAGGGTACTGGGCTTGTTTAGCTTAGAGAAGAGAAGGCTTTGGGGAGACCTCATTGTGGCCTTCCAGTATTTGAAGGGATTGTATACAGAGGAGGGGGAATGGCAGTTTACTTGAGTTGATAGTGACAGGACAAGGGAGAATTTTAAACTAAGACAGGGGAGGTTTAGGTTAGATATTAGAAGGAAGTTTTTCACACAGATGTTGGTGACACACGGGAACAGGTTGTCCAAGTGAATTCCCCATCCCTGAAGCCATTCAAGACCAGGCTGGATGTTGATCTGGGCAGCCTAGTCTAGCGGTTGGAGACCCTGACCATGGCACGGGGGTTTAAACTTGATGATCTTTGAGGTCCTTTTCAACCCAGGACATTCTATGATTCTATGATATGATTCTATTACTCATAAGCTCTCTTAAGGTATAGGAAGGCAACAATGAAGTTATCTCCAGAACTTTCTGTTCTTCAAGCTAAACAACCTCAGCTTCCTCAGTCTTTCATAATAGAAAAAGTGCTCCAGCTCTCTGATCATCTTTTTCTCCTCCTCTGGATCTACTCCAACAGAAAACTTCAAGTCTTTCATGGGCTGGGCACCCAGACCAACATTCAGTACTTCAGAAGGGGCCTCACAACAAAAGAGTAGAAGGGGAACAATCACCTCCCTCTTCTTATATAACCCAGGGAACTGTTGTAATTCTGGGCTGCAGGCACACATTGCTAGCTCAGGTCCAGTTTTTAATCCACCAGAATTCCCAAGTTCTTCTCTATATCACTGTTCTCTATGAATTCTTCTCCCAGTCTGCACACATATCTGAAATTGTCGTGACCTAACATCCATAACACTTGCACTGTGCCTAGTATAACAGCATTAGGTTCATAAAGCCCACTTCTTAAGCTTGTTGAGGTCTCTCTGAGTGGCATCTGTTCCTTTCATTGTATCAGTTGCACACTCAGTTTGGTGTCATCTGCAAACTTGCTTGAGGGTGCATTCAATCCCACTGCTTACACCACTGATAAAGATAAAGTGTACTGGTCCCAAAATTGACCCCTGAGGAACACCACACATCATCCACCTTCACCTGGGCATAGAACCTCTGACCACAACACTCTGATGATCATCCAGTGATCATCCAGTGATTCCTTATCCATCAAAAAGTCCACCCACCAAATCCATATCTCTCCAATTTCGAGAAAATTGATGTGTTGTGGGACCAGGTCAAAGGCCTCCAGAAATCTGCGTAGATGACAGATGATTGAGGATGAATATGTCTGTCTTCCCCATCATAGTGTCAAGTCTTCTGGTAACAACAACAAAGAGCATGGTAGACAGTTGTATTCACACATACTAGGATTCAAGAATGTACCTGCCTTGTGTACCATATCCAGAAATCAGGAATCTGCTTGTTCTGCAGTCAAAGAAAACTGAACATTTGCATTATTCATAAATGAAAAAGGTAGTTTAATAGCATGTCATATGGGAATCAGGATACCAGGGTGCTTCTTATTTTATGATGTTGGCATATGATGTCAGAGGCGGATTTTGGTGGTATGGCAGTAGACATTAAATCTACTCAGCTATACACCATTACATTTTGCTATCATGTGACAGATGGAAGCAAAGGGGCAGTCTGACAAAATGATGACTGACATGAAAATATAGATGAAGCAGTGTGGCACTGAATTCTTCCAGAAAAATGTAGAAAAAAATGACACACATTGACACTCATCAATGCTTGATGAATGTTTATAGAGACCAAACAGTAGACATGAGCACAGTGAGGCAGCAGATGGTGTGTTTCGGACATGGCAATGGTGACAGTGGGCCACTTCTGCTGGAACAGACAGCTGTAAGTGCAGCATGCATGATCTCATTCATGGCTGGTTAAAACGCACAGCTAATAGTGATGACTGTGTTGAAAAAGAGTGTTTTGTAGCTGAGAACAGTGTCATTGTGCTCTTTGTTGCAGTTTCTAAGGAAATGAGCAGGAGGCATTACTTCTACAGCACACAGTGTTCTCCTGTCAACATTTATGTATGCTTATTTGATTTTGCAGATTAAAAGGTTTTTCCCTTTAATATTATTTAGCTACTTAAAAGTTTCATCTTCAAGGATGGATGAAATGATACATATTTTCCACTTTTCTGGCATTTCCCTTTTCTCTGTGACTTTTTGGAACAACTCTCAAAGTTCAGATGACTAATATCTAATTCCCTTGGCCCTCTGAGGCTCATTTAATTCAAATTTACTAATCAGTAGAAATTATTTTTCCCATATCTTCCATACCTTTCTTCTTTTTATTTATTTTTTTTCCTCTTTGTCTTACACTGCTATTTTCTTTGCCACAAGTGTTAATGTGCTTTTTCAGGTCATTTTTCATCAGATTCACAGACTATATAATAGGTTACACTAATATTTGTAGGGCTGAAGAATTTTTTACTGGCCTCATTTCATCTTGATTCTCCGTAACTTAACATAGATAAGCAGATTTGAAAATGGTGTTGTTTCTTTTTCATGTCTTGAAGTAGTGTTTGCTGCTTCACAGAACTTATGGCTATTTTACAACAGAATATTCAAAGTATACTACACTGACTTATATATTTACTTCTTGTGGGCTATCAGCTGCCTGGCGTACTACTAAACACTGACTCTAAAGTCTGAAGCCAACATAAACAGAAAAACAGAAACAAAAAGAGATATTATTAATAAAAATCTTCAGTATTAAGCCAATAAATACAGAAATCCTCTGACTTAAAAAATACTGTTCTGTTGCTGAAGGAGATGCACATGGACTGACCTGGTTTTTAGCAGGTCAATTGCTGGAAAGTGTGTACAGTGATGGTCCTGCCTGGCTATAAAGAGGCTGTGTAGGAAAGGACAGATCAGAGATTGATCATCACAAGCATTCCCTGAGCACTGATGAGTTCTCTGCTATGATGCACCTTATGTCTACCTAGATTCAGAATGGATGAATAGTTAGGAAGTCACAGCCATGTATGTATGTTCTATATCTCAGGGCTTTACTTCAGAAGAACTTGCTTGTCCTTATGTATCCTAGTTACTGGCTCTGGAAGGACTCAAAGTGGCTTGATCAAAGTGGTTCAATTTCAACCAGACCTATTAACCTAACACTGGGAATTAAACAAATTTCTGGCATTTGTATCTCAAAAGAGAAGATAGTAAAAACTGGAATTTGAGTGTAATATTCATGGGGAGATGACCCTGAGAAGGGTTTTAGAGGAACAGTTAATTGGTTAATTGAAGTTCCATTCCTCCCTGAAGGTACATCTGCAAGCTGCAGACTGGATGATTTGCTATGTAGACAAATACAACAGGACAGATTCCTTACTGTTGATCTTACTCCACCATTTATCTCATAGAGCAGATAGCCTTAAGTATCTTGACAAGGGATCATTGCAAGAGACAGGCATTTCTGATATTCCAAATGGTCAATAGCACCATTCTACAGACTGTTTTTCTCTCATTCAGCACACAACTTTGTTAAAACCTCAACAGTTTGTGTATTACCCAGTCCCTTTGGAGGAGAGTGTAAAATATTTATGAATGTCAAGAAAAATTTAGATGCATTTTACAAATATAACAATATGATTTGAACAGCTAAAATTTACCTTATTTAAAATTATTTGAATTTTGTAATTGAAGTGTCTTTGAGTAAAGATACTTAAGTGAAATTGGGTGAAGAAACTTCCATTTCTGCTGCCAGTGCCCATGTTAAAAAATGTTATTTATACATCAGACACTTTAATTTTATCAAAATCTAATCTATCACAAAATCTTACAGGAATATATATATATATATAAAATACTTTATATATATATAATATATAGATAGGTATTCCATTTTAAAATATATATATATCTTTTTAAAAAGTCTTTTTGATTGTTTACCAGGAGAAAAGTGTAAGACTGGAAATAAAATTGTAAGTAGAATTCCCCTCCACATAAGCGTTCTGTGACACAACGCAAGTCTACTGAAGTTACTCTGTCAAACTACTCTGTTGCAGAAGGGTCATATTTTGGAATCAGTTCAATTCTACAGCTTCATTTATACTTGCAGATTAGAAACAACTGACACCAGTCTCTAGCACTGAAACCAATGGACAAGGAAAACTCCAAACCCATATCATTAAACTATCTATCTAAGCCTTCCAAATATAGAGACTGCTTAGAAGCTGCTTAGAAGCTACTTCCTTGCCCATTTTAACTGCAAAATGGTAGCTAATTATTTTTCATGAGAGTAAAAATAGACTAGGTACTGCTTTTGCTTTTTAGCAGTATAGGTGCTTGTGATTCAGTGCCTTGGAGCCTTTCCAGATGTTTTTTGGTTTGCAGCTATGAACACACTCTGCAGGGCTGATAAGTGTCATGTAGCAGAAGTTGAGATGAGTCTTCCCATGGAGGTTGAGGTTGTTGCAGTTTGTTCTCTCTTCCTCATGCGAATGAAGTTTCATGTCTGCCCATCAAAAAATAAATAAATAAATAAATAAATAAATAAAATAAAATAAAATAAAATAAAATAAAATAATAATAATAATAATAACAACAATCTTCTTATGATTTATGACTATAAAATGAATTCAAGTGTTGCCTTAACAACTGACATTTTAAAATAAAGGATATTTTTTGAACAATGCGTGTTAAATTGTATTTATATTTGTTATTTTGAGAATTTTGCTTTTCAAAATGAGAACTGACTGAATTTTGAGTGTTACAAGTTTTCAAGGATTTGTAGACATTACAAACTAAAATCGCTGTTATAACAGAATACGATTTATGCCTCACTATATACTTTTTTCATGATGATGTTCAGGTAAATTGGAATAAAGGCTCAACAAACATATTTACAGCTATATTATACCTACCATAGCAGGTCAGGATGACTGTGACACAGATGAAAATTACTAACCTGAAAATGCTAGAGCACATCTCTTAAAATTATTAAGGAGATTCAAGCTTCTTATGTTGGACTAAAACACAAACTTTCATTTAACTTATAGCCCAGAACAGAAATTGCTCTTTTGCAACTTCATGGAGCTATCACATTTTTGACACAATTTTGTTTGCCAATATAAACTTACCACATGCATCTGAAACAGGAAATACAGTATTTATTCATTTATTTATTTCCAGAAATTCTGTTCCATTACTTCTCTTTTGGAAATACAAATGTCCCCTACAGATTTTTGTTTTGTGTAACATCTCATTCTAGCAAAGTGTTTGCAGTTCCTTTTGCACCTGTTTTTCTGCATTTTACTATGACTGTCTTTCTGCTTAAGCATTTAGTTCAACATACCTAAACCAGGGGAAAAAAAAAAAAGTCAATGTATATCCAAATATTTACGTAACATCATTGGGTAACAGGTTTATTTGATCCAACCTCTGAAATGGACATAGAAAGTAGTTCCCATTGGTACAAAAGGGAGTCCTAATGGATATAGAAATTGATATTATAGGAGATGTTGGAGGGGGGACACTGAACCTCTGAACGCAGCAGTTCATCTCAATCAAAGACTGGTAACATCAAAAGATTAGAAAATCCTTTGTTGATCCCCAACAGAATTTCTTTCATCTGCTAATTACTGTTGTGTACATGGAGATGAAGTTATGACTGAGCCTCCACCTATTCACATTTATGGTCCATGGTGCAACATGCATTTGGTCTCCTCATTTGGGAGACCTCACATAGCCTCTTCTGGATACCCCACGTTGTTGCACAGATCCTATCCACAAGGGACTAATGGTGTTTCATTGAAATTAAGTGGTACTTGACACCTTGATTTGGGAAAACATTTGCTGTTTAGTACAGATGTATTTAGTTGTATTACTAGTATTACATAATTGTATCCAGCCAGTCAGAGCCACATAGAAAGGACTCCAGTGGAGGAAAGGATTTAAGGACTGTACTAAGCACTGTACCTCTGAAAGAGCAAGTCACACATTGCAGTTAAAACATACTCAGCTGTGCTCAAAGCCAGCCTTGAGGTATTTGTCAGAATTTAGCCATTTGACATCCATCCTATCAACAGCAGTTGCCCTGTCTTTCCATCTGTATGGGCCAGTTGCCCAGCCGGCAATCACTTCATTCCAGACTGGCCATCTTTTGCACAACAGAGCTGTCAAACTGAAAACAGTAGAACTGATACTAACATGTGGTGACAGAGAGTATAAATTTACATGAAACAAATCTTCATTGGTTTTGTTGCCCATGAACAAATTATTTCAGTAGTGTTCAACCTTGTCCTCTAGAGAAATATCTTTTTACTGTGATATTATCCCTATTTCATCTCTTCAAGACATTTTTGTTCAATGTTTGTATTCAATAAATAAATATATATATTTTTAAGCTGAGACAGACCTTGAAACATAATGTATCTTTTTATAGCATTATTCACCCACTCAGAAGAAAACAATTCATGAATGTGGAGTTTAAAATACATCTTAAAATTCACGCTTCTTGCTGTACCAATTTAACTCAACACATCCCCTGCATTAATAACCGTAACAGAGGGGAGTAAACTAAAGTATCTGAAAATTGCACAGCCCAAATACTCAACCTTAGGATAATGGAGATCAAACAAAATCTGTAGCAGATCTGGGAAATAGATTTTCTTCGCCAATTAGCAATAGGTAGCTCTGAATCTGTTTTAAAAAAATCAAGATAATAACTATAGTTCTTTTTGTCAGCACTGTGATAGTTGTCAACCTCCTGCTAAGGAACCAAAGAGTACTTTTGTTTCTACTGAAGAACTGGCTATCTTTATGCTACACCGTTATCAGGACACATTCTTTAGGAAGCTATGCAAGTCTATCATGAAAACATTTCATGTTTGCCTTCAACCCCATGATGGCTGCAGATGTCTGCTGTGGAGGATGCGGTTGCCCTGGTCTTGTACCTACCCTGAGCAAATACTTTCTCCATAATGCTCCTGGGTTGGAGTGGTAACAAGAGACTTCTGACCCAAAGGAACTCCTGAAGAGCTGTCTCGAGTTGAGATACTCTAGTGTAGATTTTTAAAGGTAACTAGGATTTTGACTCCTGCTTTTAACAAGGCATACTTGTTTCACTTTCCGCATAAAATCCCTGATAGGCTTAAACTGCTAGACAAGTTAAAGAAAGGCTTAATCTTCCCAATTCTAAAAGCTGTAGCAGAATATTTCAACTTTTGCAACAGTGAAAGATTGCTCAAAGCAAATTCCTTCCTCATATAGCAAAAAAAAATGTGTTCAATCAAAAGAAAAAACAGCTTCCAATGCTTGTCAAGCTATCTCTGTACAGGTCCGAGTACTGAAAATAATGTGCAGAAGAATCCCAATCCCTTAATGAGCTGTTTAGCTCTAATGGAGCTGGTGAGGTAGGAAAAGCCTTCTGAAGGTTCAGTTCTCCATAAACACAAAGCAAGGAAAGGGTCAGCCATATGCTGTAATTGTAATGATAAATTTGCACATTCCAAGATTTTTACTGGAGTGTAACATATAAACCTTATCCTGCTCTCAGATGAATTACCTTTCTAAAACTATTTTTTTTTTGTGGATTTTTTTGTTTATTTATTTGACTTCTTTTTTCTTAACATGTTTTCCTTCCCTTCCCTCCCCTCTTCTCCCTTCCCCTCCCATCCCCTTTCTTTCCCTTCATTTAATTCCCTTCATTTCTATTCCATTTTCCCTTTTCCCCTTTCTCTTCCCAGAAATCTGCATTCTGTCCTAGGCTGAAAGCCAACTACTAAGCTTCAGCATGAGAGATACATTTATATAAGCATTGTCTTTTAGTCTGTGGCTGTTAGTGGAAACAAAAGCAATTGGCATGAATCCTTCCCTCTAAGGCTAAACATGACTAATAGTTCACATTTGTTGTCCTTATCTATGAGCAATTTATGACTGTTTCCCTCAATATGCTTAAACATGATTACAAGTTACAGTATAGATATGGTTAGATTTATTTATATTTTTATTAATTTACTTCCCCCCCACACCCCTTTTTTTTCCCTCCTATACTATGGATTCCACTTGATTTTTGAGAAGAAAATAAGAATCCTGCCAAAATTTCAGGTAATATCTAACACTCACATCACACTGCAGTCATATTAATCATAAATACCATGTTGCTAACAGCTACAGATCCGTTATCCAATACATGTACTACTAACAACAACAACAAAAAAAAACCCACAACCAAATGTTGGTTGGGAAGTGGATATATTCTATCATATGTCTCCATAGTGAGGTCATTGATTGGAATTTCTTTTCAGGGCAGTTTTTAGCATGTGTAAAATTACACTATTTCCTCATTTGTATTTGGATTAGAATATACGTGTTTTTAATCAAGAGAGTTCAAGGCACAGACAATTAGCCATTAAATAAGTACAATTTGTGACTATTGTCTAAGAAGAAGTCACATCTAGGCATAGGCAGAAACATGCTTTTTGAAAAAATGCATAGAATATTTTGTTGAATACTTTGTATTTTCGTAAGTACGACTACGATTATACTTTAAAAGAGTGGGTGTGTTTCATAGACATGGGCCTGGTCACAGGAAAAAACAGAACAGGCTAGGTGGGAGCGTATGGGATTTCTAAATTTCTGGTGGAGGAGAAAGAGCAGCACCCAGGTCATCCCTTGTACCTCCTGCACAAGGACTTGGAGAGGCACTGGACATCATAGAGGGATGATGCCTTGCTGTTGTGGTTTGGTGATTTTTTGCTGTCAGTATTCCACATCAGAACATCATGTGGACCAGTGGCAGTCAAAGAGTTAATGTTCTGTCACGACAGACTTTATGTCTAGGGATAACCCTGTGACACTTGCAGAGGGCTGTGCTTCCTTGAACGTGAAGCCAGAAAGAGGGTTTTCTTTTAGGAGATGATTAGTATCATCGTCCACGATAAAAAAGGATGAATAATGTGTTTACAAAGAGGCAAGATAAACACCATGTAAGGAAAAGTAGTTTGACCTGTGAGCATTATAGATTTAGATGTCTTGTCATTTGCAAATGTGCATGTTGCAGTGGTCACAAGGAAGATATATTTCCTGAAGTGTATTTCATTAAAAAAAAAAAAAAAAAGTTTTTTGGGACAAACAGGTATCAGAGAATGTTTCTGAAAAAAAAGTACTGTGACAAACTTAAGCATCCCTGTTGGAACACCACTGCTGAACTTCATGGGCTTTGCCATAGTCTTTGACCAATTTGCACTGAATAAGCATCTATGGTCCAGGTTACTAAAGAGCTATCTAGTATCTTTAATCTCTAAACATTCAAATATTCAAATATGCCCAATATTGGTGCTGAGCGCTTTGAATTGTAGAAATTTCCATTCCTTTATGACAAGAAATCAAAATTAAATCATTTTATCCGGGTAGTTAATTATAGGTGGGAATTTTAAAATATTTATTTTAGTGATACATTCAGTTTAAAGTCATTTTGATCCATAAAGTTCACGTGGAGAAAGCTGAAATAATCTGAACACACTAACATACAGCCCTTGTGCACTGAGGTCAAAATGCAGGTCAGATTTTTCTCTCAGTTAAATTTGAGCTTGGATGCCATTCATAAATATGAAATATTTCCTTCTAGATATGTATTATACAACACATTCTCCAGTATAATCTTTTTTTCCATGGTGCTACTGCAGGGGAAAAGTACTGCTCAGATACGTTGTAGTGCTTCAGTTAAGTGAAACTGAAATTATTTTCTAAAAGTCATTTATCAAACTGTCCTTCTTCAATTAAAATTTCTATCTCTTGAATGGAATAAAGCCAAGTTTGAAGAAATACAAAGACTGTGTTGTGTCCAGTGCAGAAGGACAAGGTATTCTCCAGCTCAGTTGCAAGACAACTTGAGAAGAAATGTGTTGTTTATGAAATCTCTAGATAGCTGCACGAAAGTACACTTTTTAGTAATGGGAAGGCTGCTGAGGCAATTGCAATACCTAGTTCTATTTCTGCTAAGCTGAGATGAGGACCCCAAAAGAGAAAAAGAGCCATATTTTCTGTTAACAGATCTGGACATTGATATTTCCTGCCCTGTGGTGCGCAGTGAATTGAAGTAAAATATTGCACCAACAGTAAGGATAGAAGTGGGGAAGAAAGTTGCAGCCTTGAATGTGGTGTGAGGGACTTGACTTAATCTGACCTTCACTTGGATAAAAGGCACTGCAGTTAACTCTTAATATCTATGTAATACAAAGCTATTTGGCTGAGATACCTCAGAAAAAAAAATGTACATACTTGCTGGGGAAAAAATAAATAAATAAATGAATAAATAACAAAACTATTTTGTTTTATTTTAGAATAACCGGCATTTCTCAGGAAGATACATTCTTCCTGCTCCTCTCTTAACAAAATTAAAGAATCATTATTATCCTCAATACTGGAAAGTATTAAAATGCTTAATTCTGAGAAAATTTGATGAATTAGTTAATGCATTTGATAATTTTACCCAGTATCTTCAAATATCATCATCCCTACAACATACTCCATTTAAGATGTTAAATTAACTTCACACGTATTCTTTTAACTGGTCTGTTGTGCCTAACTCCTCTTACAGCAGTCAGTCCAAGTGACAGAGAGAACTTCTGGACTCCACCTCACAAATTCCAACTTTTAATTAATAAGTAATGCTCTTTGCAAAGGGCATATCATAGACCGTGTGTGTTATATAGCAAACCAAGATACCTGATTTTTATATGCTCCAGCTGGTCCTCCTTTTTTTTTTTTTTTTTTTTTTCCCCCTCTGTCTTTTTCATTAGTTGAACCTCTCCTCTTTGCTTGGTTGAACCTTTGAAGTTCAAAGTCTGTCACTTTCTGTGTGTCAGGCGTATGATGGGTGGGAGAAGAGGGGTTTTTAACTTCAAAGGGCAGTCCAAGAAAAGACCGACTGGGGCAGAACAACAGAAATCCAGGAGAAAACAGCTCTTTCTCCCAAAGGGAGGCAGGAAACTTCTCAAATGAAGCAATCTCTTTCAGCCCTTTTCAATCTTCATACAGAAAATAAAATAATATGCAAAGAAATATCAGTAAAAACAAAAGTTCAGACAACAAGTTAGAGTAAGGGATACTACTTAAACTGTAATTTTGTACAGCCCTACCAAATGTTTCAGATTCTGCAGCTCTTATGCTTATGAACTCCCCATAAAATAAAAGAAATGAAAAAAATAGATCCTGCTATTGAAGAAATGAATTCTTTTCATTGGAAATCAGGATGCTCTGTATTAATCTTATTTGAAGATTATAAACTTTAAAGTATTATGTGAAATGTGAAGCTTACAGAGCAACAAATAAATCAAGAAGCCACAAATAGAACTAGTTAGGCACTTCTGGAGACAAACTTATTCCTGATTTTTGTCTCTCTTCGTAGGCAAACTGATCCAGCTGTGCTGGATTGTAAAAGGATTTGAGATTGCCAAGCTCATTTTATGTATTTAATCCACATGCCAAGAAGTGAGAAGATAGTGAATGTATTCTTCCCCTAAACTTTCATTCATCCTTTCTAAAAACGTTGCAACCAAGAAACTTCTAAAATCTCAGCCCTGAGTCAAACAGCAGAGGCATGGTTTATGTGGTCATGAAGAGAAAAGCCTGAACAGAACATTCACCTACCTTCCACTTCACTTATGCTTTTTTTTTTTCTTTTTTTTTTTCAGTCTACCATTTAGAAATAAGGACTTGAGCAAACGACTAATTAGACATTGTTTGTGTGCTGCTTCTCTAAATTCCTATTCTTGTGTCGCTAATCCAGTCTGCTCTCAATTTTACAGTCAGGCTTTGTCTGATGTCTGTTTAACTCATGGGGACAATCAGAAGTGCAGCCACATGGTGGCCACTGCATCTGCAAGTATACAAGTAAATAAAAACTGACAAAATATTCCTTTGCCTTGAGTAGAGATTTGTTAATTTTAGAATGTGTCAATCTTAAACATGGGGTACTGAGTACAGAGTTTGAAATTAGGATAATTAAACCTATTCCAATTTATTGTTGTTACCGCTGTTAATAAAGGGAGAGATTCAGACCAAGCTTTAAGTCCAGATTTGTGCTGGATCTCAAACATTTCTGCTGCCTTACAGGTATGTGCAAATTGCCTCCTCTTTTTTCCTTTTTTTTTTTCTCTCTCTTTTTTTTTTTTCATTTTTTCCTTTGGCTGAATTAGTGCTGTCTTCAGAAACAGCCTGAAGTGTAACTGTAAAAGCAGTTGGCTTCACTTTCATCTACCTTCCTCCATTTTCACCTCACAGTTGGCAAAGTCAATTAATCCAGAAAGTACCTTGGGTATGCAGGAACCTAAGTGCTAAAGAGGTTTCTGAAGCCAAACTTGAGGCTATCATTACAGCCTCATGATGTGCAAGACTAATGTATATTTTCAATGTAGCACTGGTTTTAGTATAGATTAAACTGTGTGTCTACAAATCATGTTTACAGCATGTAAATACCAAATTCCAGATCAGTTGCTTAGGAATCTTCACTTGCAGCATCTATTTCTTCCACCAATAGTGTCTAACCAGCTGGAAGGATTGTCTTAATATTTTACTGAAATGTTCTCTGAGGGCTACTAATTCTGGAGTAAGTCTTTTGTACTTCTTGTTTAGTGTATGTGTTTCCCCTATGAATGATCTTAGTGCAACAATGTGATGATGATTCAACAGCATCCTCTCTTTTGGACAGGTGTTTTCAGTACTGAAGTTATAGCAGTTTGGTATGATTGAAGCTGAAGTAGCTATTGCAAGTTTTGTGTACTACCACTAAGCTGCTGAGCAAGCTTTGCTTATAAATGGCAAAAAAAAAAAAAAGGATTCACACCAGAAGTTTTCAGTGCTGGTAGCTGCCATTGTAGATGTTTTGTTCTACTACACTGAAATACATGTGCTCAGGATTATACAAATACATAGACCTGAAAAATGAGTCTGAAATGTTTAAAGGAGTTAGTAATGCCTTCTTTATTTCTTTATTTGTTTATTTAAATTATAGAAACATTGAGTGAGTCAACTTCTCTTCAGAGACATTTATTTCGGTAACAATTCAACAGTTGCAATTTTTCTGAGGGTAAAATTAACTGGTTCTAAACATAAATCCACAACAAAGATTCATGTCTTACTGAAGTTACTATAACTGCATTTGCATTGCTCTTACTAGCCTCAATTTCTTGTTTCTTTCAATTATTAAAAGTTATGAAAATGTACACTCTTAATTGTAAAATGATGTAAGGATTAAAGCTCAGTCCTGTGATACACCTGGACTCTGAGTAAAACTGTTTCATATTTTCTCTATCACAAAATAATTTCAAGAAGTCAGCTTTCTGCTTCAGTAGTTTTCATACAGTGTATGAAATACTCACCACTACCCTGTAAAGAATCTGCTGAAAATACATGTGAATATGAAAATACATGAAAATGCATACACAAAATTCTAGTATTACTTTTAAATTAAATAACTTCCAGTAATTATTTTCCTGTTGATCAGCAGTGGTGGCTGTAACAGGAAAAAGACATGCAAGCAGAAGGGTTGATTCCTTGACAGATGTATTTGTGCTTCCCAAGTAGGTGTGCACTTCATATTTGCTATGAGATTACTTGAAAATATACAAACATAAAAGAAAACAAACAAACAAGCAAACAACAACAACAGCAACAAAAACAATGAACAACAAAAAAAATCCCAGCCATGTATTCCTGCAAAAGAGCTTCGGGGTTTGTAATCAACAAAATCTAAGCACAGAATACTACTGCCATGATGACTCTCATGACTTCTGAGTAAGTTTGAGGGATCTATTGAAATGGCTAATAGAAAAACAAATCAGAAACTGATTTTGAAAAACTATTATTTTTCCACAGAATCAGATTTGTTTGCCAACAATATTGTAGAGGAAGACAACAAAAACTACATTAAAATATCATTAAGAATAAGAAATTGAGGAAATGAAAAGATTTGGCTTAAATCTGGCTACTAGCAGAAGTATACCTGCCTCCAAATGATTGTGCTTGGTCCAGTACTAAAAGACTAGGACTCTAATGAACTTTTACAAATACAGGAGTACTGTGTTTATTTTAATTACTCTAGTGGAACTCATTCAGTTAAATACATCTCTAACCCCTATGGTACACGTAACTTAGAAAAACGTTTACATTTATTTGATAGCTTTAGTGTCAAAGAACATGAGTTTTTTTAAAATGTTTGTTGCTCTTTCTTTTTCTAATGTCATTAAGTTGTAATGGAGAGCAAGAAAAGTTTAAAAATAACTTGAATGTTTATATATTTACAAAGACAAATGTTATTTAGGTAAGTTTCACCAAATCTCACCAAATCTCATCAATCTAAGTTTCACCAAATCTCAGTTCTGTGGCAGTTTTATTGAGGGTCAGGAGAAGATGCAGGTTGTTGGGTTTTTTTAACTCTTTTTTTTTTTTTTTTCTTTAATAGGCTGATTATAATTAATATGCCATCCAAAAATGTCAAGAAATCACTTTGTTCTTTATTTTTTATTATGTTTTTTCCCTTTTTCCTAACCAAATAAAATGAATTGTTCAAAAACCACAGCTGCAACCTAGAAATTCAGTATGCTGGTGATGACAGGATATTTCCCTATTTATCTCAAAGTAAAACACTTTCTGTCCTAATTTATTTGAAATATCTTTAACTTCATCTTGAAAACTAAAGATGCATTAGGAATCTTTATTTGATTTCTTACCTAAACAGATTAAAAAAAAATTAATAGTTCGCATGGCTCAAAACTCGACATAGTGCTTGATTTTTTTGTCATTTCTGCTGGAGGAGTTACTGCCATTATTGACAGCTTATTATATTGTCACACTCTTGTAGGATACCCAGATTAATCACTGACTGTAAAGTACTTATCTACGTAGTGGGTACACAGACCAACAGGTAGATCTTCAACAGGTTTTAGGGAGGTGAAGATGTCTTTGAATGAGTTTCTGAAGTTATGAACTGGTTTCTATAGACACTTTATGTCCATGTGTATGTAAGATTTAAGCCAGAGTTCTTCTCAAGCCTAGTTATATTTTTCTTGTGCTTTGCATTACAAAAATTTGAGTTTAGAGGTTGCTGAGCTGATACCTACTGAGTCTGATGGCAGTGGAAATGAAAAGCTAGAGAGCACTTCAAGTGGTATCACAGGATATATGACTCTAGATAAGCAAGATGTTTCTTCTTTTTCTACTGATGCATCCTTTCTTGTACATCAGAATGTGCTCAGCAGGCAGGTTCCAAACTGTCTGTCATTCACAGAACTGCCTATGAATCTGTGATATTTTTTCCAGAGGAGACAAGTTTAACAAGAGGTTATATCTGAGGAGATTCCAGTTCCCATTTCTGGGAACTTTCCTAGTCAAGGAAAAATAATTTATACCAGTGAGAATAGATTCAGTCTTACTTTGCAAATGTACTTTCCTTTGCAACTAAGCATTTGGGATTCACCAAGACTGGAAGAAGGTGAGAATATTGTGCTCCAAGTTTCACAGTTGGTCTGTGCATAAAATGAAAAGTATCTGCTAATATTTTACCGGTAGCATCAAAGATGAGTGATTAGAACTATGTAAAATAAAAAGAAAAGCAAACAAGTTATTCTTCTTCCTCTCTCAGTATTTGATGGCAGAAAATTGAAAAAAATCTTTTCTTAGAACAGGAGCGAACACAAGGAATGTTGACAGAATGCTTTGAAGAAGTAAAGTGAAAATGACTGGAGACCATTTCTGATAAGTATATGAGTGTATATACTCTTGTATATACATGTCACAGTGGTAGATGTCACAACAGCTTATGTGGTATATGTGCCACATTTCCCTTTTTTAGAAGAGTAATTTAGGCTCTCTTTTCTCTTCTTGGTGTAGTCTACATTGTAGATGAATTCAGGCATAGGCCTCGTGCTTTTTCCGTCTCCCTGGTATATGAGAGGCAAAAGGAGAAGGGTTTTCTCTAATATTTTCATTCTAAATTATATGTGTGATTGACATCATTGGCTAATTGAAGTTACTGTCTTTTGGGCTGTAATAGCAACTTTAATTGTTTGAGAATGAATTTTCTAAGTATTGCTCTCTAATAAACACATGTAATGCATTGGAAAGTAAGCAATAAGTGGAACATGAGTCTAACTGATAGTAAACCGTTATTCATATTATTAGATTTTGGAAAATACTATACTCCTATTTTTTTAATAATAGTGTAGCTAGCCCCCCATAACTTTTATTGTACATTTGACTGTGCACCATAATTGGCGTTCAAGAGGCCTTTTTCAACATGCGTTGAAATCACGTTGCCATTTAAAACTGAATCCCCATAGAGCTCATTTGAAATTGTTTTACTTTGATAATGGCTTTATTAATGTGGTCTCAGAGGACTTGAAATGAGATTGTTTGACCATTGTAATGTGGTTTTCATAGGCTTGCAGTAAAATAATTTACTCTTGTAATGTGGTTTCCATTAGCTTGCACTAAAATCATTTCCCTCTGGTAATGGGTTTCTCATGGATATTCACTTCAACAGTTTTGACCTCAGAATGGGCAGTCTTGTGGTAAAAGACTCATAGTGTTGTGACATTCTGCGGCTGTTGCTAAACATGCTGTGTCAGACGAGGTCTCTGATACAAAGGCAATACTCAGTGCCACATCATGCCTGAGTTCAACTGTGCTCTTGTTCACTGCCTGCCATTTCCTTGTCTGCTTCAGCTCCAGCTTTAGAAAAGTCCATCCAAATATTCTGCATGTTTCTACTGCCCTTGTTTCTCAAGAAGAGGCTAAATCTCAAGAAGAGATTTAATCACTACTAATTCTCCAGGGGAAGTGACTTTCACATCAATTATTTGACACTCTGAGGCAACAAGTGGAGTGCAGGACTGTTTGCAAACGGAACAAAACTGTAATTTCTCTGCAGGACCATCTTCGGCTCATATATGACAGTAGAGAATGTCTGTAATCTTTGCTTTTCTTAATGTACTCAGCATAACAAGATCCATAAGGTGGGAATAGAAGAGGGATATACCAATACTATACCAGCCAAGCATTCTCTCACTGTGGGAAAATTCACACCAGAAATTTCAACCAGAAATGTAGAGATTTTACATGATTTTACACCTTCAAGATGCATTCAGAGAACATGCGTGCTTGTTTCTCCATCCTTCTCCTCCACATAGTTTTAGTACCTGTCTCACAGTTACTAAAATAAATAACTTTCAGTGGTATTTCAGGAGCATATCTCTTGTGAAGGTTCATTTCCTGCTGTGAGAACTGACTTTAATTCTACCAAAATTAGAAGCCAACTGAAATTATTCCTATCTATGCCAGAAAACATTCAGGAGATTATGTTACTGTTCCATTCCTTCTGTGGATACAGGAGGGGTGAGGATCGTCAATATGGCGCATTTTGTGAGTAACAAATTCACACACAATTATAAAAAAAAAAACAAAACCGAAACGTAATGTGTTTTGCAGTGATCTAAGCTTTCATAATAAGGCCAGCATTACTTAAGTTTTAATTAAATGTGTACTCCTCAGAATGTCTGAAATTCCAGTAATACATGGAAATGTTGTTCTGTTCCTGAAAATCATGGCTTTTCATCCTATTGGATCTGAAATCACCTGAGATAAAGTTGCATATTGAACCAGATCATCATATTTGCATGTTCTGCATTCAAAAATGAGAAATTAAGCTTACTTTGTGCCATGAAATGAGTATTCAAGACTGTACTATTATAAGCAATGTATTGTTGTATGTTTTAGGAAGGGATCTTCAAATATAACAGACTTGTTGCAGAGGTTGTTTTTACAGGAATGCATTTGTATTACCAATTTTATCCAAATAGGCACTGGGTTCTTGTGAAACTAGAAAAAAAGCTGATTCATTTATTTCTTTTTATGTGCATAAATCCTGCAGTGAAGAAAGAAGAAAAAGCTGAGTTTAGAAGATGATGGCCTGAGGAGGGAAATCTTCTTTGCTGTTAAGAAGATTTCCGTAAATCTCCATAAGCAAATAGAGTATGGTGTCTAGATGTCTGAACTAGCGATGGGACTTTTTACGATTGTAATGTAAATTATACTGGGATTGTTTTTGATTGTAGCTAGAGTATTTCCTTGTTGGTGGAAAGATAAAAAGAAGTAGGCAGGGTCTTCTTGGAATTAAATGCACAGAAAGCTTCAGTTTTGACAAATGTGAAGTCCGACACTGGTTACAGTATTAAGTTAATGACTTGTTTAAGTGGATGTTTTGTTAAGGACTCAATCTTGCACTCACATCCAGAAGAGCATGATTTGGGGTGGGTAGACAAAAGTAACTTTCCTGCCCCTTTTTATTCTTGTGATGGAAAAACATTTCAGTGATGATGCAGACCTGTCTGTAATAAATTCATGTGAGATCCTTTCAGCTTCCTTAGCATGCACAATAAATTAACAAGATAGTGGGAGGAGTTTTATGTCTATAGGGGGGTGATTTGTGTTTTTAACTATGATAAAGGATCCTCTTTCAAGTTCCTGATAATGCAGAATATCCTGGATTGCTGAGGATATATAACAGAAAAGGGCAGAGAGCTTAAATGGTAGAGATGATTGTCCAGCTTTTAAGGCCAGAGCATGTCAAGTAAGTTAATGTGGCTATCTAAGGACACTGAGCATGCCCAGTGAGTGGCAATAGCTTTTTAAGGACTCTGTATAGCTCCTCATGCCACATAATCCCTAAAGATGCCATTTTATGCCATCTGGCTTTTGTTGTTATTCCCCATCAGAACTTCCAGATTTATTTATTTATTTATTTATTTATTTATTTATTTATTTATTTATTTATTTATTTATTTTCTCACTGCAAAACATATATCCCTTTCGTTTCAGAATTGTTTTTTCATTTTGCTCTAAGCTGCATGCCAATAAATTTCAAGAACTTTTTTTTTTTTTTTTGACTGTCCATAGATCCACTTAATAGTCATTGTTAGTCACCTCCCTGCTTTGTTCTTACAGTTTCCTAATCTGTGGCTTCTACGGATGTTAAATGGCCACAGTCTCCAGAAAGAGCTGTGTGCACCCACATGCAGCTGCTGTGACAATGGAATCTGTAATGCCTCAAACTTCTCAGCTTTCCTTTCTCACCTAATTCCATATTCTCTGCATGGTACTTGCGTTGCAGAATGCTGAATGGTGGTCCCAAAAATTGGCCTAAGTCATGTCAGCTGGGGCCAATGGTTAGGGGCTACAGTATACCAGAAAACAACATATTAACAGGAAACAGTGGATTTATATTTTGGTGCCTAAAAGGGAACTGAGTGCTGTTCCTGGAGCTACTACACATGAAGAGCATCATTGCACTGCTTGCTGAGAGAAGCAAAAGGAGGTAATCACAGAACCAAAGAATCACAGAATGCCTTAGATTGGAAAGGACCTTAAAGCCCATCCAGTTTCATTGGCAGATATGATCAGGCTGTCAGGCTGTTAGGACCTCATAAACCTGGGGGTGTCCACAGCTTCTCTGGACAGTACCACCCACTTCATGAAGAATTTCTTCTTTGTATCTGATCATCTTCCTAGGATCTAACCATTTGCCCCTGGCAGTTTCCATTTGGATGCAGTTATATTTGATGAGAATTTCTTGCTATATAACAACAAAACCTGCAGTCCAGCGCAAGCCTTCAAAATATTCGAAGAAGAAAAGCATTAAAATGCATCATGAGTTCTTGCCTTCTCCCTAGTGCTTCATATTTATATCCAGCTTGCTTTTTGAGACTTCTCTGTTAGGATTAGGATCACAGGACATAACCAGTTTCACCTGACTCCATCTTTATTTGTTGCTTATCACACGATGCAACTGCCTATAGAAAAGTTGGCTGACATACAAACCATTATTAAGCATAATTAATATAATTCATTTTCATTCTCATTAATTTTTCCCAGCCTGAGAACACAAAACTGGATAAAATCTGAGAACACGTGGGTGTAAACAAGGTATGTACCAAAAAGGAGATGAGTGCCTGGAAAGAAGGTGATTTTTGACTGCACTGACAGCTACAAGGAGGTTGAATGGAGCCCTCCATGTGAATATGGTTGTGAGTTTCTCTGAACTGTTTTTCTGTTTAATTGTGATCTACTAATTGAGGGAAGGAAATTGCCATTACCAGGCAAATTTACAAAAGATACTTTATTTAACCACAGATGCATAACAAGGAGGAAAGCCTGATCTGCAGTTTCACCACCTGCTTGACACCTTCTCCCCTTGTCTCCAGACAAGAGGAGCAAGGACATCTCCTGGCCATCACCTACAGAGCCTAAGGCTGGAGGAGACTGCTGGCAGGACCTCCTCACAGAAATCAGCAACAAGTGATGAGGACAGTAAAAGTCTGTTGCCAGAAAAGGAAGATTTTGGTTGAAGGTTTTTAGAAGACACATTGCTAATTCAGGCTTGGCTTTGGATCTGTGAATGATTGGAATTACTATAAACTATTACCAAGTAATAATCTGATTACACTCTCTTTTTTTATGTGTTCCAGTTACATCTTGTTTAAAGTTGATACACATAGAAATCAGAATATTTTCTTCTCTTGACAGACACATTAAAATGCCATGTCATTTTATTGCATCGCTTCTAATGAGGAAAGCTAATGTTGCTGCTTTTGGTATTTCTCCTGAGTCAGAAATCAGAGTGGAGCAGGAGATAGGATGCTGTAAAATACTGGCCTTAGCTACATCTTGGTATGAATCCTCCCGGCCCACTGGCTGCATGGAGCAGGACATACTCCTCGTTACACCAGTGACTTCAGATGCCTTCATTATCCAGTGCACAAACTGTGTCAGTCAAGACCGAGTAACCCAGATTTTGTACATTATTCACATGTAAATAATGAGAAAAGTGTATGATCTGCTGATCAGAAAATCTTTCACAAGAAAAATTTTAATTATCTCATAAACTTCAGAAAGATGCAAGTTTCTTGACAACATTTTTGCAAACAGACACAGAAATTAGGCCTATATTTTCAACCCTAGTGGGACTCCAAAGTTAAGGTCCTATATACATATTTAGGTATCTGCTTAAAAAATTGACTTTCCATTGTACTGTGCACCCAGTATCTCAATCTGATTTGCATTCCAGAAAATCAAGGTCAGAGCTGCGTCTGACTTTCATCTTCTTCAGAGTGTTTATTACAACAGATGCACTGTTGGCTTCTGAAGTGTTAGTCCTTCACAGGACAAAGTTTTGTCATTTAAGAGCTGGTGTTAGCTATCTTAACATACACATTTTTACTTTGGGAGTTTGGATAGTTTTACAGCATAAAAACTGCATTTTTAGTCTTAGCATTGACTGCATTACACAAGAGAACAAGGCAATGAACCACCACAATAAAAGATTTCAAGAGGATGCAATGAGGGCTGTATAGAACAGTTTGGATTTCTAAGCACCATCACTCTTTGGCATGTTGGTCAGATCTTCCTCCCACTATTGTATAAGTCTCACCTGGACAAAATGTCAGGTGTGTGTGTGTGGCAGAGGAGGAAGTTTGGATGCATTTATTTCCATTTTTTGTCTGGGGGGTGAGAGGGGGGGAAGGAAGGAGAAGTTACACGCATCACTTCATGGTTTAACTTAATGTAAAATTAATCAAACCTGAGAAGGTGCTCTAAAAGAGAAGTCTGGCAGTCACAGAGAGAAGGTGCTGGGCCTGGAAATATATTTGTCTTTTTTAAATGCTCACTTTCAAGCATGTCTGGTTTCTAGCCCAGTTTGTATCAGAAGGGATCAATTTTTTCCCCGTTTCCTTGTTCTACTTTTGTGCTGGTATTGTCTGAATCCCAGAGTGAACAGCAATACATCATCCTGCTTCAACATCTGCTAGAGCCCCCTCTCTTTCTAATCTGCCCAGATCCCCAAAGCCTTTCCCACCTGCTATAGCACCAAATGCTCATTATAGCACACAGCTACGCCCTTCACTGTCCTTTTTCCCCGACTCTCAAGGTTAACATGGAACAATGACTATTATTAAACAGGGGCTCTAACAGTATAAAGGCAGCCCAATCTGGGAAAGGGGGTGGGGGGAGAAAGGGAGCTGAGAGGAATTGGGTAACATGCCAGCTTCACTGGCAACAAAGATCTGCTAGAAAGCTGTGGCCAATTTTCCAGTCGAAACATGACTCACCGAGCAGAGATGCACCCGAAATAAATAGCTTCCCTGTTCTGCACCCAGCAGAAGCAGGAACCACACCCTCCTGTGGTTTTGTGTCAGGGTACTGCGGGTACCGCGCCAAGCAGCTCGGTGGAGTGGTGTGGATAAAAATGGCAATTTTGAAGGAGCTGGCGGCTCTGGGGGGTTTGTTTATTGCTTGGCAAGCTGAAAATCATAAGCAACTGGAAGCCCTTTTTTTTTTTTTTTTTTCTTTCTTTCTTTCTTTCCTTTTTTAAATTTTCCCTCATCTTCAACATACCAACCTGTTCATTCTGCTTACATTGTCATCCCCATTGCCAACAGAAAGCCTGGCACAGCCACACACAGGCAGTCAGGCAGAGGATTGGGCTTGAGGGCATTGTTCTGAACAGCATCCAGCTGTGGGACACAAAGCTACTGACATGCTGGAGAACAGAGAATCCACCTGAACACTGAATTCCCTTGCTTTACTTCAGATTCCCTTACTTTATTCATGCTGTCCCTTAAGAAAACTGGTTGTTCCTCTTGATTTGTTGCAGGTTCGGGGTTACTTTAATCTTTTATTAACATAACCTTAGGAAAGGAAGAAAGGAAGAAAGGAAGAAAGGAGGAAGAAAGGAAGAAAGGAAGAAAGGAAGAAAGGAAGAAGAAAGGAAGAAAGGAAGAAAGGAAGAAGAAAGGAAGGAAGGAAGGAAGGAAGGAAGGAAGGAAGGAAGGAAGGAAGGAAGGA
>JAPSGF010000003.1:3891864-3910391 GCA_035772895.1 Perdix hodgsoniae
AAGGAAGGAAGGAAGGAAGGAAGGAAGGAAGGAAGAAAGAAAGAAAGAAAGAAAGAAAGAAAGAAAGAAAGAAAGAAAGAAAGAAAGAGAGAAAGAGAGAAAGAGAGAAAGAAAGAAAGGAAGAAAGGAAGAAAGGAAGAAAGAAAGAAAGAAAGAGAGAAAGAGGAAAGAGGAAAGAGAGAAGGGGAAAGAAAGAGAGAAGGAAAGAGAAAAAAAAATCCTTTGTTGATAGTTGTTCGTCCCTTACACTCCAACATATGGACGTACAAGAATTTCAGATAATACTTGTGATGTCTAAGGAGAGTGCATATTTTTACTGACATTTATAAGGCCCAATCTTGGCTCTAACTGCTATCACATGGCACAATGTGTACTTCTATCTTTTGATAACTATGAACATAGGGGCTTCCCCTTCTTACCTAAAGCACATAGCACAGTATGCTGTGTGGTTCAGTGAAGATTTTTGATCCAACGCTTCCTATGCAAAGAACCTGAGTAGCGCCAGAGAGAATTGGAAAGGATGAGAATAGAGGATGGCTTGTGTTAGTGTTAGCTTCTGCTGTCATATGTTAGGCATCCCAGTTGAATGGCAGTGTTCCTGGTCTCTGGATGGATGGAAACATGCTGTGTTTCTTCTTTATGGTTGTGTTTTTGTGAACATGTTCTTTTTAACAACTGCTTAAGGTGTATACCTGTCAGATTTAAGCACATCATTAATTCACTCACTCACTTGTTGCACTGAACAGGAACAGTTTCTTAGAGGAAGATTTAAAAATCCATTTTTAACCTGGACCTTATGCTAAAAAAGCTGCACTGAATGCAAATGAGAAATGAATCATACAAGAAAGGGAAATATTTTTTGAAGAAGTGCCAAGAAACTGTGCTCTCTGTTTGCCATTATCAAATTCACCAGAGGTGAGAGGTCACAGTTGCCTGAAATCTGTATTCAAACAGTGCATTTCAGGTGAAACTAAGAGTGGTCTGTATACAGACTTTGCTGAAAACATTCCATCCAGCTTTGGAAGTTAGATTCCTGAGCCACATGCACAGCCATCCAAGTGTCAGCTTCTAGAAAAACTGCAAAGAAAAAAGATTTTTCCTCTGACTGTGGACATCAATTCTCACATGAACATGATCTCTGCTGAAGCCAGCTAGGTTAGGATATGGGTTTCAAGAAATAGAGCTCATGACTTCCATATGAGCCAAATCATGACTGACACTCAGCTCCTCTCAGATGTTCGACCATGACGTGGGATAGCTTGGGGGGAATTTTTATTCAGTTTTTAGGTGAATAAAATTATTTTGTGGAACATATGCTTCTTCATCTTATTTTAGGACACGGGCAGGATTGAAGAGAGAAACGTGCATGTTTTCTCTCTCCCTTCATATATATATGAAAATCTGTATATATGAATATCTGTATATATATATATATGAAATTTACACACACATGCATGAAGGTTAGAACTTATGCCTGCCAATCAAAAAAATGGAGGGGAAAAAAGTTCTATTAAAAAAAAAAAAAAGACAGATTGGTCTGATGACAGTTGTGGGTGGCTATGCTTCAAAGATCCCATAAACCTAGTTCAGCTGCATGAGGTTTTTCTGCAGTTCAGTGTGGGTGAGGGGATGTTTCCATATGCACTTCCTTTTGGTTATTGTCTTTTGGTGATACTTCCTTTATTCTGCTGAGAAGACCACTGTTTCCACTTTCCACCCACAGACCCACTTCCTGATCTGAATAAAGTTGGTGGATGATGGTCTGGAGGAAAGGGTCCCACTTTCCCGCACCTGACACACAAGTGACACCACAAAAGGCATGATTGCTCATGTAAAGGATGCTGAACATTGCTCAGAGGCTTCAGGAAAACAAAAGATAAAACTGCCAGTATCTAATAAACAAAATCTGTAACAATATTTTCCATAACAAGTGTTGAGGGGCACTATGCGTAGGTGCGCATGCATATATCTTATATAGAGGACTACAGTAATCACTGTAAAGGCATTTTAGCAGATATTAGAATATAAAACAGTGTGTAGAGGGAACAAGCCCGAGGATATGGCTAGCTATCACTTAAGTCTTTGTGTTGCTTCATTCATCTGATTTTAAAAAGAAAGAAACATAGATACCACTTATAGTCCTGCAGGAAAAAAAGTGAAAAGATGAGTATAAAGCCAAATAAAAATCTTGGTCCCAAACTTGCCTGCATTGCTGGCCTTGCTCCCCCAAGGTTAATTTCAAGCTTCATGTTCAAAGTACTCTGAATACTGAAGGAATCTGGACATATTTTTTAAATCTGCAACCTTGCCTCTTTTCTGCAAACAAAAACAAGCAAACAAATGAGTGTACTTTAAATAACATTAACGTTGTGAAAATAGCACAAGAAATGCAAAATTATGGTAATTATAGATGATCTTGACACTCTCTGCCCTTTAATTATGCCAGCTGGCCTCCTCCCTCCACCAAAGCCAGGAGTTAAGATTAGAGTTGCCCTTCCCTTGGCAAGTCTTGGATTAAAATCTCCTTCCACTCACATTACGCTTTCCTGCCACTGGGGCAGCTGGCCCAATGGTTGTGCCCAAGGCTCACCCCTACAGCCAGGTGAAGGCAGACTGCCAAGGGGGCTTTGGTGCACACAGAGCCTCTCACCAACTTGTGCACACCAGTACAATGACATGCTTGTATGCAGCAGTATATGTGAGCATCTTCCTGTATTTCTGCCCCAAGGCTTGAATCAGTTCTAGAGACTCAATAGGCCAGTTCTCAGAGATCCCTCTTTATCTCTAGGGATGATATTTAACATTTAATTGTGCATACAGACACACATATTCATGCAACCTTCACAAAAGTTATGTAGTCACTGGAAAGGTTTAGGCACTGCATGTGCACTTAAATCAATCCTTTGGATACATACATTGAGAGAGAGACTTGATAGCATGACCACATTTGTTTCTCTTTTCTATATTACTTCCATCTCAGTTGGTAGACTGAGGAAGGATGTCAATTTAATGATCAGTCTCTTGATGTTTAGGTTTTTTTTCTCCTGGTTCTGCTTGTGTCCTTCTGTCTCCGTCACTTCCCTCCACTCAGAACTGTGCCTTCTGCAGCACTGACTTTCTAGCTGTGCCACAAGTTAAACAGAGCTCCTACATGCAGCAGCTTCCTGAAGTTTGGTGTAGTAGTGCAGACTTTCCTGCCTTTACCCCAAACTTACTCCTCCAGTTCCAAGCTATTGCCGTCCGGTGTCTTCCCACTCTCCTTTTCCAAATGCTTTTATTTCATCACCCAGTCAGTCACAGTTTCCACCGCGGAAGCCCAACCACTCTTCTTCTCACCACCATCTGGTCATACACTAAAGCAAAAGCTTCTAAAATTCCACATGCACTAGCTCCACAAACCTTGTTAGACTCTTATTACTTACTGGAAATGAGAGCAGAAATTCTCATTATCCATCCCTACTGAGCTTTATAATGTGCTAATCCCATCAAGCCCATTTTTAGTCACAGGCCTAGAAGCTGAAGGAATCAAGACCTAACAGTCATGGCCGTTTCTTCTGCATTATGAGCTCCCGGGGGACAGACTTGAAACACTTTTGCTACCTCTGTAGACGGGGTTAGTTCTGCCTGCATTGTCCAGGTGGAACAGCTGTTGTATGGATGTCATTCCTGATAATATTAGGCTGATCCGCAAATGCAAGAGTGACTTTGCCCCAGCAAGTGTGCTGAGATCTGCCCATATATTTAAGCAGTATGGTACAACTTCTGTCTGAGAAAAATCATATAATATTTATCTTGTTTAGTTTTGTGGGATTTCTGTCAGACTCACAAGCAGGCCTTTTGGCACTCTATTATTGGAAATTTCCCAAACACATGTAACAAAAACTCACTCAGTTTAATACAATTATCAGCTTTTTCTCAGTCTGTGTTGAGTCTGTGTTTGTCTAATGTCCGGGTAGCTATTTTCTACTTATTAAAATCAATAAATCTGCTACTTTGAAGATAAAGGCATGTTTCATCTGAAATCTGCTGTACAGTGCTCTCTAATGCTGCTATCTGCCCACTGTGCTTGACAGCAAAGCAGCCAATGAAACCAATAGTTAGCATGCTTTCATCAAGCAGTGTCCAAAATCGTGCTCTAAAGACACATCCAGAGTAGTTATTCATCCTTCTATTTTCTGGTAGGATAAAGCATGTATCTAGGAACTTTACTGTTATTCTCTTCTTGGGTATAAATAGATTCCACACAAGTAGCATGTGCAGTACACGCATATTCCCAGCTCTGCATCAGATGGATTTAGAATTCTAGGTAGAATGTTTAATCTTGTAATTTTATGTTAGTCACTTAAAACTGTCAATTCTTTGCTTATCTTCAACTATGACAGAATTTCTGCCTTATTTATTTAACTGAAAATATTTGAGTTGTCATTGTCTTCATTGTCTTATATGACATTTTATTTTTCCCATGATGACAAATTACTATTTTACTTTCACTGCACTTGTCCAACAACACCTAGGTTGTTAGGAACATAACCCTTCACACTGTTGTGTCTCTGTAGCCCTAATTGTTTTGTTTTGTGCATTGTTATTTATTTATTTATTTATTTATTTATTGTATCCATGTTAAAAGCAAGAGCCAAGCCATGCCAAGATTTGCTTCTGGATACAAAAGACACGGTCTTAGTGATATCAAGAAAGTGGCACAAATGTCTGGTTTGCTTTCAAGTGTACAGAGATAAGCAGATTATAGTATGTTCTGTGTGTTCTAGCCCAGTTTCCATTTTTAACTACAGAAATGCTTGGGTATGTTGAAAACATGAGGAGATCAAATTTTTAACTTTTGAGAGAATTATTCTGCCTCCTATTCAGCAGGCTTTCTGTTAACACACTGTACTTCTTTCTTCTCTCTGACTTTATTTCTGCCCTCTCCCCCTCTGGCTTTCAGCTTGTCCTTTCCCTTCCTTTTGATTTTGTACTGAAATCTTTTTCTTTCTCTTCCCTGTGAACACAGACCTGGCCTTTCCCCCCTTCTTAGCTTTAGGCTTAGTCTTTTTCTTCCCTTTGGCACTAGGCATAACCTTCTGTTTCTCTCTTCCTTTATGTCGCTTGACTTTCACTCCCTGACTTCCCACATTTTCTAATTCAAGTTTTTCCTCGGGGCGGGGGGAGGGAGAGCGGGGGGGTTCCTTGGCTTCCTTGAAGAGATGAGCCATCATCTCCTGCATCACCAGGTCTGTCAGATGTTCCCTGAAGATCTGGCGACAGACCTCACTAGCCAGGCTTTCTTGCTGACCTGTCTTGCAACTACATTTGCAACTGCAGAGACTTAACTGCAGCTATGACAGCTCCTCACAGAGCAAGGATGATGCGTGCTTCATTCCTGGGTACATTGCTCAAGATGATGATCTTCATGCATCCAGCTTACCCTGTACATGTTGCTCATGCTTTGGTAACGGGTATCTGATTTCTCAGTGTCCTGTAAAAATCCTTCTGATAAATTAACCTATCTTCATCTCACAGCCTTCAGCATACCTCAGGGTATTTATTCAATATCTGTTTCTCCTCCTAACAAACCCAGTTTCTGCACAAAAATAATAACTATTTATTGTATATCAGCCAGGTTACAACCTTGCATATGGATTATGGAAAATATTAGAGCCATTACACTGGAAAAATAATGTCTGTTCTTTTGCAAGTTTTCTTTTTCAGACATATTCCTCTGTGCTTTCTGACTATCCATGTTATGCCCACCCTTTGTGCTAGAAGCACCACTGTAAATCTCTGCAGAGTCAGGTCTCTCTTCAATTTCTTTTCCTTTCATTTTATGGTCAGTATAATGACAGCCACGGCCTTGTCCTGTGTTCTGCATGAGGGGAAGTAACTTGCTGTGCAGAAAGTTTCACTTGTTCTTTTTGCAGTTCTTCTTCCCCTTTGCTTCTCTCTCCCTTTGACCAGATCCATTCAGCTCTCTAGCCACACTCTGCTAGAAGGACACAAGCCCAAAGTGGAGGGGGACGTTTACTAAGGGTAACGCAATCACAGCGTGCCATATGTGATAAAGGAAGTAGAAACGACACAAAAACCACCAGATTTTGATGAGGTCTCTGATCTCAAGTGCTGACTCAATAGAAAGGATGAAAACTGTTGTTCATTTAAGAGCAATGGTCAGAGATGGAGCCTTGGATATGTTGAAAGGAAGTTGCAGCTGAAAAAAAAGAGTGTCTGGCTGGAATTACAATGTACAAAGGAATGGAAAAACACTTACTAGTCTGTGAGAACTAATGCTATGCAAATTAATTCAATTCAGCATTAACTTCATGCAGATCCATCTGCATAGCATGTTGCAGTCTTTTTAGAGGTGCTGTAGCTGTTCCAGATTGCTGAATAAGACCCTGCGACTTCAGAAGCACTGACCAAAGTCAGGATTTCAAAATGTTGGTGTCGCTGGCTTTACCAATGTTCTCATACTTCTCTTTCTACAGCTGCAGAGTCAGTGTCATGCAAAGTCTTTGGTTAACTTACGTCTCCACTGAGCTCTATATGAATCTCTTCTGGGGATATTTAATTCAATCACTTGAGTTTGGTGTGTTTGTGAGATTTTCCTTTAGACATACAAACTTCTTCCTTGTGATTTGGCATAGTCTTTCCCAAAATAAATCATTGCTGCTAACCTTAGCCTATTTGTCTCCTGAGTATTTAATATTTCCCATGCTTGTGTTCATATTAAAATATACTTTGTTATTTCTCCCTTATTCCACTATCCCCCAATGTAAAAAGCTATCAGAGAGGAAGGAAGGAAAATGTTTGTGTGTAATAGCAGTCCTTGCAACATCAGAATAAAGACTGTAGAAAAAGCTTTGAAGCACCAGCACTTCTACTGGAGAGCTTGACAATTGTTTCAATCTCCATTTACCTTATGTGCACAGCTCTCAGTACCTAAGAAGTACCCATTTAATGCAGTGGGAAGCAAGCAAGGGATCAATGCCAGAATTTTCAAATTCAGGGAAAATATGAAAAGTAATACCACTTTGCATAAGTGTCATTCACTGTCCTGTGCTGCCTAAATTCAACATCTAAATTTAAAAAATAATAAAAAATATCCAAGAGCCAGTGAGACACAGTCAAGCTATGTTCCACAGAGGAGTCAGGTAAGAAAGGTCTGTTTTAAAGCTGATCCCTCCTCCGTGAGATTGCCAAAGTTATGCTTCTTTATCATAACTTTGTCTCTCTGCTTATCTAAGGAGGCTGAATACATGAACAGAGTGTCTCAAAGAATCTCTAAAGCCAGTTTAGTGGTGTGGCAGCAGCTATGCATTGGTGGGCTGAAAAAGATCTGTCATTTCACCTTGCCCAATTCTTTTGTTCAACGAGGGATATTCTCAGGCAGAAGAGCTTCAACTGCCCCCAAAACCAGAGGTGATCTAAAGTACTTGCAGGCAGGTTGATTATCCTCACAGTTGTGCATAAGAAGCACATACCTTACAGACTGCAGCCAGACCAAAGGCCACGTCATTCGCATAGACAACACTTCAACTTAATCTTTGTCTTCTGAGGTCATGCCAAACCACACCATAGTGCCCAACCTGAACTTGCTCTCCTTTATGGAACTGTAAATTTAGAGGAATTCCTCCATAATAAACCTTTCTTACAAATTCAGAGCCAGAATCAGCGTGCAGCTGCCTGCTCAAATTAATGTCATCCAGCAATCTGACATGGGATTTATGAGAAGAATGGTGCACCTCAGCCTAAAGTAAGACTGCAAGTATGAGGAAAACCAGCAGAAAATGGACTGAGCCTGTTACTCTCAAGAAAGTTGGGCAAGAGTTTCTTCATCAGAGCAATGAGTTCTGCCAGGTTAGAAATTCCAGGGCAACTTGTGTGCAGCCACCCAATGAGAAAATATGCATAGCTGCGCTCTGCATTGTCCCTTCCAGGCCTAAAAATAAGCTGGAAAATGACTTTGTTCTTCAAACACAAGACAAATAAAAGAACATATCTAGAGTATCCTGTCAAATTTATTGTGTAAATTATACTGTGAAAGCGGGTTTGTAAAAACTCCTTTTTTTTTTTTAATGATGACTAATCACTAATGCTGTTGTAGGATTCTAATAACAGCTGCTCCAGCTAATATTACCAAAATACAAGGTGTTTTTAGGAACATTTTCATGTAAATAATGTCTCCTCTACAGTCTCGTGGCTGTGGGAAAGAAAAAAAAGAAAAAAAAAAAAAGTGACAAGTACTTTGAAAATTGCATTCAGAGATTCCTCATGTTAGCTGCATGCAAAACATGTCAACAGCTGCAGAAAAATATCTGAATTTAATCTCAGTTGTCCTAATCAGCATTGCTGGGATTCTGTATGTTATTTCTCAGACGGTTTTTGTATTACATTTATTTAAATTATTACTGTGTATGATAAAGGTTCTGATATTGTGTCTTATTTCTCTTGATAACATAAAAGTGAGAGAAACAAAGGGAATCCTGCTGAGCTTGATAGAAGGTTGTGGTGTATGAGCCTTTATGAAGTGGAGAAACATCCTGAATTTACATTTAGGAGCCTCTAAAGCTCAGACAGTTCATTTATGAGTTGTAAGGAAGTCTGACAGAACAATGTAGTCTTTACATAATTTAATATAACCCATTCATATCTGGATCTGCGATAAGTTTTGTGCTGAGAGGGAAAGTGTGCACCTGTGGAAGGAGTGGAAACTTCTCTCCCTATGAGAAGTGCTGTCTGCCTGTTGCACTGTATCAGCTCAGGCCAGCCGTGTTTCACAGCCTGCTGTGTGACCACTGGTAGCCCAGTGAAGATCCCAGCCTAATGCCAATTAAAGAGCAGAGAGGGACTGAAATAATTCATACTCCACGTACCATAAAATTAACACAGATAGAGAGAAAACACTCCATTCATTGCAGCTGGCATCCTTTTTATCAGGCAGGCTATATAAGCAAATATGGTGTTGAGCTGTCAAGCCTGAGGTCACGGCTGCTCCCGGATCAGAGCGGTTTGGTATATTTTAGTACACATTCATTACAAGGCACAGTGTGCAGTTAAGAAACGCACTTGTGGCGCCAGCCTGTGATTATGGTAAGACAAGCTGACCGCCGGGAAATTGCTGAGCTCACAGGGCCGGGGCTGGGCCGCCCCACGCAGGGCCACCCCACAGAGCCCATCATGGGGTTCCCTCCTGACCGTGTGTGTGTCCTTCTGGCTCTGCTGGCTGTTTTTTCCTCTGCTTCTTTTCTGTTGTTGTTTTGTTGTTGTTATTATTATTATTATTTTAGTTTTTCTTATTAAAAAAAAAAAAAGTGAAAGCCTGACCATAATGTAAAATAAATAAAAATAATACAAGTCAGCTTCATACTTAGTGGTCAGCCGGCTGCCAAAATCCTTTTCAGAGTGACCATTATGTGAGGCAGGTAGAAGTCAGACACCTTAAAAATAGTGACATTTTGGTTATAGCATGCAGCCTATTAGTCTGCGGGGGGGTACAGAGGCTGTGGGTCAGAAACGTCTTTCAGCCCCTTGTGAACATTCTACTCTGCACACAAATGTGCCTCTTTTTTCTTTTTTTTCTTTCTTTCTTCTTTGGAGAGGGTGTCAAATGATAACCATGACAACTATGACAACTAAGGAAGCAATAAAAAAGAGAAGAAGCCCCAGCCCTGACCATTCTCGCTTAGACCTGAAGATAAAGAGTGCTTTTCTGTAGCCTCAGCCAGGCATCAGACACTGGCAGAGCCACAAGTCCTGTGGTTATGGTGCAGCTCTGCATTAGAATACAGTGCTATAGGTTAACTATACGAAGCCCCAGTCATGGCAGGGCAGAGCTGCAGAGCTGTTGCTGAAACTTCGGGCAAAAGTCTTCACCTAAATTTGCTCATGTAGCAAAAAAATAAAAACCAGCCATAAGGACTGGCACCTTTATTTAGACATCATTTCTCCAAATGATAGAGCTTTTTTTTTTTCTTTCCCCTGAATGATTGTGCTAAAAAAGTTGTACAGCAGTCAGAGCTACATTTAAGTTGACCACAAGCTCTCAGACCCCATTCTTTCGAGGCGGTGCTCCCCTCAGTCCACTTACCCTACAAAACATCTCTCTAAAAATTTTGTTTGTACCGCAATGCCAGCAATCCTCACTGTATAAGCTTGGCAGTCCTAAGCTGCCAGCCCCTCATTTGGAGTGAGAGTGTTGCTAGTGATACAAGAACTTTTGTGAAAAAAATAGAAACAGTATGAATGTGGCACTTGCACAACCCCAAATCTCCATACCATAGCCATATATTTTGGCTGGCAAAGAAAACAACAGAAACAGAGTGCCCTGACTTCCTGATTCCGTTCAGGATGTGTGACCTGTAATAAGAACACTTTCTGATTCAGGGTTAGTTCCTTCCATCTTTATCTAGCATGAACAGTGTTTTGTATTTGCCAGGACAGTGTCATGATGGTGCCATTTCCCAATCTGATTTGGAGGAATTCAAGACTAAACTGTACTCTGTTATGCCTCTGTTTTGCAGTCTGTCAAGAAAAGGCAAGCTCTCAGAGCATCACTGATAAAACTTTGCAATTTCTGCAGAAAAGATGCTAAACATGAGACTGTTAACAAAAGTTAGCTTTGGAAAACTTAGATTACTGAACTAGGGCTTTGCAAAATTCACACTGAATTTGAGACATGCAAATTTATTCTTCATTTTCAGTGCACGAGGGCTTGAAGAAACCTTAGATGCAATTGAAACATCCTCATGTCACTGACTGTCACCAACGTCTCTGGGCTTTTTGTCTCCTCTCCAGAAGTTTTCTCTGTCAAGAGCTGGTCCTTTGTATCCCCTGGTCCCCTGGACCCTTTGGTCTGGGGTCTGTCCTCATCTCCCTTCATGCTCTCCATCTATCAAAGAGTTCTTTCTAATATCCATTTAAACACTACAATTAGTAGATTTTCAGAATCCCAAATGATTTTTGTGGTACAGCCTTTGAAAATAATTTAGTTGTTTTGAATTTACAAGAATTAAACTACTTTAAAAGAGACTTTAACAGGTGTCTTTAGGAGTCCATGCCTTTCCTTAACTCCTACAGACTCCAACACCAGCTAGATGCCTAATTTGTGATTACACATTCCACATGTACATAAGGATAATTCCAATGGACCAAACAGAGCCCTCCAGTTTGTACAATTCTCCTGAATGTTCTGAAATTTGTTAGATTTTTTTTTATGCTGTTCCCATGCTAACTATTTTGGGCTTTATTTTAAATAACAAGGATTTTATTTTTAATAATGGAAATCTTAGTTATTTAAACTGAAAGTCACAATCTCTTTATTTTTCACAGCAGATGCTCTATGAAATGTATGAACTTGTGAATTTTGAAGCTTCTCTGAAGAATTCAGAAACACAGTAAAACTTGTAAAGTTTAATGGGATAAAAATGAAAATATTCCTGTGTACTGACATCTATTTGCTCTAAACTTTATGTATGTAAAAAATGAGAGGAATTTTTTTTTCCATGTGCTTTAAAAGCTATAGAATTTCACCAGTAGTGCAATCACAAGCCATTGATGTTATATAGAGAATGTAACATACGGATAATATCTTTAAAGCCCTGTTCAAATGCAAAATAAAATAGAAGTTTCTCTACCTTTACTGGACATTGTCACTGATTAATCTGTTCTGCTGGTTGTTTTATTTTTGTGTGTACAGCCACTTCTCCCCCTAGCGTGTTATGTGCACCTAGGCTCATCCCTTACCCATATTCAGATTTGTTGTTCTGATGCATTTTCCAAGTGAAACAGCTGCCATACAGTTTTGTGTACACATTGCATTGCTGGTACAATATTCTTTCTGGGAGCAAAATGGCACTGCTCACATGGCTGCTGCTGCTCTTGATGCCACACAGCTCCAAGGAGGCGACACCAGGTCTGGGCATCCACCTCCTATCCTGTCTGCCATGTCAACATCGCTGCCCTTCACAGGATATCAGGGTGAGCAAGAAAGCAAGAGCAGCCCTGATGCCATTTTCCTGAAGACCTTGCAAGATCTGGGACTGTTGCACTCCCCTTTTCCAGCTTTGTGCTCTTGTCTCTTACACTTCGCTAGCAGAATCCTTGCATGCACCCCTTTACTTTAATCATTGCACTGGCAATGGGCTCCTTGCCCCCCTGCCTGCAGGCTCACTTTCTCCTGGCTGCAGCAAGGCACGGAGCCAGCAATCACATAGCGACTGCCACTGCCATGCAAGCAGCTGCCACAGTGACAAATACCGCACGGACCACGTCTCCTGTTACGCCAGGCCTTAGAAGGGATGCAGGGGAACAAATGCTGGGTTTGACTGTCAGATTCTAAGATGTGTCACATATTTCTGCGGAGCTTGGGGCTGTTGCAACAGCTGTTTGTAAACACTGCAAAGCCAGTATTAGACTGGGGAAGGAGAATATTTTTTTGACTTGTAGCTTCCTGAACCATCCTTAAAAATGTTGCAAATACACTGACACTTCTGCTGTTGATCTAAATAGCAACCAGTGTTGGCTTTCAGCTGTAGGGGCCAGTGGGCAGGCTCCATCCTCGCGTCCTCCCGTGTCGGATGACTCATCAGCAAGTCTGAGAATGTGCAGCAGGCTGTGGACCCTGGCAGGAAAGTACAGCAAACAGCAAGAGAGGCCGCTGGGAGCTGAAGAGGATTTGATCATGTTAGGCCTGGTGCTAAAAACAAAATTGAAAAAAAAAGATTATTGCTAAAATTGGTGAGTTGGATTCCAGTGGGATATGATAGGTGGTGAAAGATAAGCTCCCTCTGATGCACAGAAGTTCATTTGGTAAAGGGTAAGCATGTAAACAGGTCTCAAGTGATGTAATTCAAAATTATATTGACAATAGTGTCAGAGAATCATCTATTAATTTGCAGCCTTGTGCCTGTTCTGCAGCTTCTCTCCTCCAGGCAGGAAGAAACACACAAAACTGGGCCCCCAAAGTGTGAGAGGTAAGCATGGGCTTGTTTGGAAAATGCTCAAACAGTGCAAACGAGAGTGAAGGAAGAATATGAATTCCTGCCTTTTGTTCTTTGTGAAGGTCTTTTACTCATGTAAAACCATGCCAATATGTAACTCTGTGTGGGTAAAATAGGCCTGAAAAAAAGTCCTACTTCTTTGTGTCTGAAGGTACCACCCTGACTCCTTTCACATTTCAGTACTTAGAAGAACTTTTCTCTTTCGTATCTTGGTGATAAGGTTTCAGTTACTTCCAAGTCTGACAGGAGAAACTGCGAATTTGAGAATATGAACAGGAAGGACAGCTGTTATGATAACCTAACTTTTCCCAACAAGGTAAGAAGGGCTCGGCTTCATACTGCAAACTGTAGTGTTTTCTTCAGTATTTATTTATTTATTTTTCTGTGATTACAATTGCCATTAAAAGCATGCAATGTAGGAAAACTGTTTCAACATCTCTGCTTGTCAGAAAAGACTCCCAGGAATGATCACGTTGATTTCTTGGAAAACCTGACATGTCGTGTACCTCCTTGTTTGAAAACATGTGGAAAATTAGTCACACAATGCTCATAAGAGTAACGACATAAAGGAAAAAAGGGTCAACACTTAAATCAGGGCATTGGGCTGAATCCCCTAATGGCTTTCCAGTATCACATACCTTGCTGAAGACAGCACTCACAATTACACCCCTAAAAGATTGACCACCCCCTCCTCTCATTAAGACAGCCTTTCACCTTTTCAGAGAGGAGAGAAAATTTTTATGTTTGCTAAATGTTTTGTCTCTCCAGTACACAACACTCTTGTCTTAAGGGAGTCTATCAAGCAACATTGTGCAAAAGAGGAAAGTCAGTCCCAAAATGGTTGCCTCAGGCTGGCCCCCACCTGCCACAAAGAGAGAAGTTTAAGCCTCCGTATGTTCTTCTCTGTGAATTCCCTTGCCGTGCCCTCCAAAATCAGCCAGTTGCCCTCACACTTGCACAAATACAGCTTTGCCCCTAGCAACAGCGCTCCAAGAGAAAGACGAGAGTCACTGATTGCAGGGAACTCCATACGAGGTACAGATCCACCCAGAATTATTATTTTTGAGTGAGTGCATGTTTTGTCACTTAAAAATTTCTTGTCTGTAGCATGACTCACAGAAGTCACTCTTTTAAACAGACAATATATCCTCTCTTCAATCTGTATCAAAAACACAGCAAATTGGGCTGATAGAGGGCACTGGTCCCAAAACAACAATGCTAAATTTAGAAATAGATATGCTGTGACCCCACACATTCCAATTAAACTCAACAGAATCCACCTACAGTAACTATTTTGGCTCCACTGATGTTGTCAGCAATGAAACTAATATGCACCAAGGCTGCCAAGAGTATATCAAATAAGATCATTATTAAAAATACAAGAGTATTGATGTTCTGTTGTGCCTAAGAAACATTACAAACCCTCTTGTTGATTCCTTTGTGAATAAAAGTCAACACCATCATATTGCCCTCAAAGATCTGAAATAAAAAGTTGGAAAATACCATTACCGTTAATTTACACTGGGTTAGTATATACTTAATTGCAATTGGACTCTGCTACTGCGCAAAGTGTGGGGCTCCTAACATATACCAAAAAAACCATCATCAGTGAGTGACTTCTTCCTTTGTAGAGAACTACACTTTTATTAATGTATTCATAATATTCAGACATTCTTTCTTTTTGTAGCCTACCGACTTTTTACCAGTCAGGATACAATAAGCAATGTATTCCCAATGATTAGAAATAAGTATAGCTGCAGACACAGGCGAAATTGGAATTTGAACTACCATTCTGAAAAATCAAAGATGGGCTTTTCAATATTATTTTCATGCAATATTGGATCAGCTCGTAATGTTGCAGCAGATGTCAGTGGTTACTTTGGCTTCATCCTGATGTAACCAGGATGACAGCAGTGTCCAGTCGATAGGACTTTGCATTTAACACTACTATTCTACGAAGTATATTCTTGCTGCAGAAATGGACTTGGTTACCACCATGCTATTTCAATCATCTTGTTTTTCAGGCATTGGTTACGTGAATACTCTGTGATTTGATCCCAGAAGTCAAATCTGTAGCCATGGCTAGATGGTCAGGATGTTGCCTAATTTCCTTTGCCTTCTCCTTGTTGAGGTGGCCCTGTAAATTTCAGTTGTAAATGTATTCTGTAAGATGGTGATAATTTGAGACCTATGAGCCTTAACACAATCTGGGCTGCCCTTTCAAGTTGCATTAAGTTCCAGAGCCTATGGAGACAAAGACACCAGCTAGTCTGTATCAAATAGTCCAAATAGTTGAAGTAGCCTGTCCATCTGCCAAGGAGACAGGGGCCAAATAAGCAAAGAGCATGTTGAGCATTTCGAAAATGCAGACATTGCTCCTCAGCTTCAGCCAAATGCAGACATCCTGATGAAAATGGACGAATGAGTTTGCAACCTTGTGTGTACAGTATAGTGAGTGTCTATAAAAACTGGTAGCTGATTCTCAGGAATTGCTTTCAAAACTGATGGCTGAATTTTATACATATACAATTCTTTAGAATATATGCAGGATGTTAATTCTATTTTACACATTATAATTTCTAGTTTATTAATAGTTCTTTACAAGTTGGATATCTAAATTGTTTGAGTAATGTTAATATAATTTATATATAAAGAAAGATCAAATTTAACTGAGCAATTTCTGATCAGTAGAAGTCTTTAAAATGGCGGAGTCAATCTTTTTTGTTTAGTGAATCTCAAACTTTTTCAAATTAGTTAATTAATTTCACAAATGTTCATCTGATGGCGAAATTAGCTGTGAATTTAGAAACCTGAGCCCAAGAATACCACAAAATTGCATCTATTCTTTGTATAATTAATTGTATCAGAAGCCTAACTCCATGCTCTTCTCCTTATTGAAGGAGATAACGTTACATTTTTATGTTTTAATTGTGAACCCGAACTTTTCTGATTTCATTACTCCACTTTTAACTCCTTTAGAGTGGCAAAAAGAATTTCTCCACTGAAAAGCAGATCCTTCCTCTTCAATATATTATTAAAAGATTGAAAGGCAAAACTCCTCAGGTAATGTGATTCTAAACATATTTCATAAATTCCTGATAACATGAGTATTTTTGATTGCTTCAATTCGACAGTAGTTTAACTTGGATATGTCTGGGTGGTAATCCAATGTGACTTTGATTTCCTATAGAAATAACATTTGGCTGATCCATTCCTTGATGAGAGAAAGCCATTTTTATTTTTAGAAACATTTTTGATAGATCCATAAAAAAAGAAAGCCTTTTCTTCTGGAAATCTTTAAAAAATTTTTACATGTTATAATGATCCCTTTGTGTGTGTGTGTGTGTGTGTGTGTACTAAACGCTGTTGTAAAAAGAAAAGAAACAAAGGAATAAAATATACCAAATAAAGGCATAAGTCTCCATGCAATATTTTTCGACTTTTAAAGAGAACATTGTATTTTGTTGAATCTCAACTCTGAAATTATTCAGAATGTACTTAGCCCTCCATTTAAAATATAGAAAATGTGAATGCATCTTGCTGTCTGATATTTGCTTTCTGCAGTTGAAAATGACTAATTGGTACATACTAGACTTTCACTGACATTAACAGAATTCCTCTAAACCTGGGTAAGTCTATGTACTATTGTGGATCACCAGGCACCTTGGTGATGAAAGCTTTCATATGTCTAGGTAAATGGATCATTCAATAAGCAGTTCTATCCACATACTCTATTACAGACTGTAAAAACTTGCGGGAGTGCCGTGATAGGCGCAGACACCAGATGTTGTTGTACAGGAAAGCACGAGTCCATCTTCCTACTCCCTCCAATACTGACATTAACATAAAGATCCCAGTAAGTTGATATGACATGTGGATTTGCCCTGACACTCAGGAGTGTGTGGATTTGTCTGTTGTTGCATATAGAATTACAATATTGCTGATAGTCTGGCAGTGGAGGGCCATTAAGACAGAGGCTGGGAGACCATCCTATACGGGGAGAAGCTGAGGAAACTGCACATCATTAGTCTTAGGAAGAAGGGTTAAGGAGATGGTATAACAGCAGCTGACAGTTGTATGTAGAGCTGTTAGGACAACAGAACTAAACTTCTAGGTATTGCCACACTATCTGGCACAGGGCAAAGGATGTGTTCAAGGTTTATATTGGGCATTAGACAAACTTCTTCAGCCAGAGATAGTGCAGGTTAGAAGAGGTGACCAATTTTTATACTCTGAGATTTTCAAGACTCAGCTAGACAAATTCGGAGCTGAACGAGCATTGGCAGCAGTCCCATTTCAAATGGAAGGCTGGCTTAGATGACTGTCAGAGGTCCCCTTCAACAGGCATTCATATGATTCTCTGGGTCTAAGAAAATAAAAAATCACAGCGCAGCTCAGATTTTTTTAAATTGCTATCTCAGTTTGACTCATTCCTAGAAGCTAAGTAAGATTGTAGCACAAAAATATTATCAGAAGCTCTCATACATAGATCTCATTCCATCAGAAGAAAGGAAGTTACGGAGTTAGTACTTTCTACTGAAAAATGTTCTGCTATCTACCACATTACTACTGTCTGAGAAAAAGATCATGAAGAAGAGGCTGCTTTCCTTTGGTGAGACCTAGCCAGTGGAGCATTGCGTATAATCATTTGATGCATTTTACATCAGATAGTGCTACTTGGCAAGGATGAGGCAAGTATAATCAACAAAAAGTAAAGTAGGTTTTGTTGTCTCAGAAAATCTTTCCTGCATAGGAACATATCTAAGTCAACTTACTACAATAACTTGTTTTTCTGTCTCCAAGTCCTTCTTTCACAGCTATGTCATATTCATTCAAAAGCGGACATCATAAACAGCCTTTAAATTGAGAGATTGGGAACTATTTAAAAACAAAAACAACAGCAACAACAACAACAACAACAAAACTTCCCTAAATATGTGAACAGAAAAATCATGTTGGCATCAACATCCCTACAAAGTGCTATTATTCCCGTTATTTCTCCAAGGAGAGACAATAACTACTAGTTGATTCAGTCATTTAGTAGCACGTGTCGGTCCTGTCTCCATAAGGTAGAGAGTGGTTGCTGCAGCAGCCACAGAGATACTAGTAAAGGGTAAAATATGCATTCTATATGCATTACTGTAAAACTTGGGTCGGAATCCAGGAGAAGAGTTCTGGACATATCAGATTGCAGAGACAAAAACAAGGAGGGACAGGTCATCTCCTTCTCCAGAGAATAAAAAATACATGTAAATTCCAGAACTAATTTTATAACAATTTGCACTACATATAGTCTCACAAAGAACTGTCAGAAAAGATTCCTGCCTATGGTACTCGTTGAAAGCTTTTACATTGGTGGCTGAGTGGGGGACTACAGAGAGATGGTGATAGCTGGGTCAGGGTGCCTGGATAGATTACTATGTCATGTTAGTGCAATGTGGCATGGCATAGATAAAAGAAAATAACAACAACAAAAAAACCCAAACAAATAAATCAACAACAATAAAAAAACAACCGTAAGTATTACGGGGGGGG
>JAPSGF010000003.1:3910791-3954661 GCA_035772895.1 Perdix hodgsoniae
CAGCTGAGATCATAACTGGAATGAACATTCATATCAGATTGAGAGACATGACCTCTTGTTTACATCAAAAAAAGAAGCTTGGTAAATGACTCTTTTTCTTCTCTTTTTCTAAGTTGTCATCTGTCATCATGGAGAGTGACTTGTCAGTTTCACTGTGCTAAACTGAATTTCTAGAATTGATGACAAATGCTCTGAGGCTAGCCACTTATTCTAACTCTAGGATTTGACTCAATTTTTTAACTTGCTTTTTGCCTGTTTATAAATCAGAGGAAGAAGAGAGCAAACAAATGAGGAAGCTGAAAACCCTCAAAAGAGTCAGAATAGCATTTAGATAATAAAATGACTACATTTACTCAGAAAACAAGGCGTTGTGTAAGATCTTGAATCTCAGCTCTTTTGTTAACAACAGAAGTGATTCAAGGTTTGAATTTGGTCTTTTGTTAATGTATTAAAAACCACATCAAGATCATAAATGTGTATACACAGACATGTATAGATAAGGATAACCAGCAACATATTTTTCCATTTTCTTTTTTTTTTTTTTAGATCTTCTATTGTGGTAGCTCCTGTTTTACTGTATTAGTGAGTTTCTTTAATACACACATACCTGGACATCTGTCTTTGCCCAAAACAATCATAACTGAAAAGAAACTACAGAGTTTTCTGTACTTTACAATTCTGAAAATGGCAGACATTTAGAAGAGTAGCAGACCTGGCATCTTTAAACCTATGTTAACAACTTTTTTCTCTACACTGGAGTTTACCTGAATGATATTTTTTTCTTCCAGTTATGCCAAAAACATTAGGAGAGTTATTGCTTTCCAACTGAAACACTTTTTCTTGTGTCATTTTCCAGTTCAAATTTCAAACCTGCCCATTTATCCTGTCTGTGCCTTTCTTAAGAGCTTCCTTTGCACTGCCAAGTGCAAGACAAGATTAACAAAAATGTTGTCCTGAAGCAACTGGAACAACCATAGCTCTAACCTAGGCAAGGAAGTGTACAGATTATGCTATAGACTTGGGTTGTTCTTGGAAGATCTGGATTCCTTCTGCACCTGCATCACAGCCAGATTGTATAGCTTAGGGCAAGTGTCAAGCCAACAGAACTAAGTTAAACTCAGCCATTCTGCCAGGTAGTAACTGCAGCAGTAAATTAGTTGATCTTGATAGAACATGTGCCTAATCTACCAAAGTGAGCATGTCAAGTGGGGACATCTCGGCAAAACAGTCCATTTGGCTCAACAAAGAAGTAACAGTTTTATGCCGTGGTTTCCATTTTGATCCCTCTGAAATTACATGGTAGGCAATTGTCTCTTGTAAAACATATCCAAATACTGAACAATTTAGCCATTTTTTTCTTTTATTTATTTCTCCCCAGTTTGTGTAGGTGGATGCTACCACTACCTTACTTCAAAAATGAAATTGTTCCAGAATTTAATAGGAAAGGACTCAGCGCACACTATGAAAGGTAATCAGACAAAATCCATGTAGATCTCAGTTGAGGCATGCAATAGTTCTTGAACTGCTGAGTATGGTAAAGGCTCATGCAGTTCTGAAGATGCATATACAGATTTCTATTGGCAAAAAAAGTTAGGTTTCATGTGAGCTACCTGCAGGTGAATTGGATGTTTGAGAGTTTAAGTTGTGATGTTAAGTAATAGTGGGATGGTTAGGTGATGCTGCATTTATGCTTTCACTTCATTTGGCTTCTCAGTACTCCAGAGATGTTTCCAGTCTTCAGAACCAGAGCACAAGCACTTACTGATGTGAGTCATAAGGAAAACTGAGCTTGGGTACTACTGTCATGAGATGACCACAGTTTCAGAAGCGCCTGTAATGTGGTCTTCAGTAACACAGTACAAACTTATATTACATATGATGACTGCTGATCATTGTGCTGATAGGAACTGTAGTGGATTTATAATTACTACTGTCACAAAAGCATATCCTTAAAAATGCACTTAACACTGTATTACAACCAGCCTTCTCCTCCCTACAGCCTTTGTGCTGCTCTATGCATCAACATTTTCAAACATTTCTTCCTAAACCTAGCTGGGATAATGTTGATTTCCTTCATAGTGTCTGGCATGATGCAATGTTATTGGCTCTGGGAGAAACACAGCATTGATAGCACACCTATGTTTTAGGTGTTGCTGAGCAGTGCTGCACAGAGCCAAGGAGAATTCATTTTCTCAGCATTTCATGCTGTCCTGTTAGGAATGGGATTGATGGGCACAAGGAGCTGGGAGAGGACAGAACTCAGACAGCTGACCTAAACTGTCCAAAGAGGTGTTTTATACCAGATGACTTCGTATTAAGAAACTATAAAAACCTAGGGGAGAAGGCTAACAGGTCAGCCAGTGAACAGGGACTGTCTGGGCATCAGTTGGCAGGTGATGATCAATTGCTTTGTGTATCAATAGAATGAGGATGGTTCCAAAAGTAATGCCTCCTTTTTTATGATGTTGGCCCACAGCATCAGAGGCAGATGTTGTTGATATGGCAGTAGAGATAGAACCTTCCTACCAGTATTCCATTTCACATTTTTGTCATGCAACAGATAGCAACAGAGGAACAGTCTGACAGTTTGCTGTCTGACACAGAAGTGCAAATGAAGAAAAGGTGTGTCACTGAATTCCTCCGTGCACCCATGGATGAAAAAATTGCACCCATAGGTATTCATCAGTGTTTGATGAATGTTGATGGACACCAAATAGTTGGTGTGAGCACAAGGAGGTGAACAGTGAATTTCAGCAATGGAGACAGCAACAGTGCGTCACCTCTGCTTGTGCAGATTTTTACAAGCATATCATGCAGGTTATTGCTCAACACTGTTGAAAATGCATAGTGGTGGTGGCAGTGTTAAAAAACAGTGTTTTTTGTAGATGAAATTAGCTTTTTCAAATAGTGTTACTGTGCTCTTTGTATATGCTTTTCTCTTTTTGTATCTGTAGTTTCCATGGAAATAAATAGGAGGCATAATTTTTAAGGGTGACTTACGTATACATACACACACATATATATTATTATCATTACTGTTATTTCTCTCTTCTTTTTCTGTCTTAGTAAATAATTTTATCTCAGTCTACAAGCTTTACCTTTTTATTTTCCAGTTATTTCCCCCATTGCACTGTGAGGGAGAGTGAATGAAAATCTGTATGGTGCTTAGCTGCTTGCTGAGTTAAACCACAACACTGTGTGCATATTCCTTATTTCTCCAGTCACTGTGAACTATGCTGCTGAACTCAGCCAGTTGCCTATCCATAGCAATTGAATACAGTGGGCAAAAATGTGTCATTAAGTAACAGTCACATAGTCAAAAAATATTAATATAAAATAACAGATTGCCTACAGATTTTATTTTATTCATTTTTTTCCAAGTGTATTGGTACCTTTGCCTTTCTGTGGAGATTTGGCTACAAACTGCTGTGGATACAGCACTGAAATTTGAAATCAAACAACAGCTGCAATAAATCTTGGCTCTCATTTTTATGAGGCCAAGTCATTTGTCTTGGTAAACTGAAGACCACTTACAGCTCAGGAGGGAAAGGTGAGAGTATGAGCTAATGTCACACAAGTCCTTCCTGTCCTTGCTCACAGGCCATTCCTTGCAGCTTCCTTGATGACCCAGAATGAATTTGACTTCAGGCTGAAGAAGCCGGGAGGAAACCACTCATGCCAGCTGCCTTTTTCTTGTCATGCCATGATTGTTACAGAAATAAAGATTGCCTGGAAGGTGGCTTAGGAGTTAAATAGAGTCAGGGAAAAAAAGAAAAAAGAAAAAAGGAAAAAGGAAAAAGGAAAAAGGAAAAAGGAAAAAGGAAAAAGAAAAAAGAAAAAAGAAAAAAAAAAGAGAAAAAAGAAAAAAGAAAAAAGAAAAAAGAAAAAACACTGTAAAAATAGAAGGCAGCAATAAAATATACCAATAACTTAGCATAACCCCAATATATCACACTGTAAAAATCAGTAAATGAAAACTCTTTTAAATTTTACCACTTGCTGCTACAAGTGGGTGTCATTTCCCACCACACCTCTATCTTCACAAATGAGTTTAGCACCAAGGAATGATGCAGCTATGTAGGAGTGACAACTATCAGGCAGTCAATATGCCTGAATAACCTGAGCTCCAATGGGTCTTTTTCTCTGGGACAGCTCTACAGTGAAGGAAAATGTAAATGAGAAAAATTACGCTATTACAGCCTTGCTCTCCATGCAGTGTGAGGAAATGCAGAAATTTAAATAGGGCATGACTTATCAAAGCAAGACCTTGGATCCTCAATACATGACCCTTACGAGGAACCAAATCCAATGGCATGGCTGGTCAATGCAACCAAGATCTCAGCATCCCATGCCTATGTAATGATGTTGCATGATGAGAAACATCTGTGAGATCATTTAGTTAGACGTTCTGAGGAGGGAGGAAAAGTGTTTTGTTTTTTTTTTTAATAAATCTGTTTTCAACCAAGCAACGTATTTCCTGTTTAAAATACTACAGAGATAACATTAAAAACGTCCTGAAATAAATTTACTTTTTTCTATTATTTGACATTCCTAGAAATTATGCCAGCTTCTTTAGAAATTGAACTTTCTATCATTCAATGTGATTTGAGATTTTAAAAATGTCCAGATATCAGTAATTCTTACAAAGCTGGAAAGCTTCTAAATCCTACTGAGAAAGCCACTAAGTTTATGCTTTAAGCGTAGGTCACGTGGGAATAAGGGACAACCTGCTTTTCTAGTAGTAGCAAAAGGCTACTAAGTTTTAGTATCAGTATACTGAAGGGACATATTAGAAAGCCCAAAAGAAGTTTCACTGCAGGAAGGTGGGCATTTGTTTGCATGCTTTAAAAGCTGGCAGAAATGAGATGTGCGTGAAGAAAGTCATTCAGTCTTTTGGTGACATGTTCTACATACATCTTGAACTCCAGTCCCACAGCAGTGTGCCATTAAAACTTCAGAAAACGTAAATGCCCAGTGTATTAGCAATGAAGCTTTCTTAATTGCAGTGCTATAAATGCTCTACTTCAGTAGGAACAACACACAATGGCTTCTCCTGATTACAATTATGTGATGAATACATCTGAGGAAAAAGTCAATCAAAGTAGATCATGTTTCTCAGCCTACTTAAAAGCCTCAGTTTCACAGAGAGAAACTGTTGTGTGACTGAAACTAAGATCTTGCCTCTCAGAAGCTCTGCTGCCGATGCTGTGTTGCACCAGTTATGAGACTGATGGATGTCTGTCTGTTTGCTGAGATCTTATGCTTGAGGTGAATTTATAGATTTTTTATACAGAAACATAATTTGGGGAAAGTAGTTTTAAGTGTTTTAAGTGCATTTTTCACATCAATGGTTGACACATGACCTGAATACATATCCAGAAACTCAACTGCATGATAGTTTAACTTTACTTATAAAATATTAATTATTTAATTTATTTATTGAGCAACTGCCTACCCAATAAATATATGAATTTCAAAAGAATTAATGGTAATCTTGGTAATAAATATATAAAAGAAAGATTATGCAGAAAATTTTGGTGTGAAAATTATAGAAGTAAAACAGTTCTTTTTCCCTTAACGCTAGTTTCACTGTTATTTGGGCAGTATTAAGGCCTATTTTTTTCAGTCAAAATCAGCACGAAGACAGGATTGTCTGTGTAAGGCTAAGAAGAATGGGCTTAAGGTCTGAGGCGTATATCTGTAAGAAAGGCCAAAATAGATAGTTTTTCCTAAAATCAGATTTCTGAATGTATATATTTTATGTTTACCCAGAGAAGACAGTTCTTTTACACTATTAAAAGTAATCCTGCCCGGAATTCTGAATCACCAGAGTTAGCGAGGCCTCACCTCGAGTACTGTGTTCAGTTTTGGGCAGTGCAGTATAGAAAGGTCATGGAGGTGCTGGAGCAAGTCCAAAGAAGGACAGCAAGGCTTGTGAAGGGCTTGGAGAATATGCCCTACAAGGAGAGACTGAAGGAACTGTGGTTTTCAGTCTGGGAAAAATGAGGCTGAGGGTACACCTTATTGCTTTCTTTCAACATCTAAATGGTGCATACAGTGAGAGTTGGGCTGGTCTCCTCTCATTGGTGACAGATGACAGGACAAGGGGAAATGGCCTCAAGTTCTACCAGGGTAAGTTTAGTTTGGATATCAGGAAACACTTCTTTATAGAAAAGGTTGTTAAGCACTGGAATAGGCTCCCCAAGGAGGTGGTTGAGTCACCATTCCTGGATGTGTTTAAAATCCATTTGGATGTGGTGCTCAGGGACATGATTTAGATTCCAGTACTCACCACTGAATTTAGAGACCTGGCATAATTGGTGATTAATTTGGAAAGAAGAATGAGTGGAAAATATGGTCTCTGATGTAGTAGTTAAACAGCAGTGGAAACCCAAATAAAATATATAAAATATAAAAAAGTTGAAAGAAATCATCTGAGCATTTTTGGTTACCACTAACAGGAAATTTCAAATCATAGGCTACTGTATGATAAGGTAATTTTATATAAATCTCAGTTGCTATATGCATTTAATTAGTGGAACTGTATAAACCAGGCAGAATAGACAGACAAGGTGGTACAGAGTGACTTCTTAATGTAATGTTATAGCAGAACAGTCCGCATAGTTATTTCATGTAGTAATAATAGCATTATTTAAGTTAGAATAGGGAATGCAAAGTGGGAAGAGAAATACATGCAACCAGTCCACTAAAAAAGCAAAACAAGCAGAGGTGTGGGGTAAATATGGAATGTGAAATGAAGAAACATTAATAGAAAAGAATGCAATAATAAAAGTAATTTCCAATGTTTTAATTAGATAATTCTGTAAATTCAAGTGACTGAAACTTTCTTGCTGGTGAAGCAGATGTACCTACTTGCTTGATCTAAAGAATGAAGAAGATAATTTGGGAAAAGCTGTTTTCTAAAAAATGAAGTATGCCAGGTTTTAGCTTTGAACTTAATTTAACATGTAGTTATATTTCGTCTTAAGTTAGTTTAAATTTTAAAGTTGATGATGGCTCAAGTTGGTAAAATTATGTGTGTTTTTCAATCCAAACAAAATATTTTCTTCTTAAAAAAAAAGAAAAAAGAAAAAAGATACACAAAATTGAACTTTAAAAAATAATTTCAAAATGAAAATATTAACAGAAAAAAAAAATTATAATAATAATAATTTTCCTAAACCTTAGAAGCCAAATATTTGCACAGTCCTCTCAGTGTCCAAAACTCCCTTCTTGGCTGCCTCTGCAGCTGCTGCTACTGAATGAAGTAATATTACATTGTGCTGATGAGAGTTTCATTCAGAAACAGGAAGGAGATCTAGCCTTGTAAGGGCAAAAGAAACCACTTCAGTTCACTGGATAAAATGAAGCAATGAACCAGGGATTATGGGATTGTGGGTTTTTTGTTTTACTTTGCTTTGTTTTGGCTTTTTGTTGTTGTTTGTTTTTTGTTTTTCTTGAAGAAGCAGAAAAGGCACTGATGATGAGACAGATATTTTGGAAGAACTTGCTATTAGAAATGAAGCATGAGTGGGTGTAGATGAGAAGTAGCTCACACTCCTATGACACACATGTTGTGAGCATGGTAAAGTCTTAGTCAAAAACAAAGGTCATTTTGATGACAGAAGGCAAAGGGACTCATTTTAAATTCTTGCCTTTAGTTTCAGTGTTTACCATCTAGGGCTGACTGAAAACGATCCTGATGAAGAAAGTGCGGTCTTTGGTAAATGACCAGCAGTTCATTTGAAAGACTCATCAGCCTTCTGCTGAGCCATTTGTCTCTTTTTGAATGGTTACATTCATAAAATAGAAAATTGAGAACAGTAGAAATTAATTCAAAACAAGAACCTCAGTAAAAATCCAAAGATACGGTCAAAAGGAAAAAGCATGTTTCAGACGATAAGGATAATAGATTATCTTGATTGCTATGCCAGTGAATAAGATGTGACTATGGAGGCTTGCATGGTTTAACCAAAAAGCAGAAAAATGAGAACTAGCTCAAATCAAGATGCACTTTAATTAAATGAATCTAGAGAATGGGAAGTAACCAAGAAACTCACCAAGTTACGTACTCTATAAATAGCCATGATTTTCACTGCTTTACTTTAGAAGTATTCTTGTTTATTCTCTGGAAGATTTCAAGCCTAAATTAGCTGTAAATAGTTACTTTCATGTAATATGTCAGTCAACAGTTAAAATTAACACTTTTTCTTTGTTTTCTAATTATATATTTTATTTAAAATTACTAAGGTTCCCCTCTAGCTTTAAAGAACCAGTACATTTATGCAAAGAAAAAGAAATACTTTTTTATTAACATTATACATAGTTTTCTGCAAGAGGAATTACAGCTTGAGAGTCCCTAGAGTCAAATACTGTAGACATCCAAGAACAAGCCAGACCAAAGCTTACAAATGTGATGTAAAACTTTTATTGAAGTTAAACAAAATGACAAAAAAAAAAAAAAAAAAAAAAAAAAAGAGAGAGAGAGAAAGAGAGAGGAAGAAGGAAGGAAAGAGGGAAGGAAGAAAGGAAGGAGGGAAGGAAAGGAAGAAAGGAGGGAAGGAAGCTAAAGTAGGAAATCTTCTTTTTCAGGAGGAAACAATCTGGCCACGTTTGGAGATGATGATTTTAAAGACGGAGTTCTAGTAGGACAAACTGGACTTTCTTTTAAGTGGAAAGAGCTTAGAGAAATCTATCCATTACTGCTCACTGAGAGGCTTTTATATAAATGGAAGTGAGATCGGCTGTTGCAAAATGTATGCTACGTGAACTAATGACCTATACCTACAGGGAAGGGTAGTCCTTCTCTGCATTTAGGTCAAAATAGATTTCAAAAAAAAAGTAAAAAACAAAATAACGGAAGAAGCAGCTCTTCACCACCTTCCTTCTTTTCCTCTCCCCATTAATTAATAACCTTGTAGTGGTAAAATAAAAGGGATTTTTTTCTTAAACTATAAAAAACATTAAACTTTTACACACTCTCTTTGTGTTTGAGTTGGGGCTCATCTGCAACCTTTCAGTTCCATGACTTAAGTGGTTGGAACTCAAGGTTAAAAAAAAACATTTATCTCTACCTGACCACATCTTTCCACACCTTATTTATTTATTTATTTAATTACTTTATTTTGTGAGGAATTAAAACGTTTTGTCATTGTGGAATGTGAGATATAACTGGTATGAAAAATCAGATGCAGCATCTTCATCAAGTGATTTGTGAAGCAGAGTGCATGTTACATGAGAGCTGTTTTCCAGAATCTAAATACTTTGTTACAGGGAGTTCTAGTTGCTTCAAATAGTTATTATGAGACGAGGTGCAAGATGATGTATTTATGAGAACTGCAAGACAAAAATTCAAACTATCTCTCTGCAGTGAACTTCACATTGCTGTCAAAACTGCCACAAAACAAACAAACAAACAAATAAGAGTCAGTACAATCTCATGTAACCAGATCTTTCTGTTCCTCAGATAAATACGTATATATTTTAGATGCAGACAGAATATGCCTGGGCAGATGGCAGCAAGCATCCTCGTTACTTATCAGGAAAACATCAGGAGTCTCCAGAAACAGCTTGGGTCAGTCTTTAAATTATTTATTCTTTTCAGTATTAAACACATCCTGATGGTCAGATTAGTCAAGTGTGACTGCCAGATACTCCTCCCATCCTTCAGCCAACACCAGGTTCAGAGGTTGGTGTATCCTTTCTACTGGTTTCTCCATCACAGGAAATGAGCAAACTCTCTATGCTTTCAAAATGAATTAGATTTAGAGCTGGTACATCTTATGACTCTCAGTGACCTGTTGTTCATCTTTAGCAGCTCTGCTGTAGTCACCTGTTACTGGTAGCCAATTTGCATCTCCTTTGAAATAAACTGTCAACTTTAAATGTAATGCTGTATGTAGAAATATTCTGATCTGTAATTCTCCCAATGAAATCATCATTTCTAGATATTTTGGCAAGAACAGTAGCACCAAACAAAAAGCCCACTTAAACCTTCCATTGTCATTCCATAAAAGACAGGGCATTGGAACTAGAAGATCTTTTAAGACCCTTCTAATCCAAATCATTGTATGACTTTTTTTTTTATGTCTATCAAAATAGTTAAAACTTTCTGACTAGGTGCAATACTTTCTATCTTCAAATTGTATGTTGCTGGTTTATCTGAAGTACAATCAAAATGTCTTGATCAAAGGCAAACACATTAGGACTTTCTAAATAAATCAAGAAATCACTAAAAACATAAGGGTACTGCTACTTTCTTGCAAAATGAGGTCAGAGGAGAAAGTTCAATGATCTGGGAGACCAGAGTCAATTCATGAAGGAACTCAATTGCTGTCTCAAAGGCAATCTTGATTATTGTGTCACAAGCTTTTCATGGTGAGATTGTCACTCTTCAGAAAGGTACTTTACATTTTTTGTCAGGATGATGCACCACTAAGCCACAGTATTTGCAGACTACTGGAATACTCACAACAAAATTGTTATTTCGGGGTTGCATATTTTGCTTATTGCAGGATGGGATGGGGGTTCTCATCTCTACACTAACGGTCTGCAGAGGAGAGACAATAGTAATGCCATACCTTTATGCAAGAGTAAGGGCAGGTTGAAGATACTGTAGATCACAACAATAGTAAGTACTACATACACAAATACAGTTCTGACATTCCTGCATTAGAAATCACAAAGGTGCACATCTCTTTCTACAACAATCTCAATACTGTGCATCTACAGAACTCTGTTGTTATAAAAGCAGTTTTCTTTTACTTTTTTGGCCGTATGATATGCATCATCATTATTAAATTATGGAAAACAATAACACTGTGTTTTGCATCCAAGAAATAAAGGAGTAAAATTAGATGCTATATACGACAAATTTGCTTGAGGAGCCATTTCAGCTGTGGTAGGCTGGCTTCCTATCTTGTAACAGTGCAAAATAGAAGACAAAGAAATAACTGAGGAGGTGCACTCTCGCTAGATGCATCTAAAATCTTATTCAGTATGTGGACACACATAAACGTTAACACTGTTAGAATCCTTTCCCATTTTCTGCACCTTCTACTCAAAGAAGTCTGGGACCTGCATTCACACTACACACATCCCCAGCCTGTGTTGACCACTACTTAGTATGCTTATATGGAGTCCTGTTCAGACATAGTTTGCCTATTAGTTAGGAAATAGGATAAGGATGGTGTATGGGTCTAATCCAGTCCAAAGCCATTAGTTAGAGCTTTTGGCTTCAAGTTCAGGTAGGACATCACGTACATCAGAAGTCTGCATCTTCAGATCTAATGCAGCTATGGCATAATCCTCCCTTTCTTGGCAACAGTGCAGGAGTGTTTCTTGCCTCAGCACATCATGAGAGTGACTACCTTTTTAAAGTGCTTTCAGATCTGCCAATGGGAAGCAAGTTTCCATGCATACAAAATCCAATGATAAGGAGGTCCTGGCCCAGAACCTTTATCCCAGACATTACCCTAAAGTATCTGTAACATCCTTCTGTCTCATCAGCTGCCTGCTTTTTGATTTCACAGATACCCATCTACGAAGCGGGCACCATATTAAAAACAAACTCCAAGAAAACACAGTATTCAGAAGACTACAAAGCTGGATATATTAGAGTTCCTTATTTGCCATTTGCAACGATTCTGTTCCCTATGTTAGATTCCTTTTGCTCCTTCTAGGGCCTCCCCCAGGACCAGAAAAGGGAGAAACCTTCATGGTTATGAACAGCAATGTCAACAGCCTTGTCAATAACAAAGACTTGTTTTGAATTTTTTGCTTTTATTTTTGATCAGAAGCTGACTGAGAGGTAGTTGTTTGTCTCCCAGCCCCTTGAGCCTCACTCTGCCCATTGGTAGATGCTAGTGCTGCCGCCAGGACCACTTCTTGTAAAGCAGGAGAGAGTCCTGGGAGCTGCTGGAGGCATTTCTCTTCAGACTGTGCTGCGGCCTTCCAGGTGAACAGTTCCCATCCTGGCATACTGTCACTTCCTGCTCCACCTCCTCCTCTGTGGACACAACGACTGAGATGGAATGCCTTGGACCCCAATGAAAGACAATAGGGCTGAGGGTGGCTGTAGGCCTGTCCTCCTGCCCTCCTGCAGCACAGGTGTCCCAGCAGTCCTGCTGTTGATGAATCTCTGGGCCATACAGGGCTGCAGTGATGACAGTGATACTCCTCACGAAATGCTTTGCGCCTCCTGCAGAAAGACTGCCTTATCAAGCCTGTACTTGCAGAAGCTCACAATGATGCTCTGTCTTACATGTACCTCCCACTACTCGTCAGTTGAGATCCTCCTGATTTCTCATTGGAAGCAATGGAGCAGGAGTCTGACATCTCTTGGATGCTGTTGGAAAAAGGCAGCCCAGACCTATGATGGGAAAATTGTACTCTAGAGCCAGGAGCACTGGCTCTACAGGTCCTGCTCATCCTGCAGCACCTTAGTGTTGGCTGTGGACAGCACACTGTCACAATGACCACTGTCCAACCTCACTGAGTATAGCCTTGCACCTGCACACAAGAAACTCAGCTTCTTCTTGGCCCACTAGAGCACACAGCCACAGCATCAAGATAGGATGGACACCAAGAACTGCTGCCAGCAGCCCCACTGCACAACCTAAGCAAAGCCTCAGCACTCCAGTTCTTGCAGATATGCTTGACTGGGATCCAGGGACAACCCCTCTCTAGGTTGTGCCAGTGCCCAAATTTATACACAAGGCTTAGCAAGGTCATAGGTATCTCTTACTTATGTTTCAGCCCCTTAGTTACGGACCTCACAGTCCACCACTGCATGTATTCAGACATCAGGCTGGGTATCCATCGTCCTCCATCATTCAGTGATTTTCCTTTGTAATGGTGATATATTTGTGAAAATAAACATTGCACATTCACTATCTCCACAATAATCCATTTCCCTTGAATTATTTATACTTTCTAAAACTTAGAGAGACACCTTACTGCCTGTTCTGGTTTGGATGCAATACGGATTGGTGGCTATCTCTATGTCAGGCTTGCTTTTTATATCAAGTGTTCAAATCACAGTAGGATGATTTGCTCATGCTTTCCCATGTAACATACTCTACACACGTTTGTGGGGAGTTGGGCAAGATGGTCTCCAGAGGTCCCTTCCAACCCCTATGATTCTGTGATTCTGTATGATACTGTGTTTGTGATTTGTATTGGAAACTGTTTTTGAGGCATTGTGATGCTGAGAACAGAAACAAATACTACTGGCTACCCATCTTTTCAAAACCTTTTACAATATGTGAGCTGTTTAAAAAAACATAGAAATGCTTGCAAAATCCTACCTTGCACATATATGTATGCAAATTAGGTTTCTGAATGTTGCAATTAGGCTCTTATTTGTGCAATTATATGATTTACCTTTGAAAGGGGAAAGAATTGAGGTCTATGCAGGAGGTTCCCTTTAAGATGTATTCACTACACATTTTCCCAGTCTGTTGAATATCAATATGAAGATTATAAAATAAAGGTGACTATCTGCATTCTCTCTTCATCCCTTTACAGCTGATAGTGAAGTGATGGAGAGAGTATGCACTGCATGTTATGCCCTGACAGTCAGAGCAGTGGCTGTCTTTCCTACTGAACAGTTTCTGCTTCTGTAAATAGCTGACGTGAAATAATGACTGTCTGAAGAAACCGGAGGAAATCAGAATCTTGCCTGGTGTGCTACCTGACAGCCAGAAGGAAAAGTTGTCCCAGTCTTGTCACACCACATTGCACTGCCTGAATTTGAGATCATAGGATCTCTGTGTGCCTTCAAATACAATAATAATAATAATTAAAAAAAAAAAAAAAAAAAAACATTTTGAATCATTTAAATCTTGTAGCTGTGTATCTCCTTCAGGTTTCCTGCCCTTAATGCGCCATTTCCTGTTTAGGTCAGCATACTGTGCTAAGTACCATATCTCAAATTCATCCTAAATCTGAAAAGTCTCAGTCTGAATTCTTCCTGATAATAAAATCTGAAGTAGAACTTCAGCGGAGCTAGCCAGGTAACTTTGATATAAGGTTTTGTTTGTTTGTTTGTTTGTTTGTTTGTATTTTTCCATTGTAATACTTCTCAAAGTGACTGTTTTAGTCACTGGACAGAGAATCATAAATCACTTCATGAATTCTGAGCTAAATATACTGACACTACTCCTCCAGGAGAGGTTCATTCAAAGCTTGAAGACTTAGAAACTTCTCACTGTTAAAAACAACAAGAATAACAAAGTTGTTTCCTTTCTCTAAGGACAGAGAGGGAAGGGCATGATCTTTGCCTGAGGGTTGTTTGCTTGAACTATGACAACAGAGCATCAACAGTGTCTTTAGTATTGAGTGTTGGGCTAAAGGTATGTCCTGTGTGCACTTGGCTGAACTAGCTGGTCGGGATGACATCATGATATGCTTGTGGGAAAAGTGATGCAAGGTTATTCTTAAAGAAGGTTGTTGTTAATCTAGCTGCATCAATTCAGTAAATAAAAAGGCTCTAGTGTCATGGTTTGAAAACCTTTGAATTTTCTAGGCAAGCAGAGGGATCAGGCAAGCAAGACACACGTCACTCATTTTTATTTTATCAGAATAGATGGGATTCTGACTTCTTTAAATTATTGCCACCCACTTCCTGTTCTTTATTGAAGAGTATGCCCAGCAGCTAAGTGACATTTAATAAAATTGGAAACTGGAGAAAATGAGGTTCAAGTACAATGGATTGGAACTGCTAATAAAACCATTTCTGTTTCATAATAGCTAATTATGAATCCATCTTTCCAACATCAAGAATATTCTGTTATAGTGTTTCCATAACACCTTGTTACACAGCTGAACCCCTAACAAGGTACATTGTATGATTCTGGAGACAGAACAGAATGACATGTTGTTTAATCATGAATTGAGTATCATAGAAAACAAGTTTTGTTTCAGCAAATGTCAGCTTGACCTCCAAGTAAATAACTAACTGGTTCTCCTAAATTGCATTTGGGGATTTTCTCTAATTCTTATTAGATATAAAAGCTTGCACCTGAAAAAGTATCCCAGTAAAATATTCCATGAGTAAGATTAATTAACCTACTTGAATTTCAAATTCATTGATGTTCTAATATGTCCACCTAATCTGCTTTATGATTTCAGTTCCATAACATGTTTTGTCTTCTTATCTCATGTTTACTTCTAAACCACACATTATGGCTTTGACTAGAAGCAACAGAAGTCAGGTGGATGCAGCAAATCCTCATATAGGTTAGGAGTCATGCCCAAACTAGAACAGCTCTATTGTCTTTTTACACATACAAGAACTGAGGAGAAGAGGAAAAGAAGATCCAGCCAAGAGTCTGGGTAGAAATATTTGGCAAAGGGAATATTTCTGTGGTATAATTTAAAGCAAAGAGTGGCACTGAACAGGTAAAAGAGAGGAAGTATTTGAAATGGGTTAGACTAACCTGACTATAAATTACCAGAACAGTCTCCCATGTGAAACATTAGCTTATATTCAAATACAGAAAAATGAACAAGGATTTATTTTCTTAAGGTAAAACAGGCTTAAGGTAAAATAGGCTTCTGCGATCTACTCATATTATTCTTTATTCGTTAATATTCATAAATATTTTCAGAAAATGATACAGGTAGTAATGCTCACAATAACTATCCCCTTTCTTAAAACACTGTGCAACATGATACACTGCAGGTTTAATTGGAACCAGAGACTTTTGGACATTTCTACCCACTACTGATTCACATGGTGAAAGTAAATCAAGCCCTATATAAACAAAACAGATGGAAGTGACGCTAATAGTACAATGTCAGCAGTATCCACAGATTGACAGAGCTAGTTATGTTGCCAGATGCACAGAATGTTGCACTACTTGTTCCTTATAAACTAGACTTGATGGAGTATGTCAATGTCAAACTCCTTGCTGATTTACACACGAACATACAAAGACATGCACACTCACAGATACTCACGTTCCTGTGATCTATATCAACCATACCATCTGCTTTCTGCTTTGCATGTGGTAGCTAACTAACTATCCTACTGTGCATGGGTATCACTAAGTACATGCTGTGGAGGCAAACAACAGGTTTTTTTTTTCCTTCCTTTACCCTATTTAGCATTAGAAAATAGGCTTGTTAACATTTGCCATCGAGGCACGTATATTCCACATGTATTTTTGAAACTTGCTTCTCATTTTTATTTATTCTTTTGGCCAGTATATCTTTCCACATGCCCAGAGATTTAAAAGTATCGCTCTCTTTGGGGAAACTGTAGGGCTTCATAAATGGATTGCCCTTGAAAGATGCACAAAAGGGTAGCCCCAGACAGGTAGTGGCACTTAAAAGAAAGGTAACATCTCTCTAGCTTTTGCAGCAGACTCTCAGCTGAGTCTGTTGAAATGTCTTCATCACACAGCAGCATTAACTGGGAATGCAAAATGTCAGGAGGAGGGACTTCTGCCCTGCTTGAAGGGACAGAAAGCTGACCTAGCTACCGCCAGCACTTGAAGTCTCTTTCTGGCCCATTTCATTGTGTGGCACCTGTCATTATAACAATCTTTCCAAAAGATCTACGGAAATTACACTTACCCTCTGGTAACTAGGTAACACAATCTCCCGGAGGCTAGCTAATTGCAGCCCATGATAACCTCACATACAGCAACTGTTAAATTTTTCATTTCTTTCAAATTATTATGGATCAGTGGAGAGGGTATTGATTTGATTCATTAACTGATTCCCAGTCTGTTCCAAGGTTAATGATTACATGTATCTCAATTACATCCTTAACAGGTTATACTGTATGATTTGTTTCAACCTCAGTGTACATTGCGTATCTTCCACAGCTGAAAGCCTTCTTAGCACTTGATGATTTAATAAGGCCCTTTTTTTCCGTTTCACTGAACATGCCTACAAGGCACAAATACATCTGGGACAACAGCAAAAAGAAAGCTTTCCCCAAATTCTTTAAAGAGCATGTGCTAGACTCACTCTGAATAGCAGTCTCAAAAAGCCATAGAGATAATCAGAGATTTTTCTGAGTTTAAGGTACTTGAAGACAATTCATATGGTTCTGGAGGTGATGATTGATTCTCTCTGGTTTTATTACTTCATCATCCCTTGAAGTTCATATTACCTGTCAATTAACTTTTAAGCTGCTTTGGGTTACTCGAGTGAAAATGACTTTACTAATCTTAAATGAACATTTGCCATTTTAAGTTCTCTGTAAAAACTGATAGTATGTTTTAGCAGTTATATAGGGATTTCACTTTTCTAAGCAGTGCAGCAGAATAATTTGAGTTTGTAAGACCTCTCTGCATTTTAATAGTGAATTCTAATGTGTTCACAGAAAATAATGCTTTTTCATATTATGCTGCCCGTAGTATGGTATTATTTCTGATGTTCCTATTGGATCATTGCCTTGTTTGGTGGTGAGAACCAGTGTGCCAGGTCCTGTACAAATGGCAGGTGACACGCATGGATAAAAATAAGTGCAGGAAATGCTACACGCTTAGGCAGCATAAGACCTCCAAGAGAAAATTAGGTCCCCATGTACCTATGGTTAAGTGTGTAGAAAACAGTAATTTAATGCTTTCTCTTCCATTATTTTACTTTTGCATCATATTTCTTTAACTGCATGGTACTAGTGACTTAGTTTAACAAACACTGTGTGATGAGAGAACTTTCCCTGAGTGATTTTGAATTTTAATGGAATAATACTTCACTAGTCTGTGATTCTACCTAATCCAAGACTCTTGAAGTGTAAATATTTGCACCCACTACATGTCACTGTGAAGAACAGATATTATTACAGCCATTTGCAGATTGGTAGATTGGGAGTTAGAGGGGCAAAGTTTAATAACCAAGGACATATAATAAGTCAGTGTCCTCTGTGGTGCAGAAATTCTTGACTCCTAGTCACTGCTCAGACTCCAGATCTGCATTACCTCTAGCAGTTCACAACCTATAGAAATACAGATCCTTTCATCCCTTTCTCTCTCTCTCTTTCTCTCAATCCCCTACTTTGGAGCCCCGAGATACTGTAGTTTAGTTTAGAAACTAGGAAGCCAAATGAGTATAGTCATGAGGAAAGACTTCAGTTATACAATCCATTAAATAAAACAATAGAGCTTGCAGCTGAGCTATTAAAAAGCGTAGAGCAATTTTTATTTCAATGGCTACATTTTATTTCCTCTTCTGAGTGACTGCTAACAAAGGGCTGCTGAAAGGACTGGATAAAAAGTAGACGTCAGATGCAAGATCCATGAGTTAAACAACATTATTAGATACAATTTCATAAAATCTAGTTGCTTTTCTGCTACTAGAAATCATGTCCTTTTGTCAACTTGTGGTCACATCAGCACTTCTGTTGATATAATTTGCTCCAGCTGCAGAGCGTAGCTGGCCTGCAAATCAAGAACTAGAATAGGGACAGTCAGGAATAACTCAATGGCTTGGATAATGTGCAAATCACTACACATCTTGCTATTAGTATAGTTTATTTTCTCTCAGAATATTTGGAACATGAAAAATTTATCTTTAGCAAAACAGCCGATCTGACACTTTGCTGAGAGCAGAACTGGCTGGCTAGCTTATTGTAACACCCCTCCTCCACTCACAGCTTACACACATATACACCCCCCCCTCTATAATCATTTAAGTGGGATTATCATATCAAAACCCTTCATTATCTTTCATTGAATTCAGACCAAACACCTAATTTCATATATTGTTCAAGGTCTCCCTGTAATATTTCTCACAGTCCCCTCCATTTAGTTTTCAAATGTTTCAAAGAATGCATATATATATATATATATATATATATATATATACACACATATATATATATTTTAATTTCTGCTTCATTTTCCACTTTTACCCTTTCCTATCTTTTTCTCAAAATAGACAGAATAAGAAGCAGACCATTTTCACAATAATTAAATCCATCAAACTTCAGTCTTCTGGACAGATGGGAACCTGGTTGGAAATGAAACACGGCACATCTGGTGGAGCACAGAATGAATGAACATTGTACAAAAATGAAAAAAGACTTATTGAAGCAACCACTCTCTTTTGTCCCCACACGAATAGAAACCATACAGAAGCAAGATGATGCTATCACAACTCTTATATCAGCGTACTTTCAAAAAATACACTTTTCATTTTAAACAGAACAAGCAGTTGGCACCAAGAATTTGTAAAAGTCCAAAGTTTTTAAGTTTGCATCAAAATCAGAGCTATCTACTTGTGATAAACAATTAAGGGAAGCAAAACAATAGGAAATACAGCTGGAAGCACCTCTGTTAGCATCAGAGATTAATCATCTGTGAAAATGCTGCAGGAATTTTGTTGTTTTCCAGTAAAAGTAAGTGCAGGTGCAATGAGCCCTGCAGAATTACTGCTCATGCTCCCATCACTAGCCCTGAAAAAAGCAGACATTTTCCTCTTTAGATACTCACCTCAATTGAAATCCCATTTAGATCCAGTTTAACACCATTTAACACTTCAGGCTTGACTTTGTCTTTTTTTGGTAGAGTGGGCTTATAATTTAGTCTACAACATATAAACTCCATTAAGAAATGCAAATTCCCACACTTTCATTAAGATTTTACTTCTTGACAATGAAGACAAGACTTAAGTTTCTTCTGGCATTAAAGAAATGCTCCAATAAATAAAGAAGGTGGATGAGTTCACAATAATAAGTGTATATTCAGTGCTTCATTGTATACAGAGCTTCAGCCCATTCAATTCCCTATCACCACAAAACCTGCACATTAAAAGCCAAACTGAAAAATAGATTGAAAAGCTTTCATCAGTAGATCTGTTTAAGTGTAGGAAACTCTTTCTTCAAGATGCAGGTGACAGTTAAAAGAGCAGAAAAGTTTTCTCTCCTGACCTTCTCTAAACAACATATTGTTAAATTGGTAGACTCTGGAGAGCTTTTTCTATCATTCAAACATTGCCAGAGATAGGGTAAGAATGATACATAATCTGTTTTTTTATGACAAATCCTGTTGTTGTTGTTTTTTTGATGGTTTTATTCTTTGTTGTTTTTTTTTTCTGTATTGAAAAATCTTTCTTAAAGCAGAGAATTAAATCTCTTGTTTCCATTCACACAATTTATAAGGGAATTAATGCTACCTCTTTAGTTGATACCAGCATTTTTCAGTGATCACAATCCAGATTCCATAATGAAAAATGTTAAACATATCTTTTGTCACTCATACAAAGTGAGCAATAACATCAATTCACAATCATCTCCTCTCCATAGCACTCAGTGTGTCTGCTTTATCTCTTCAGCACAATAGACAACCTCAGCTCATTATTATTTTGCAGAATACGTTTAGAAAAGACCAGAGAAGCCTTGGCCACAAAGCTGCTCTGAATCACATGAACAGCAAGGAACTTTCACAAGTATGCAGTGTTAAAATGAAGTCAGACAATTGCCACAGATGCTGTGTAAAATCAAGACCCAAAATAATTTTGAAATGTGAACTACATAATCAGCTATCTTCTTCAAATTTCATTAATTGTTTCTATCAAAGAGGAATTCTTTTATTTTGCTAATAATAGAAAGCAAATTAAAATAAAAAATACTCTTAAGCATTTTGAATTTGATTATCTTGGCCTAAAAAATAGCAGAGATTAGTTAAACTAAAAAAAAAAAAAAGGAGCTCTGAAAATGATCAAGTAGATCAAAAATTTACTTAAAATCTGTCATCAGTGTTTTACCACCATATCCAACCATCACCTCTGCAAGTAAACCAACCCTAATAACACCCATCTGAACCTGTCTGAAGCCAGAATTCTGGATTATTTTAGACAAAGATAAACTCCTGATGTTAGCTGATGGGTAGCTTCTTTGTGGCAATGAAACAAAGGCACTTGTCCATTCCTGTGCAGCAAATCTCTTTGTGCCACTGGTTCTTGCTCTGGGTTTGCACCATGCTGATGAGGGGATGATGGAGCTTTCATTTAGTCATCAGTCACTCCAGTTACACAGTTTTGTTGTTGTTGTTGTTTTATTGAAGCATCATTTGCGCACCACATAGTCTTGGACTGTTTCATTTTTAGACAGCAGAAGGAAAAATTTACTTTTCAGTTCAAATACCCAAGTATACTATGTGAGTCATGCTGAGGTGTGTAAATACCAGCTTGCCAGTTGGCAAGATGCTATCTACAAGATGACTGGCCTAGAGGACGGGGAGACCAGTAGATATTATTGGTCTGAACTGGGTTCTGACACTATCTCATGCAGCATCCTAATTGACAAGTTGATACAGTACAAGTGAGATAAGTCAGCAAGTTCACAGATTATACAAAATTGGGAGAACTGTCTGATGTTCTAGACTGATGCACCGTCATTCAGAAGGAACAGAACAGGGGGAGAAATAAAGTGTAAAGGAACCCATGAAGTTCAATAAAAGGAAATTCTAAGTCCAGCACCTGGAATGGAGTAACCCTATGCACTAGGACTTCACCATATGTCTCCCTCCAATCCTGATGGAGTAGCAGTATTAAACACCAGCATGCCAGGCTGGCAACAAAGTCTTGCGGCTTTTTTTTTTTTTTTTTTTTAATTGGTTGGAAACAGAAATGCTGAGGTACAAACAGGCTGACTCCTGTTCTGACCCCTGCCATCAAAATGATTCCAAAGAATGTTTATCAGTCTGGTGATAGGCGCCTTAATAAATAAATAAATAAATAAACAAACAAGCAATCACGTGGGTGATAACTGACTAGAAAGCAACTCTGAGCATCCTAGTGCACACAAGTTTACTATTGGAAAGCAATGGAGACACATCTGAATGCTGGGTCCAGTTCTGGTCTCTCAAGTACAAGAGAGGCACGAGCATACTGGTGATGGTCTAGTGGAGACTTATGGAGATGAACAGACTGGAGCACATGACATACAAGAAGAGTCTGGGAGAGTAGGAAATGCTGAGTCTGGAGAAGAGAAGGCTTAGTGAGAGTTTGTCCATTCATACAAATACCTTGTGAAGGAGCAAAGAAGGAAGAATCAAGCTGTTGCATGTTGTCAGTGATCCAGAGTCACAGGCACAAACCAAAATATAAGGAGCTTTATTTAAAAAATAAGGGAAAAAAATACTGTAAAGGCAGTCAAACATTGAGACAGAAAAGTTGTACAGCCTCACTTGTACATCTAACTGTGGTCCTGGGCAACCAGCTCTAGGTGGCATTCTGTTTTGAGCAGTACAACTTTGAGCTAATTGATCTTCAGAGGTTCCTCCCAACCTTAACCATTCTGTGTAATTCTCCAAAGAAAGTCATTGGTTCAAGCTCAAAGGCAGTAAGATGAAAGTGATCTTCAGTGAACTGGCCAGGAAATCAGCCTGTCATTTGCTGATGACATCTGCTCAGCAGCCATTAAGTCAGCAAAACATTTTCAGAGATGGTTGCCTTCATCTAACTGTGAAAAGCTTAATTAAGCAATCATGACATGTCTAAGACTAATCATCTTTAAAGTTTGTTGCAAGGCCCACCCCTTAATCAAGACTTTACTGCAAAGATAGGGCTAAAAAACACTTGGATGTATTGGACAGATGAAAGACTAGCAGAAAGTGATGTGTGGAAGATGAAGGAAGAAATACGAAAAAAAACGCAGAATGAGAGAAACTCCTTTTAGTCTTAGCAGGCAGTGGGAAGAGAACCTGTGTAATATTGTCTTCTGTTTTACACCCAGATGCCACATCATTAGTTCTATAATTATGTTGAAAAGCAGACCAATATACCTAACTACATCAAGAAAAAAAATAGTTGTGATTAAGCTATGCCTGTGGAGACCGCTCCACTTCTGCACCACTGGAGCTCTGGGGAATAGGGAAACAGTAACAATTCTGCCCAGCTCTGGTCCCCTTTGATGGACACTTCCCAGGAAATGCCTTTCTTCCCCCCTACCACAGCACTGTTTGAAAATCAGAATCAGAATTCAGAAGAAATAAGGGTGCATCTACTGCAACATTGATTTGTTCAGTGTTCTCTGCTGGAATCAGATCAGATAAAAATCAGCTACAGTCTGTAGGAATCTATTTTGATCTGAAATTCCTTTCCCTAATACTTAGCCAGTCAGTTGAAGGGATACGTGCTGCATGAACGAAATGCCAGTTTAGGTATTTTCATCCAAATTCTAAATTCTCAAGACTTCCTTTCAGTGGTTTTCTATTCTGGAAGTCCTTGTAAGCTTGTGATTTTTTCAGTAAAGGTCTGTCAGAGAAACTGAGACCTATTTCTGGTCTTATCTACAGATGTGATGGAGACAAAAGGTACAAGGAGACCAGTGCTTATGTTTTCCCTATTTATCTTCCCAAAAAAGGCCTCATATTTACTCATTCTCAAGTTTCATCTGTTGGTATTATTGTGTCCGTGACTTAGCCAGTTTTCCAGTGTTTAGAAAACCATGTTGGTAGAGAAGGAGTTTTCTTGGGTTGGCAGAAAACTTGTAATTTAGACAATGTAGGAAAGTGAAATGAAGTCTTCCACATCCTGATTCCAACAGTCAACAAAGACAATATGACCTTCCAATTTAGTTACCCTTATCAAAAAAAGAGATTGGTGTTCCACCCCAGACATTTAATTTGGGTATTACAAACTAGATCTATACCACAAGATGCTACAGTGTTCTGCACTGTGTTATCTAGTAGTCCTTTGGAACCTCGTCCTTGTCTTATAAGATTTTGTAATGGCAGTCCCTACCCATTTTGTAATGATAAAGACTTGTTCTTGTACTTGTTCTTGACTGAAATTTGATGTGTGCAATTGGGTCAAGGGGTAGGTCATCAAACTGCCTTTCCTAGAGTCAGACATGTAATTTGTGAAGTCCTTCCTGAATGGGGATCAATTACTTTCATTTGGCTTTCATAGCCTTGTATTTGTTCATGTATGGATTGAGTCCATCCTTTATCATCCTTGAGCAAAAAATTGGTTGCATCAGTCAGCAAAACATACAAGGATTGTCCTAAGTGATACTGCAAACAGACATATTTCTCAGACCACCAAATTGCTAAGTCTGTGTCAACTCTTAAATGATTGTCTATTATCTTCAATTTAGTTTATGTCTAGACAGACAGTGGCAACAAAAGTGCAGTATTTTTCCACAGTTTCCTCTCTGGTTCTAAAAGTAAAGCATTTTTCCTATATGGCTGGAAAAGGCTGCAGGGGAGAGGGACAGGAAGGGAAGATACTGTTTTTCAAAACATCATTTTTCCTTCAGAATGTCGTGTTTTTGGATATTCCCTCCAGAGCTGGTAAAGGTACAGTGATCTGTAAGGTTATTTAAAAGCAGAGTATTCTGCAACACACCCTATAAACTCCGGTTTTACACAGGGAATGAACGACCTGCTGCAGGGGTTCAATTTCATGGACAGACAAGCCTCTGGTGTAAAGGTGCTTTCCCATCATTTCAGATTCAAAGAATCTGAGAATGAGACAACTGGAGGTTGTATGGCAGCTGTGTGAGTGAGAGAAATGCTTTTGTCGGCAATAGCATTTCTTGAAGAGGGAGAGAGAGGGAGGAAGAGGGGAGTAGAAGGGGGGAGAGAACAAAACCAGAAAAAGAACTCCAAATAGTATTTTGTGCTGCCTTTAATTTAGATGAATTTCCTTTCTGTATGCTCATGGAGGTATCAGTGAATTAGGGGAGCATGTTGGGGGATGGAAGAGCCATAGTGACATTTCCAAGAGATGCAAGGGTGCAGAGAACGTTAACTAGAACTGCTGCAAAGCTGCCTGGGCTAATCATGATCCCAGATGTGAAAGAAGAATGGTCTAGTACAAATAGATCTTGGAATGCTTTCTGCTGCTCACTCTATGTTTTGTCTGGCTCACATGGCTTATAGGATTGTTCTCATTTTGTTTTGCCTAGAGATCTATTTGGCTAGTGCATTGTGAACAATGCAGAGACATTCACAGAGCATGAGAAGGGAAGAATTAAAACACTACAACAAAATTAAAATAGTAATTTTAAGAGATAGACTTGAGTTTATACAGCTGACAGACATAAAGAGTTAAGACTTAACTCCTGTATCATTTTCTGGATGTTTTTCCCAGAGTTTGATCCAATTACCATAGTATGTACACGGATCTAAAGACTAGAGAGCTATATTCCCGCTGTGCCACTGATTCATTGTCTGACTAGAGAGCAGCCTAATCAACTTCTTCTGTCTAGGTTGCCTGCTTGGGAAAAAGGATGATATAATTATTTCACCAAGACTTACATTTTAGAAGATGGTCTGATATGTTCTGATTTAGCAGTGTATATTAGTTCAGAGAATATTATTATATTCTTTCCATTCTACATGATAAACACAAGTCCCAATTTTCCCTGAATAAATCTTAGACATTCTCATCTTGTTGCCCCAAAATAATAACCAAATGAGGAATCCTAAAGCTGTATGAAAACACTTTGAGACACATCCTAGCACAGAATCATATTTCATAGAATGATAGAATCATAGAATGGGCTGGGTTGAAAAGGACCACAAGGATCACCAAGTTTCAACCCCAAAGCTATGTTCAGGGTCACCAACCACCAGACCAGGCTGCCCAGAGCCACATCCAGCCTGGCCTTGAATGCCTCCAGGAATGGGGCATCACAGCCTCCTTGGGCAACCTGTTCCAGTGCATCACCACCCTCTGAGTGAAAAACTTCCTCCTAATATCTAACCTAAACCTCCCCTGTATTAGTTTAAAACTATTCCCCTACCATGTCCTAATACTATACACCCTCGTAAACAGCCATTCCCCCTCCTGTTTATATGCTCCCTTCAGATACTGGAAGGCCACAATGAGGTCTCCCCAGAGTCTTCTCTTCTCGAGGCTAAACAAGCCCAGTTCCCTCAACCTTTCCTTATACGAGAGGTGCTCCAGCCTTCTGATCATCCTAGTGGCCCTCCTCTGCACCTGCTCCAAGACCTCCATGTCTTCCTTGTACTGCGGGTCCCAGAATTGGAAGCAGTACTCCAGATGGGGCCTCACAAGAGCTGATTAGAGGGGGACAATCACATCCCTCTCCTTGCTGGTCACCCTTTTTTTAATGCAGCCCAGAACACAGTTGGTCTTCTGGGCCACAAACACACACTGCTGGCTCATGTCTAGCTTCTCGTCTACCAGGACTACTAGGACCCCCAAGTCCTTCTCCACAGGCTACTCTCAAGGAGATCTTCCCCCAGTTTGTATAAATACTTGGGATTGTCCTGACCTAAGTGCAGCACACTGCACTTGGCCTTATTGAACCTCATTAGGTTTTTATGGGCCCACTTCTCGAGCTTATCCAGGTCCCTCTGGGTGGCTTCCCTTCCCTCCAGTGTATCAACTGCACTGCTCAGCTTGGTGTCATCCTGAAACTGCTGAGGGTGTACTCGATGCCATCGTCGCTGTCACTGATGAAGATGTTGAAGAACACCAGTCCCAAGACCAACCCCTGAGGGACACTGCTTGTGAACAGCCTCCACCCTGACACAGACCCACTGATCACAACCCTTTGGCTGCAACTAACCATTCAATTCCTAATCTATCAAACAGTCCATCCTTCAAATCCAGACCTCTCCAATTTAGAGAGAAGGATGTGATGAGGGACCATGTCAAAGGCCTTGCAGAGAGCCAGATAGATGACATCTGTCACCCTCCCCCCATCTATCTACTGAAGCCATCACTCCATCATAGAAGGCCACAAGATTGTTCAGGTATGATCTGTCCCTGGTAAAGCCATACTGGCTGTCTCTAATTAGCTCTTTGCCTCCTATGTGTCTTAATATAGCTTCTAGGAGGACCTGCTCCATGATCTTCCAAGCACAGAGGTGAGGCTCACTGGCCTGTAGTTCCCCACGTCTTCCTTTTCTCCTTTTCTTAAAAATGGGAGTAATGGTTCCTTTTTTCCAGTCACCTGGAACTTCACCAGATAGCCATGATTTTTCAAATATGATGGAGAGCGGCTCAGCAAACACATCAGCCATCTCTTTCAGAACCCTAGGATAGATATCATCCAGCCCCACAGACTTAAACACGTTCAATTTCATGAGGAGGACTCGGACTTGTTCCACCATTACAGTGGGACAGAAGCCAATCCCCACACCCTGACCTAGAGGCTCAGAGTCCTGAAAGACATAGGAAGTCTGACCACCTGTGAAGACTGAGGCAAAGCACACACTGAGTACCTCAGCTTTTTCTTTGTCTGAAAAAGCCAGCTCCCCATTTCCTTTCATTAGAGCGGGAACACTCCTCTTAACCTCTCCCTTCCCACTTATGTACCCGTAGAACCCTTCTTGTTACCCTTCACATCCCTCAACAGGTTCAGTCCCATCTGTGCCTTGGCTTTCCTAATCCTATCTCTACATACACAGACAGTAGCCCTGCATTCCTCCCAGGCCATACAGCCTTGCTTCCATTTTCTGTACATTTCTCTCTTTTCTCTCAGTTTAAGCTGTAGGTCCTTGCACAGCCACGATGGACATCTGCCCCCCTGCTCAACTTCTTCTGCTGGGAGATGGAGAGCCATTGCGCTCTCAGAAGGGTGTCCTTAAAGACCTGCCAGCTTTGTTCTGTGGCCATGCCTTTAAGGACAGTTTCCCAGGGGATCCCACTCAGCAGTTCCCTGAGCAGCCAGTAGTTTGCTCTCCTAAAGCACAGGGTCCTAGCTCTGCTTTTTGCCAGGTCTACATTCTTCAAGATCACAAACTCCATGAAGGCAGGTCACTACAGCCCAGGCCGCTTCCAATCTTAACCTCTCCAATGATCTCCTCTGAATTAATGAGCAGCTGATCCAGCAGGGCTTCACTTTGGTTTGGTCCATCTACTACCTGGACCAGGAAGATGTCCTCAACAGACTCCAGGAATCTCCTGGATTGTCTGCCACTCACCATGTCACTATCCCAGCAGATATCTGGGAGGTTAAAATCCCCCATCAGGACAAGAGCCCATGAGCGTGACGCCTCCTGCAGCTGAAGTAAGAAGGCCTTGTCAACAGGCTCTTCCTGATCAGGTGACAGACCCCAACCACTATATGTCCTTTGCTAGACTAATCCTTGATTTTAAACCACAAGCTATGAACCTGATCATGGCTGTTCCTCAGACACAGCTCTTTACAATCTATCCACTTCCCTAACATAGAGAGCAACTCCCCCACCCCTCCTACTCTGTCTGTCTCATCTGAAAAGCCTGTAGTCCTCAATCATGGTATTCCAGGCGTGGGATTCATCCCACCGTGTTTCTGTGATAGCAATTAGGTCATATTTTCCAATTGTGTCACAGTTTCTAACTCCTGTTTATTTCCCATGTTGGGCGCACTGGTATACAGGCACTTCAGTTTATTAGTGGCCTCATTGCCTTCTCAGAGAAGCCCTCCCTAGTACCTCCAGCATAAGTCTGGGGTTTTCCCTTACCACCTCCCAAGGTGACAGCGTTCCCACACACTTCTCTGTCACCTAGTACACCCCCTCCCCCCATTATATCTAGTTTAAAGCTGTGCTAATCAGCCCAGCCAGCCACCTTGTTCCCAAGAATATTTGTGGCCCTTCTAGTCAGTTGGCTCCCATCCCCCATCAGCATTCCTCCTTTGTGAAGGCTGTGTGCCAAGCCATAGTACCCAGAGCCCTGAGTACAACACCATTCGTGAAGCCATTCGCTCAGTGTATCCACCCTCCTCCGTTTGTGAGGATCCCAGTCACCTACTGAGAGGACAGAGGAGAACACAACCTGCACTCCTGATCCCTTTAGAAGTCTTTCCAGAGCCCTGAAGTCCTTTTTGATCACCCAAGAATTTCTTTTGCCTATTTCTTCATTTCCAATGTGGAAAACCAGTAATGGATAATAATCACAGGGTTTAACCAGGCGGGCGATGTTCCTAGCAATATCTCTCACCCAGGCTCCAGACAGGCAATACACTTCCCTGTGGGAAGGATTCAAGCGGCATATCAGGCCCTCAGTTCCCCTCAGAAGGGAGTCCGCTTTTTTTTCCTGACTGACAGTGTAGCAAAATGGGGGTCAGACTGACTAGCCCTGGGCAACCCCTCCTGCATGGATGGATTTTCACCAACATCCACATACCCAGCTCCCAGGTGACTCCAAGGTGACCCACCTTGCCTGCTCGCTGGCTGTTTGGTGTTTTGCCCTGAAAATCACTCTTTTCATAATGAGATAACAACCCACCTCCCTCTGTAGTCACACAATTAGTTGGCTTATAGTTTTGCTTCGTTAAAACAGCCCACGTGATTCACACACCCACACTCCTCTCCGTCTTCCGGAGGCTTTTTCAATACAGGGCACGTGGCAATGCCTGCATCACGTCACCGGGCTGTTCTGTTACCTCGCGGTTCTCTGGATGAGAGAACTGACCGGAACCTCCATGTATGATCAGTTGCTACAGTCATGCTGGGACAGCTCTGAAGCAGCTAAGCTTGGCAATTTGAACCTTTGCATAGGTGTGATACGTCTTATTTGTTTTGAACCAGCTTATAACACTCTTTTATGTGTGCGTGCATTTTATATGTGTAGCTTAGGTGCTTTTTCTTCTCATCTCATTGCAGCCTGACTTTAATCTGCTAGAGCACCTGGGACTGAGGGCAGATCTGTAGCCCTCACAAGCCAGGTCTCCTGTTGAAGGGAAGCTTTCTCTCACTGACCCCTGCCAAGGCCCCCATAACTCCATTTGACTATAGCAGTACTAAGTTTGGATGTTTCACCTATTTCTACCTTGAAAAATTTCAGACCAAGAAATGCCTTGTAAAATAAGGTCTACATATCTTTTCTCCCAATGATTTAGATAAGATCATACTGAAAATCATTGTATCAAAGTAAGTGGGGGAAAACTGCTAAATTACAGGAAGATTTGAGTCCTTAGAGCAAAATGCAGAAGAAAATATCCCTTTATCAAACATATGGTAATAATGTAGGGTAAAAAAAAGTTCTGAAAAATTTAATGTTAATATTCTGAGAATAGTGAACATTACTTATTTTTCCTCCAGCAAACTTGCCTGACACATTGGTGGTGCCAACTAGGTTGCCTGATCTCCAGCAAACACTGAAGTTGTAGCCAGAATGATCATGAATAGCCAAGATTTTGAGAAAATTATGTTTCTCTCATTTCAGAATAAGATAGGGCTTCATTAAGAAGGATCAAACTGCAGCATAGGAGAGAGTTCATGTGGAATATCAAGGAAAAGTTTATTCCCAAGATGGAAGTAAAGGTGAGTATGTGTGACCCAGAGTAGGATAATATTAATGTTCACTAGAAACCAAACTCCAAACAAATAGTGTAGTCCTGTCCTCAGCGGAAACCTATCCCTGAAAGATATCCAAAGAGACCATGTGTTTTTACACATTGGAAACACTTGCAAAGTTTGTCATGCCAAGTATAATTGAACTGAACCCAACTGAAATTGTAATAGCAAAACCAGCAGCAGGAGAGGTAATTTGTAATTTCTTTAAAACATTTGTAATTTTTAATTTATTAAACAACCTCTGAGTATATACTTCTAATATATTTCACGACTTCTTCATTTACTATGGTTTCTGCAGCTTGTATTTGTTATCATCACCCTATCTTCTCTGTATGAAGAGTTTTGATACAGATGCGAAGAAGAGAATCCCAAAACAAGGTCATAAACATATTACACAATATTCACAGTTCTGTAAATCGCTTCTGAGGCTACTGCTTCTACTTCTACCACATTCACCTTCCATATCAACAAGAAGCAGGAAAAATGAAGAAATTCTTGATCTTTCCCTCAAAAGTATATATTCATTAATGGATCTCCCCAGAAGAAAGAAATCACAATGTTCCTTTGTCCATGTGCATGAAGAAACACTCCTGACCTGAGTTGTTTTTCTTTGCACTATATGGTTCAGGCAGACGCATTTGAGGCTTGGTCAACTCTGACCATGCCTCACATGGGCTGGAACCTGGGCCACCATATTCATGTGGTGGTTACATGAAACAAAATTTTCTGTCTGCCAGTCAGCCCTCTTAACTCAGGGATAGACCAATACATGCATACCTCTTTTTAGTCAACTCAGTGCATGATATAGTAAGGTTATATTATACAGTTCTACTACATCCAGACATTGTTTATCACGTGAGCTTATGCAAACAGTCTCTATGACCTAACGTATTTTTTCAAACCATGCTATTATTTTCATGGAGTTTATTAAAATAATAATAATAATAATAATAATCATCATCATCATCATCATCATCATCATCATCATCATCCTATCCAATCTGTGTATTCACTTTTGTCCTTCATTTCAGTTCTCTACTATTCTGAATCACTACTTTCCTGAGATATTCTTGCAAAAAATAGTTTAATATAGCTTTTCAGTTCCTCTATTGTTTTTCTGAAAGTGATTGAGATCAGATGTAACTGAACAAGATATCCCTTGCTTTTTCCTAGCCATCAAGAACATTTTCAAAGATTGTTATTTACAATGGATAGAGTTAGCTTGAAGAAGCTGGTTTCTCTCCAGGGACTTCCTCCCAAGGGATCATAACTGATGGATGCCCTAAGATGATCCACTGACTGTAGACATAAACCTGGAGAGGATTTATGTAGATGTTTAGCTGGCACCAGCGTTGAACATAAGATTTTGCCATTTAAGCCAGTGATGAAGAGACCGGGAATAGGCACGATCAGCCAGAGGGGAGTTATAACAGAATGGAGAACCACTGAGTTGTGAAGCTGATATTGGTAGACCCATCTTTTTTCCTTCTATACAAATGGGATGTGGTACACACAGCTGTAAGAAAGAAGCCATGTCTGAAGAAGAGAATCATAGAATCATATAATTTTTTTAGTTGGAAGGGATTATTAAACATCATCTAGTCCAACATACCTACAGTACACAGGAAACCTAGTAATAGAATGGGTTGCCATGATCCAGGTGCAAGACGCTGCACTTGGATTTATTGAATCTCATGTGGTTCTTGTCTTGGTCCCTCTGTATGATATCCCATCCCTTGGACACATCAACAGTAACAACGTAGCTTAGTATCACCCACTGTGATGATTTTATGAATGAAGGTATTAATTCTGTGATTAAAGAGCAGGGGTCCCAGTACTGACCCTAATGGACACCACTCACTCCTGATCTCCATCTAGACATTGAGACACTGACCACCATTCTCTGGGTATGATCTCCCAATTAGATCCTCATTGTCAAACAGTCCACCCATCAAATCCATTTCTTTTTTACCTATTTTCTACCTTTGTTGAGAAGAATACTATGGGGGACCACATTGAAGACCTTATTGAAGTCCTGGTGGATTATGTCAGTGACTTTTCCCTTTGTCCAGTGATTCAGTTATGCCATCATAAAAAGCAACATGACATGCTTCTAAGATTTAAGCTGAGAGAGCAATGATTAGGTGGTTGCTGACGTGCTATGAACTTGGGTCACTCTGGTATAACTTACTGCACTGGAGGCTAGTTTTAACCTTAGTCTGTAAGCAAATCTGTGAAAGGAGTGAAAAGATTCTCATACTTCCTACCAATGTTCTGTGGCTGATATAGGCACAAAAGGGACCTGACCTTTCCAGTTTGTCAAGATTTCTTTATACTGAGACAGCATTTCTGTCATTCACCACAAAACACAGATACGCAACTTTGAAGATTAGGATTAGAATCTAGTACACACTGATGAACATAATTGCTCTCCATTCAGAAGAATTGCAATAAGTAATTAAATATCTTTGAAAAACAAGACAGATATAATTGAAGGAGCCATCAGTGAGTACAGGCTGGTAATGCCTTTATGTCCTGCACTTGACTTATGTATGCACAGGTAAATGTGCACAGGTATATAAGTAGGACACCCTGAAACTAATGCCTTCTATTTATTTCATTGGAAACTACAACAGATGCAAACACTACAATAACACTATTTATAGATAGAGAAAATTCTCAGCTACAAAATGTGATTTTTCAGTTATGGGTGGTTTTTTGTTGTTGTTGTTGTTGTTTTGGAAAGCTAAATAATTATCTTAATCATAGTTCAATAGGGGCCAAAAACTGAAATTTATACATAAATTTTAAAATATATTTCAGGAGATACGGTATTTTATTCTCTGATGAGTATAAAATTATTTTGTTTAAATATAAACATAGCTTCCATCTCTAGGACATAGTTTAATTGGAAAATTATTTGAAGTAGATTGCACCAATCCAGAAGCAGTATGCTCATATGAATGGAAAAGTGTAAGCACGATAACACACAGAAGAAATAAAAGTGAGCCTGTTTCCTTTCTAAACATTACATAAAGCAAACTCTTGGCTTTGACATTTTACAATTCTTCTTTTCCTTTCTTTTCACCATAGGTCAATTTCTTTCCAGATTGGTCCCATGTTCTGCCCTGCTTCATAGTTCAATCCAAGAGTTGCTCTTTGGGCTGCACTCTACCAACTCACTCCTCTCCATTTTTACAGTAATAAACTTTTCAGTATCCTGCATATCTATTTGGGCACATCTGAATTGGCCAGTCTAGCTTTCAGTGTTCAACAAGGCGTGTTGTATGGAGTATGTACTGAGTATGGAAACACTCAGTGTTCCCTTCCAATCTCGTGTTATTACACATAACATGAATGTCACGCCACTCATCATTAAGCTACAGCAGCATCTGTCTTGTGATCCCTGTCAGACTCTGCAAGTCTAGACATTTTGCCTCTGACAGAAAGAGAAGGTGGCTTAAATGGAGCAAGGCCAAGGCAGGAGAGCATGTGTGTTTACCTTGACCCCAGAATACCTTTAAAAATGCATAAATAAATAGGAAAAGGTGCTGAATCCAATCATGAGTTCTCAGTGGTGTAAGTTACACATCATGTATCTGTCGGTCAGGAAACAGGTGTATGTGGGTGTAAGTGCCAAAGCTGTTTGACTTGCAGCAAGTTGGCATTTAGTGGGAGTGCAGTGTGAGTGTAACATACACTCCCAGATATGCAATAACAAGTGAGGGGGATGTAGTGAAGCAACTAGATCACCAAAGAGTTAAGCAAAATTGCAGTATCCACAGGAAAAAAAGAAAATTCAAGATAGTCTATATTTCACTGTTGATTTTTTTTATTATTATTATTTTTTTTTTCCATTCATGTCCACGGGGTCAGATCATCTGTTGATTTCAAGGGGACTGCACAAGCTCCCTGCTGTTATACTTAGTACCACTTCTACCCCCCTTGAATCGGCATCTAGAACAGCTGCAAGGTATTTTGCAACCAGACGCAAGTTTCCTCTTCCTGTTCTCTGAGCCAACCAGATGCAAACTGGCCTCAAACCAGAAGCCATGTAGCTACAGTTAGCAGGCACACAGCCCAAGCTAACAAGCCTTGCTGAGAAGGCAGGATGTATTTGTTCAGGCTCAGCACTGTGCTACTGCAGCTACACAGTCTCTGCTGAGCTCAGGGTACAGGCAATGCCTGTCCCTGGCTACCAGGACTGCAGGCAAAAGCTACAGGTAACACAATGAGTAGTAGAAAAAGTGTCAGAAAGTTATGGATTTCACCTTTGGCTCCTAAATAAACCAGTGGGCCCCTACAGCAGTTTTTTGAGACACATATTTTAATACATACATATATATAGATATATATCTTGAATATATATATGGGGCCTGGTGCAGGTTTCAGGAACTCCTAAGGAGAGAGAAGGAGGCCAGAAAAACAATCTGGAAGTGGTCTATAACCGTTTTGGATACAATGGGTAATCTTTTGTGCCTTCTGAATCATCTCAACAACATTTTCTATATACTCTGTGTGTTCTGGCATAAATAATCACCTGGGTAGAAAAAGGAGCAAAAAAATCAACTTGAAAATTCCCATACTGCCTTAGTGGAAGAGAAGAGAAATTGAGGGAGATCTCCAAAGATTTGAAAATGCTTGTAATAAGCATTTACATTTTTTCAGTAGATTTGCCCATCAGTAGTCAAAGGTCTTATTCATGTATCACGTGTATTTTTCCCTGATAAAATTGCCTTTTCTTCTGTAAGATGCATCTCATTTTAAATTGCTGCCAGCTCTAATCAAAACCACCTACGCAACAATACTGAGCTTTTTTTTCCCACTTCAGTCTCCTAAAAGATTTTCTTTTAGGATTGCACAAAATTGCACATAAGAAATTCAATACATTGGGATAAAAGAATTTAAATGAACAAGGCCTAAGTCCCATGTATGTGTATTTCAGTGCCCCAGCACCATTTCTGGGAAACACTTGAAGATTTACCCAATGATTAAGGTGTTCCCCTGCTACCACATGGATCTTTCACAGCATTAGAAGCTTTCTTTCCTCTGATTACACTGGGTTTGAATCTATTTTTTTGCATGGAGTAATGTGATCAGCAGCAATTTTTTTCAGAAATTCACACAATAAGTTGTTGAGATCTTGATAGAGCTTATCATACTGGTATCACATACCGTGAAATAAAATTCCTCAGGTATTTATAAGGAAAGCACGTGGGATAAAAGTTTAGAGAAAGCTGGTTGTGCAACCCAGCATAAATGATGGAATGATGTACATACCTTACCTTCCTGTGAATTTAGATTGTGCTTGTTCTTTTGTTTCTTTTTTCCTCTACAAAAGAAATAGCTTCCCAGAACACTCCAGCTCCAGTGATGGGCCATTTTGCTGACAATTCAGGTTGGATACAGCCCACTGGCCAAAAGCTGAACAGCTCATTCACACTGAATGAGCACCTGAAGATGATTCACATGTTGCAAGTGATGATAAAAAAACTCCTTCAGATGGAAAGGACATTTTTTAAATAAGATGTTGCTGAAAGTTTAGGGTCAGAAAGAGTATGGGTAACATACATTTTCCAGCAGTTCTTTTCTTCAGATAGTATATCTTTAAGAAAATATAACTTATTAGGTATTTATAAGGTAGTTTAATACTGAAGGTTATTTAGATCTGATATTCTGTGAAAGTTTTACTTCTTACTCTACCCAAAATGAGTGTATTGAACTTATATATTTAAACAGTATAAGTTCAAGAGGCTGGCAGATATCCCCTACCAATGAAATTATTAATGACTTTTAAAAGAAACTTAAAAAAAAAAAAGAGAGAGAGAGAGAGAGAGAGAAAGAAAAAAGAAAAAAATAGACATCAATACCTCTTATTGACCATAGCTTTCAGATTAACCGTGGTTTGCAGCGAGATAGTTCAGAGGTGCATCAAAAAGTGTTCTTACCCAGCAGGTTAATAAAATTAATCAAGCCCAAATAGACTGCATCCTCAGCAAGTTTGCTGGTGATACGATGCAGGGAGGAATGGCTGACACACTAGAAAACTGTGCTGCTGTTCAGCAAGACAGAATAAACTGGACAGACTGGAAGGCTGGGGAAAGAGGAGCCTGATGAGGTTCCACAAGGTCAAGTATAGAGTCCTACACTTGTGGAGGAATAATGCATGCTGATGCATGCATCAGTAGAGGTTAGGGGCTGACCTAGAGAGGAGCTGCTAGAGAGGAGCTCTGCAAAGAAGGATATGAATGTTGTGGTGGCCAATGGTTTAGCCAGCAGTTTGCTCTTGTGGTGAAGAAGACCAGTGGTATCTGGGGTGTATTAAAAAGACTGCGGCTGCTAAAAAGAGGAGGTTGAAAGAGGTTATGTCCTCTGCCTTGGTGAGGTCACATCTAGAGTACTGTGCCCTCTTCTGGGCTCCCTATTTGAAGAAAAACAAAGATCTCCTAGAGAGAATTCAGTGAAGGACCACAAACATTAAGGGGGGCCTGGAGCATCTCTGTTATGAGGAAAGGCTGAGAAGACCTGGGACTGTTCAGTCAGGAGAAGAAGGCGGCTGAGAGGGTGTCATACAAATACTTAAAAATACCCAAAGGGCAGGTGTCAAGAGAATGGCACCAGTCTCTTTTCAGTGATGATCTGCAACAGAACAAGGGGCAACAGGCACAAACTGGGACACAGGAAGTTTCATCTGATGTAAGAAATAATTTCTTTATTTTGAGGATAGCAGAGCACTGGAATGGGCTGCCCAAAGAGGTTGTTAAGTCACCTTTTCTAGAGATGTTCAAAACCCACCTGGATGCTTTCCTGTGTAACCTACTGTAAGGGACGTGCTTCAGCAGAATATTGAACTCAAAGATTTCCAGAGGTTCCTTCCAAGCCCTACAATTCTGAGATTCTGTGAAAGTGACAGAAATGCTTACCTTTCTGAAGTTACATAATAAAGTATTTAAAACAAGTTGGAAGCTTAAGTTTCCTTTAATTCACTTATAGAGTGGCAGATTATTATTTTTTTTCTTTTTTCTTTTTTTTTTTTAATGGAATAATTTATCTTCAGATTTTATAAAACTTTGACCAAGAATTTTGTGCACTCTTGAGACTGGTGTGCAGTTATCTTTGGAATCTTAATAGCAAGTTGGGGTCACAGAATTACAGTTACAGAATTATTTTTTTTAAAGCTCCCACATAGTACATGAAAGATCCTAAGCATCCCAGCATAAAGTTCAAAGAAGCCAATAAGAATAGCTTCAGCAGGTTAGCATAATTAGCTTGCATCTTTCTCTTCCCATCCCCACCTGCCCATCTCCACAGCTCTCAGCCTCACCAGGCTGACACTCAGATTCTTTTCCAACTCCTATGTCATGTTTGCCCTTATATTTTCAAATGAAGCTTAAAGCTTAAGTGAATTAAGTGAATTTTGGAAGAGGATGTAATGACAGGATGAGGGAAAATGGCTTTTAGCTGGATGAGAGTAGATTTAGGCTACGTACTAGGAAGGAATCCTTTACTGTGAGGCTGGTGAGACACTGGAATAGATTGCCCAGAAAGGTTGCAGGTGACTCCTCCCTGAAAGCATTCAAGGCCAGCCCAGATGGGCTTTGAGTAACCTGGTCTAGAGAGAGGTGTCCCTGCTTCTAGCAGTGGGCTGGAACTTGACAATCTTAAAAGTCCCTTCCAACCCAAACCATTCCATTGTTTTGTGATTCTGTAGCATGTTCTATAAAAGAGTAATAGTCTTCTGAATATGGATCTGATTTCTATTCTCATGTATATTGTTTTTACTCCAGTGTAACTCTGCTGATAGCAGGGTGTTGTTACTGATTTATACCAAGAAGACAGAGAATCAGGGCTCCCTTGCTCTGAAAATGCACCAGAATAGGTTGTCTAAACTGACTCCTCTCCAACACTTTCTAGCTTAAAAAGAATTATTTCAGAAACTGTTTTTTTGTTTGACTGTTATTTCAGTGGCACCTGCAATTAAAAACTATCTCACTAAACAAACTGTAATTACTGCAAATTGTAGTAAGCAGTGGTAATTGATATCCCTTAGAAAAGCTGGATAGTTTTAAGATGGCCTTTAAAAAATGAATTTATGACTTAAAACAGTGTCACATCAAGTCTGACAGTCTTTAAAACACAGAGTACAGCTATTCCTTATAATGTAGAGAGTGTACACTGGTACTGAAGCAATGTGTGATAAGACGCAAGTATGTTACCACATAGCTTGTGTGCAGTCACCCCCACTGAAAAACTGCCATAGCTGTAACACACTCATGAAGGGGGTCTGTGTGTAGGTGTCTGCTCCTGAGTCTCACTAGGAAACAAAGGAGCTTGAAGAAAACCTAAGACCTTTCGTAGATGTTTTTGATATTTATTGTTCATGCTTTTCCTTTTCTGAACTTAAAGCCTGTAAAGCCTCTCAGGAAATTTTACAGAGAGAGGTTAAGAAATATGCTCCCAGACAGATTTTTTGAACACTCTAAAACATTTCTGAAATATTTGTCTGGGAAATATGTGGCATTAGCAGTTCACTGGTCCATGAACTGGGTAACTGAACCACTGACCATCACATATCTGTCTGAGGTTTCTTCAGTTGATCATCATGGTGTTGATCTCTGTCCACATCTATATGGACCATGAAAGCTACAACATTATGAGCAGACTTTTGCGCATTTGCATTTCATAGCACATAAGCGTGACATCAAAACATCTGTGAAGATGTGCATAAAGGCCAGTGATTCAGAGCTAGGAAGATCCAGAATGCAGGTTGTCTGTGAGGCCTTCATAACTGTCCTGTGAGTTTAATATGCATGGGCTTAAAACTACTGGTGTTTGTTTTGTTTTGTTATTCATTCCATGTTTCTGTTAAATTCTTTTAAACAATTATGAATGTTACAATGATGTACTCAACTACAGAAGTTGGCTCTTTCAAATCACAGAATTACCAAGGTTGGAAAAGAACTCCCAGTTCCCATTGGAAAAGTCCAATCACCCACCTATCACCAATATTTCAGTATGTCCAAACATACATTTATTTTCAGTACATCTAAATACTTCTTGAACACCTCCAGGGATGATGACTCCACCACCTCCTTGAGCAGCCCTTTCCAGCATCTGAACACTCTCTGAGAGTAGAAGAATTCCCTGAAGTACAACGTGAATCTCTTCTGGCATAACTTGAGGCAATTCCCTCTTGTACTATTGTACACTGGAGAAGAGGCTGAACCCCACCTCACCACAACACCCCTTCAGATAGCTGTATAGACAGTAAGGCCTCCCCTGAGCCTCCTCTTCTCCAGACTGAACACAGTTCCCTCAGCTGCTCCTAATAAGGCTTGTCCTCCATACCCCTCACAGTTTCAGTGCCCCTCTCTGCACACACTTCAGGGCCTATGGACTTCTTCCTTGTAGTGAGGGGCCCAAAATGAACGCAGAACGCAAGGTGCAGTCTCACCAGTGCTGAGTACAGAGGGATGATCACTTCCCTGCTCCTGCTGGCAACACTATCTCTGATACAAGCCAGGATGCCATTGACCTTTGTGGCCATCTGGGCACTGCTGGCTCAAGTTCAGCCAAGCATTAACCAATACATCCAAGTCCACTTCCTCTACGTAGTCACTCTGCCCCAAACCTGTATCAATGCCTGAGGTTGTTGTGGCCAATATGCAGGACCTGGCACTTGATCTTTTGAACTTTAACCCACTGTTCTCAAACCAGTGATCCAGCCTATCTGTATCTCTTTGTAGAGCCTTCCTATCCCCAGGCAGATCAACACTTCCTGCCAACTTGGTGTCATCTGCAAACTTAGGTGCACTCAGTGCCCTCATCCAGGTCATCAGTAAGGATTTTAAACAGGACAGGCCCCAGCACCAACATCTGGAGAGCACCACTCATGACTGGTCACCAGCTGGATTTAATTCCGTTCACTGCTACTCTCTGGGCCTAGCTTTCCATCCAGTTCCTTACCCAGCCAAGAGTGAGCTTGTACAAGCCATGGGCTGTCTGCTTCTCCAGGAGAATACTGTGGGAGACAATGTCAAAGGCTTTGCTGAAGTCTAGGTAGACCATATCAACAACCTTTCCCTAACACACCAACCATGTCACTCAATCATAGAAGGAGATCTAGTTGGTAAAGCAGGAACTTTCCTTCACGAACCTTTGCTAGCTAGATCTGATCCTCTGCACATGCTGTGTGATCTCCCTTAAGATAATCCATTACCTTTCACAACACTGAGGTCAGGCTGACAGACCTGTAGTTCCCCAGATCCTCCTTATGACTCTTCCTGTAGATGGAGTCACATTGTCAAGCTTCCAATCCTCTGGGATCTATCCAGTTGAACAAGAATGTTGATAGATGTTGGAAGGTTTCTTGGCTATCACCTCTGCAAGCTCTCTCAGCACTCTTGGGTGGATCTCATCCAGCCCCATGGACTTGTGGCAGGATAGCTGGAGTAGTAGGGTCTAACTGTTTCCACCCGAATTGTGGGGGGTTTGTTCTGAGACTTCTGGCTCAGGGTGTAGAGTACACCAAAGATACTGGTCTGCTTTTTAAAGACAGATTTAAAGAAAGCATTGAGAACCTCACCCTCTTCCATATCCTCAGTGGTCACACTCCCCACCAAATCCAGAAGAGGATAAAGATCCTCCCTACCCCTCCTCTTATTGTTAATATATTTGTAAAAAAATATTTTTGTTCTGTTCAGCTCATGTTGAGTTCAAGCTCAGCTTTTGCTTTTCTTTCTCCCTGCACATCCGAACAACTTCTTTGTGTGCTCCCTGAGTTGTCCATCCTTTCTTGCACAGGAAATAAATTCTCTTTTTCTCCTGCAGCCTCAGGAAGAGCTACCTGTTAATTGATGTCAGTCTTCTTTCCTGTTGATGCGTCTTGTGGGTCAGGTGTATAGCCTGTTCTTGCATCTTTAAGACTTCCTTCTTGAGGAGCAACCAGCCTTTCTGGACCCCTTTACTCTTCAGGACTGAATCTCAAGGGATCCTACCTGTGTTCTGAGCAGTTCAGAGTCTGACCTCTGGAAGTCCAAGGCAGCAGTTTTGATGCTGCCCTGTCCAGATTTCACCAAGAATTGGGAACTCTACCATTTCATGGTCACTCTGTCCAAGTCAGCTCCTGATCTCCACATCTCCCACCAGCCCTTCTCTGTTTGTGAACAGCAGGTTTAGCACGGCAGCACCCTGCAAGGCTCTCTTACCAACTGCATCAAAAAAGTTATTTTTCATACACTCTAGAAACCTCCTAGACTGCTTCTTCTGCACTGTTCTGTATGTTCAGCATATATCAAGGGAGAGTTAGTCCTCCATGAGGACAAGTGCTAGTGATAGAGCAACTTTTGCCAGCTTTTCATAGAATGCCTCATTTGTCTCTTCATCCTGGTTAGACAGTCTATAACAGACTCCCATTAGAATGTCCACGTTGTTGACCCTTCACCAACCATTCTCCATAAAGATTCAGTTTCATCATTCCCATTCCCAAGCTCCACAACATCAAAACACTCTCTAAAATAGAGAAATCCTTCACTTCTCCTGGGTGTTCACAGCCCTTAATCTTATGTTAACTAACGTGTTTGTAACTGCCCTGTGGTGATTTTTGAAGAGTCTTAGATTCATTAGCACAACTCTAAAAGGAATAGGCCATTAAGTCTGTGATTTTTGAATAAATTTCTAAATAAATGATTTCCTACAATGAATATTCATTGAAAAGGTATGTAGGGGAAGAAAAAAAAAAGCATTTAAATATTTCTTGAGTAATGAAGTCAGAAAATCATAGGAGGAAACAACTGTTTAACACCGGGTACGTTACTTTGGACCATTTTCAGTGGTGACACAGATACTCAGGAACCTGAAAGCATCCCAGCACAGTGCAAAAAACAGCCAGTCTGGGTTACTTAGCTCTGCCTCTGGTCTAATTCTTGCTATTTCAGTGCAGTTATTTGTTCTGTTACAGAAACTAAGTACTGGTGCAATTCTTCCCTTTTTCTGTGTGCACTTCTGTAGCAAATTTTGAGTCATATTCCTTCCACTGTGAACACTTATATTTGTTTTTCTCTTGATAACGGAATGTTTGAGCATGTCATATGAGGCTCTGCACAGTTTCTCTTCTGATCTAATCTTCTGCTACAGGAAGTTTTGTCCCTGTCTAACTTATCCCCTTCCCCTTCCAGCACAGCTTCTTGGAAAATACACCTCTGTAGTGCAATAGGAGTTCAGGAGGCATGCTTCACTATACAGCATATGCTCAATCAGTGTAGCTCCCATACTTACCAAAATTACAGAGTTTTAGAGGTCGTTGCAGTAATTCACACTTTTCAGATTTATGTCAGAAAAGAAAAGAAAAGTTGAGAAACTTCTGCTGCTGGACTAGGTCAGTATGCGCTTCTTGCTTGCATCTGATTGAACCTGAGCTTCTGTGTGGAACCTGGCAAAACACTATAGGCGTGAGCAGCTAACAGTGTTGCTCGTATATACAGGATGTGTGAAGATCCAATGAGTGTCAGAAGAAAAAAGAGCAAATTTAGAAGAACATTGTGAAGCTTTGTTTCTAAAATACTGTGCAATGTGTAGCTATAAAAAGTTTCCATTCTGCTCATCATTTTAAATAAACTTGTGTTGCACTTGAAACTGTGATATAATGTCAAAAGTATGAAGGATTTAGGATGAAATTTAGCACTCAGATACATATTTGTAATCCTTGAATTGATTTTAATTATTGATTAGAGATGCTTGTTGAGTTCAGCAACTTCCAAGAGTGCTTCATTGCACAACAAGCACTGGTTAGAAAATGTCAGTACAGATTCGTTGTGAATCTTTTCATGTCATTCTAATCCTCCTCCAAACACTTTCATGAACTTCAATTCACTCTGTTGACAAGTTTTTTGGTAAAGCAGTTTGTCATGCTCAGTAATTGAATGTGCGAAGGATCTTGGCTAGAATGAAGTATAGAATACATACAGTAAGCACCTGAAATTTACACAATATTAATAAAATGTTCCATGTAGGTGTTCCATTACTTGGATTGTCAAATGGCATTGTAAGGAACTGGGATTGTTAGTGCTGTAAATAAAGGAAGAAAGAGTGATGACAGCACTGACTTGCACAGAAGAACATGTATACTGTTGAAGCCCATTGTTTTACTGAGAGGACTTCATAACTTCTGAGCCCTGAAGAAATCAAAATAGCATTTGTCTCTCAGTAGCATTATTTATGGAGGGAAGAACACCAGAGTGAAAAAGCTTCCCCAGTAATAGTTGGGAGTCTCCTTGAAAAACCCTTCTTATCCTTGGTAGAAATGAGGCTGGCATGTCTTCCATTTCAGAAAATACAACAGTTCTGGCCATGTACGTTTAACATCTGACCATTTTTGTTCTCCCCACTCTCACAGGGGAGCCTGTTTTGTGATGCAATTGATACTCCTAAATTCTTATTTGAATAGATAAGGATTAAACTTTTCTCATTAAAAAAAAAAAAAAAAACATATATAGAGAAAGACTAGTTTTTAGGGATGAAGTCAGGATTAAGGTTAATTTATTTTATAAGTAGGCAATATTTGGCTAAGAATAGTAATAAAATAGTTATTTACAATTGGTGGGCAATGTCACATGAAAAAAGGAAAGGAAAGGAAAGGAAAGGAAAGGAAA
>JAPSGF010000003.1:3957843-3980572 GCA_035772895.1 Perdix hodgsoniae
CCTTTTCCTTTTCCTTTTCCTTTTCCTTTTCCTTTTCCTTTTCCTTTCCACTGTCTCATTCCTCTCTGAGTAAAAAATATTCTAATGCCTTGGGTTGTACCAGGGCTAATCTCCATGAAATCTTATGTCTTATTTCTCTGTATCAGCAACTTGGGCAACCCTGACCTTAATCCTCCCTGTCCCTTACTAGCAGAAATGTTCCCCAAAGCCCTGCATCTCACATCACCCTCAGAGCATTAAGATAGTGAGGCCAGTGCAAGTCTTCAGCTCTCCACAGCCCTGCTTAGTCGCAGCCCATCCAGCTGTGCAACACACAGGGCCACATCCCAGACCATGACCAGTCCTCGTACTCATAGCGGCTAAGGTGCCCCAGTGCCTCAAGCTGCTTTTCTCCTTTTGGGATAGGGGGTGGGATATTGAGATAGGGGGATGGGAATTGGCTGCATGTTTTGATCTGGTGAATCACTATCTATTAATAAATATAAGAACATGTATTAGTGCAACTACATATGTGACATTTCAGAGCAATTGTAGCAAAGCAATGTCTGGAAGCAAGGCTGAAAAAAATGTTTTGCCTTATTTGTTCCACATTTTTCCAAGCCCCACAGTAATCTCTGTAATGAGGTTTTTAATCTGTAGATTGTGACAAAAAGATGGAATATGATGAGTGGCATATTTGCAGCCCAGTTCTTATGAAAATCCATTCTGATTTAGTCAAATAATTATATTAATAAAATAATTTCAATACAGACTGTCGGTTTGATACATCCTGCTATGATGTCTGGATATTTCATTCTGTGTTAAACACGGAGATCTGAACTTGCTGATTGTGCTGGCTATACACAAAGTCTCCCCTCCGTCCCTTTCTATTTCTATTCTACCTTTCTTGTGTTAAATTCAGCAGTTACAGAAGTCTTTTCATTTCTGTCTAAAACAGTAGCTGTCATCTTTTCTCATCTACTCCCCTTTGATTTCAAAACACAATTTATTTTCATGGATCAAGAGCTCTATATTATTCAGTTAACATAATTCTAATTTTTGTATTTAAAAGCCTTGTCACTGAAGGTGATATATCTCAGACAAATGTGGTATCTCTTCAGAAGTGCAGTAGCCACTCTTGTAACAAAAATGCCAAGAGTATTAACTTGTCCAGACAGGTTGTGATCCATAAGTGTGGTCCTCTGATATAAAATGCACTTAAGGACAGAGCCTGTGGACTATTTTACTGTATATGGGCCATGTGTTCCCTTCAGTAGCCTCTTCTGGCTGGAAAAGAGACTGAATAGCAGTCAGGATGTTACACTTTCCTTGCCATTCATTTTCCATTCCATATGGAAATTGGATCTACTGGATTGAACTGGAAGATTGTCAGCTCGAGAAAAATGGATCTATATTCCAAAGTGTCTTGGGTTGCACAGGCAAAAGTTACTGGAAAATCTTTCCGGTGTTTAGAAAGTAGGTCTACTGCAAACTAACAGGAAAGAGTTTTCAAAGCCATTTCCTCTTTATTTCCAAATTATTTTCTTTTTATTTTACTGAAGCAAATCCTCCTCTTCTAGGAACAAAGAGTTATATGTTCAGTAAGGTGCAGAACATGTGGTCCTAAACTTTGCAAAAATGCCACTGAAGACCTTTAAATAGCCTTTCTTTCACTGTTCTTCTGCTAACATTAGCCCAGTACTTCCCATGATCAGAGGGAGGCAATCATAGGAGCCCATTAATGGCCTGCTGACATACATTTACCTTCATAAGAAAATACGTTCATTCATGATCCATGTTAGGGTTAATGTTGGGCAGATGCCACCCATACCTCAATTTCTATGGCTTTATAAAATAATACATCAATTTTTCACAAAAAAAAGCATCATTCACTGAGTTTTGTTAGTTTTTGTTGTTGTTTGTTTTTGTTTTGTTTATTTTTTTAAATAAACATCTGAGCTAGCATATTTATAGTGTTCCCTAAATAACAAGACCATGAAATAAAAATAAACACAATACTTGAAAGTAAGTCAGGCCAGTGGTTTGGTGGCAACCTTAGAAGCGGGTAGTGGACATATTGTATGTATTGATGTTTGTTTATGTTTGACACCTTTAGTCCGGATGTAGGGTAGAAAATTCATCATTTCTTCAGAGCTTGGTTTCATCAGATATTCAGACATGAGGTTTACTGAGGTGACTGTCCCAAAGTCAGTCATGGTAAACACTCGGTTGAGATTCTACACAGTTTTAAATGTTTCCGTAATGTTCCGTATTCATTCCAATATTCAAAGATGAACTAAAGTAGGCATAGGTAATTGCCACCAAAAAATACAATTTTTTCACACACATGCAGAAACACGCATAAACAGATAAATGTACTTTTCTAATAAATATTTACAGCCAAATGGAAAGCTCATGTTCACATCTGATACACTTACCTGATTGTGACCCCTGATCAAAGCAGACACAACAATCACTCTTTTGCTGCAGGTTAATTGTGTCTAGCTGGAGGATAAGAGTTTCTGGAAATTTCCTACTAATTTGATATTTTCTATGTCTGTCATCTACTGCCTAAAAGTATAAAACTTTTCCCAACGTTTTTTACAAAAATGCTCACCAAGAACAAGCATTTCATTCTTATTCCACCTGATCTTTCAAGCAACTACTACAACTCACTACGGATGCACCCTATTACAGGGGAACTGTGCCAAAGCAGGGTATGCTAGGAAGAATAAAATTACATGTGGGTTAAAATCAAGCTTTATAAAAGCTATAAAATGTACAGAATTCCATATCACCAGTATAGGGCTACGATGGCCCTGTATTTATTCTGCCAAAATCATTCAGCTTTCCAAAAGACCAAACACAGATAATTTTGTTCTACAGTAGATAAAATGAAAGGGAGATGATGGAGAAGAACTGGAAATTATGTGGTTTGTGAGAAACAAAACAAAATAAGGTTACCCAGCAGTAACTCCAGTGGAGAGTTCATGTTCTAATGAACTAGAGAACTAATTAAAATAATACGACTGAAAGTTTGGGTGTGATCTGTCTCCTTTACTGTTGAAAATGTAGCAGGCAATACCAAAGGACCAGTCCAGTGGTTTCTGCCATTATTCTCCCTGGAATAGGGTGAGCAGGGTGCTGGATCAGGCCCAAATTATGTACCGCCACAGATCAGCAGCCTGACTGCTTTCAGGCTGCACTTCCCCAGCAGAGATGCTTGTGCTTCTGCCTCTTTAAAAGGCCTCCTTTTCAAGCAGACAAGGCCACCTTTGATCTCAGCTGGGGGTCTGCTGTTGACTGCTACTGGGAAGCGGTTTCAAATCATCAGGTCAAACAGAACTTTTGAAGATAGAGCCATTTATTCAGCAGCTAGAACAGCAACCACAGTCAATCAGAAGAGCATAAATTTTATGTCTGGTGTTGACCATTAAAACAGGGCTTTACTGTTTGTGGTCTCAAGCTGACTCAGTAACACCATTGGATTAGGGCAGTGATAAATGCGTATTCATCACGGTTGTATAATTTGGTCATTGAATGATGTATACAGCTCAGCAGCTTGATGGCAGGTCTGTCCTGGCACCATTGTGTCAGTCAGTAGTGAGAGACAGAGGGGTGGTGGTGACAGCCATGACAGATCTGCCTGAGCAGGAGCAATCAACATTTCCACCAGTATTTACAGCTCTGACAGCAGGGTGGTCCTGCGACTAACGCATGCGCTCATCCACTGCAAAAGTATCAAGAAAAAGGTGATCGTATCTATATCCTGGACTCAAATTCCTCTTGTTTCAACAGCAATGAATATTCCCATCACTTGGGTTTTAGTATATCTGTGCCAAAATCCTAGAGTGAAATGATCCCAACGGCTAATATGTCATACAACTGCATCATGAGTATTTATCCTTACTGCCCTGTATCTATAAACCATAAGCAGCATTTATAGGGAGCAGTGACATGTTAAGTTACTGCCTAGAAACTTCTGCTCTGATTCTTGGCAAAACAAACAAAAATAACAAACAAAACAAAACAAACAGGAAAACATAAGGCTTAAGTGTGCATCTCTTGAAGGCAGTCTCAAGACAAAATCCAAAGTCCAAAGACAAGGTGGCCTCTAAGTGTGCAATATTTAGTAACAAAATAAGGCACTAAGTCTTCTCGGGCTTTTCTTCTTCTTGTTTATATATATATGTATATATACATATATATATATATGTGTGTGTGTGTGTGTGTATATAATATAATATATTATTAATAATATATTATATGTTAATAATTATATTATTATAATTATAATTCTATAATTATTATATATACATACATACACGTATGTATGTATAATAATTATTATTTTTCCATGACTACAAGCTACATATGAGAGTCTGTGCTATCTTTTCTACATTGCCATAGGGCAAAAGCATTCAGTCTTTAAGCAGATTACATCCTGTGGAAAGATACTTTTGCATGCTAGCCTTAGTATTAATCCACAAGAAGATTATAAAAACTGGGATATGAGCAGTGGAAAAAAAGAAAGTAAGTAAAAAACTTTGTATTCAGATTGTATGTTTTCACTACAACCAGGAAAGAAAAGCAGTGCTCAGAGGAAATTAGGATTCTTTGCAGGTAGTGTTAGTTTTGGACACTAGCAAGCACATGCCTGTGTAATTAGAGACTACATTTCTACACCCTTTGAATCCTTTAATAAAATTAAATTTGGCAAGTGTAGAACAGTATCTCCCAAACAGACAAATATCCCCTTGGGGGCTTTTCCAAGATGATGTTTCAGAGTTTTCTTTTGCCTTGCATTGCTTGGCACTCCAGATCCACCAGCAGGGTTTATGGAAGTTCAGTAAAAAGCATATTCTTATGGTCCATAACATGAATGTAAGAAAATCTGCTGTTGTTGCAGTAAATACAATGTCCACAGATTTATTAAGAATGCTCTCATTCCTGGAAGCATCAGCTATTCCCATAACTTTCTGCTGCCAAGGTTTTTAACTGTATTCTGCTTTCATGCACGTTACAGAACAGAAAGCCATGTCTGCGCTCTGGCTACTGGGATAAGTTCTTCATTAGTTGCTGGATCATATCATTTTACACCTTGCCTTAAATAAAGAGCAATCTAGAAACCTGTTGAGCATTTTGCTTCCCCTGCCGGTTGTTAATGGCTAAGCTTTGCAATGGCAAAAGGCTTGCTTTAATGTTTCCATTGAAATCATATCTAAACTTACAATAAAATCAGCAGTAAATAATCAGGCAAAGGAGAAAACAGAGAAGAAGGACAATAAGAAAAAGAAATGTTCTTTGTTCCCTCTCTCTGTGGACTGCAGGTATTTTTAGAAAGGATGAGAGCAGAACTGTGCACTTGCTACTGGAGTATAGTCTGTACTTCAGGGAGGAGCTGCATGGCAGCTGTGGAGACAGATGAGTAAGGGAAATGTTGGGTTCATTGCATCATGCATTGTACTGGAGAGCCAAAGCTGAGTACAATATTGGGTGATTTTCCCAACAATGTTTTGGTGCTTCATTCTGATATGTGTGAGATCCCTTAAACTGTGTTACAACTGCAAGAAATACTAACACATTTATAAATCTTATTTTAAATTGGAATTAATTATTTTTTTACCTTTGACTGTACAGAATTTTTAAAGCTTAGCATTATTCCACATAATTCTTTGCTATAAATCTATATTCTAGATAAGGCACAAGGATAACAAAACACTTGGGAAAAGTAGTCTTGTGATTTTTACCTTTCTTCCCCAATTTAAAATTAGAGAATTACAGAATCACCAAAGTTGAAAAAGACCTACAAGATCATCCAGTCCAACTGTCCACCTATCACCAATAGTTCTCACTGAACTCTGCCATGCAAAACGTCTAAACATTCCTTGAACCTCTCCAGGATTGATGACTCCACCACCTTCCTGGGGAGCCCATTCCAGCACCTGACCACTAAGGCTTTATTTGTAGAGATTTACCCAAAATGGAAATATTGGCCATAAGTGTTAGTTTTCTCAACAAAACTTCTGACATGTTTTGTATTCAAATTTTTTTACCAAGATCTCTGTAATACACACAAAAAAAAAAAAACAAACCACATCACACACATATTTAGGAAGCTGAGATGAGTACTCAGTGCCAGATTTTCAACCATGGACATAGATCTTTTCACACAGAGTAGTGTTAAAATTTTAAAATACCTGTCACCTTCTGTTTCCATGCCTATAGGCACAGGCATATCTGACCATTTTCATTTTTGTATTTATGACAATTGTGCTTTTGTCCAAAAAAAAATTAATACTTATTAATATTATTTTTTCTAAAGCATCATATAATTTGTTCAGTAAAAACAAATCCCATTTCAGGTCTCATTCAGGAAGATGTTTATACTGTGGATTAACATTGGAAAATAAATAACAATTAAACAAACAAGCAAACAAACAAAACAAAACATAACAAAAACAAAGAGTAAGTTAAGAGTAAGTTAAGTTACAGATAAGTAACAACTTTCCCAGGTAGTACAGTAGGCAGGAAGAGAGGCTGAAATAAAATTCAGGACTCTGTTTCCAATAGTAGGGCTTTTTCCTAAGGTCAGACTAAACTCCAAATTCCTTTTGGGTTTACTGGAGTTTCTCTAAATCAGGTATCCTGAAATACTTGTGGTTCATTTGTGAAACACTGCTACTGACCATTAGATGTAGGAAAAAAAATTGCTGCCCCAATAACATTGAAAAAAGAAGAAAAAGTACTTGATAGATCAGTGTCTTCCTACCAAAGACACATTAAGAAAAACACGTGAGGGTTCAGACAGTGTAGAAGCCTATATTTACAAAGTATAGACTTCATGAAGAAAGGACTTAGATAAAGAGAATGAGATGCAGATTAGAGATCTAATGTCTGATAGGGTTTCCTCAGGTTTCTAATTGCCTTGGACTGTGAAACCTGTGATATAAATATAACACAATGTGCCACATATTCAGGACAAGCATTTGCAATTTGTTGTTCAAGTGATACGGCTACTTTCATTACAAACACAATTCTTCAGATAGCCACATAGTTTGGAGCATTATAGGCACTCTGAATTATCAATGTCAATTAAAAAAAGAAAAGAAGGTTGCTAAACAGATTTTCTGGTATTTTTTCAGAAGATGTAGCTGATTCTGTAAGAATTTACATGTTTAAAAAGGAAGCAGACTTCAATAGTCATTTTGTTTTGAAACAGAAAATCAAGAGGTTTTGCATTAAAATATTTAATATAGCATTTAATACTGGTGGAAAAAAAAACACTGTAAATTTCTAAACATTTTAAATGATGTTTCAAATACTTGTAATATCATAGAATAATGGAATTGCTCAGGTTGGAAAAGACCTTCAGATCATCAAGATTATCAAGTCCAACTACAAAAAGAATTTTACACGGTGCAGATATCTTTCAAAAAAGAAGTCAGTAAAGCTGTTTGTTTTTCATGTAGTTATCCACTTTGTTGCTGACTTGTCTATATTAAGTTTTCAGTGTGAAAACATCTGCATTTAAGGCCAAGCATCTTCCAGAAATGGCATTTGATCTGCAGTAGTGAGATCAGTTTCTGGAGTGTTCCACCTGGGTGTCAGTGCTCTCAGACTTTCCCCAGACACCTAAAAATGTGCTGTCCGGTAAAAGTCCTGGGAACTTCACTGCTCTGCATAGACCTTCCTGTCTAAGCATTAGTATCTGGTTTGTCCCCAGCAGCACCAAGTAGATGTCTGTTACCTGTAGCCAAAGCAGCATAAGCCATACAACATCTTCATCTCTAAATTTGTGATAAATTCATTTAATAGGTGAACTCTGTGGATATAAAGAATAGACAAAGAATAGGCTGGATGGCTGCACTCATAGTGTAGTGGTCAACTGTTCAACTTCCATGTGGGAACCACTGATGAGTGAAAAGTAATGTAACTCAGGGGTCCATATTGGGACTGGTATTGTGGGTTTTTTTTCACTGACAAAGTAACAAAGTTCAGAAGAACTGAGTGCAACCCTCAGTAAGTTTGCTGGAGACACCAAGGTGTGGTGCAATTAACACACTGGATATCATCCAGAGGGATCTGGACATACTTGAGAAGTGGGCCCATACAAAATTCATAAAGTTCTACAAGCCAAGTGCAGGGTCCTACACATGGGTCAGGGCACTACCAAGCACAGATACAGGTTGGTGGAGAATTTATTGAGAGAAGCCTTGAGGAGAAGGACTTGCAAGTTCTAGTGAATTAAAAGCTCAGCTTCAGTCAGCAGTGTGCCTGCAGCCCAGAAGTATCTTTGGAAGGTCAAAGGTACCCTGGACTGAATCAAAAGAGGACTGGCCAGAAACATGGGGGAAGTGATTGTCCCACATCTGCTCTTCCCTTGTGAGGCCTCACCTGGAGTACTGCATCTAGGCCTGGGGTGCATGGAACAAGAAAGACTTGGAACCATTGGAGCAGATCCAGAAGAAGCCACAAGGATGATCAGAGGACTGGAGAACCTCTCCTATCTCATTACAGCATTCCAGTACATGAAAAGAGCTTTTAGATAGAAGGAAGACTGACTTCTTTACATCTATTAGTGATAGGACAAAAGGAATGGTTTTAAACTTAAAGAGGGGAGATTCAGATTAGCTTAAAGAATGACTAGCTATTAATAGCTAATTGTTCTTTACTCAGAGACAGATGAGGCCCTGGCATAGCTGCTCAGAGAAGCTGTGAATGCCCCACACCTGGGGGCATTCAAGGCCAAGTTGAATGCAGCCCAATCATGGGTGGGTGGCAGCCAGATCATGGCAAGGAATTGGAAATGGATGGGCTATAGGAACGTTTCCAACTCAACTCATTCTATGATTCTGTGATTCTTTTGTCCATAGGTGAAGTAAACATTTCTACGGTTTCTGCAAAGTGAGATAGCACGCTTAATGCAAACCCTACTGAAGTAAACAGGGGACTACTTATACTCCCCTTAGCACTCTCTTTTGGGAAAAAAAAGAAAAAAAAAAAAGTACTCTTTTTTTTAAATTTTTTTAAAGTGCTTATAGCAGAATCAATAGCAGAGTAAGGTGATAGCTTCTTAAACAGGTAGAAAGGATTAAAAAAATCACTGGGAAGATTCTTAAATATAGCCAGGAAGATAGAGGTATATCCTCAAAGTGGCTTCATCCTGGAATTTAGGATTTTATACCAGATCAACCAATTAGATGCTCCTGCTGCTACAGTCTAGGATTCTTTACTGAATAAATATAATTATGCCTTTTCTTTAAAAACAAAGCCTCCAAAAAATAAAATAAGTTCACTAATTGCTTGAAATGTGTGAATGGAAGAGAAGGTAGCCTTTTCATTATGCAATAGCCCAGTGATTAGAGCCCTCACTCAGCACATGAGAGATCCAGATTCAATTAATTTCTCAGCCTCCAACTTTTCCAACGAATATGTCTCTTAAGAGTAGCTGAACTGTCAAATTAGAGACTATTTGCAATAGGAGAGAACAATGTGCTCATCAGGCTGTACTAGTGGTTTCACTAGCCATTGAGCAGTGAATGACTGAGCCAGGGAGAAACAGCAAACAGGGTCAGTTACCCACCAAAGAGACTGAGGCTTCTGTCTGACAGCATGTCAGCCTTGCCCAGTTCTGTGATAATTTATATGACTTTTTCAAGAGGCATGTTGTTTTCCATTGCACATCTATCAGATGAGAGGTAATGATGTCACTCAAAGGACTCTTTCAAGACAATCAGATTTTGTGGGTTAATAATTGTCACATATTCAGGCAAAACTCATTTTCTTGTTCGTAAGTATACAAGAAATTTTTACGAAAGCAGTTCGTTACCTAACTATAAGAAATGCAGTGTTCATTAGCAGCACTGGAAGAGGTGTTTTGTCTGTAGTGAATTATTTAATACCAATTTTTTTTTCTTTCTGTTATTAGTTTCAGTACGAGGACTTTATTGCATCTAACTGGCGACTGAGGAATTAACAGACATATGTAGATAATGTGTAGTTGTCAAACCATATATAAGAATATAAAGTGAGTGGGAGACCACATAATCACAAGAATTTTAATAGTGGATACTTAATAATCTGTTTCTGCTGTTCTTTCCACCTTGGAAATGTGTATTCAGATTTGTAGAAATTAAGTTCAAAGTATGACTACTCTCATTCTGTAGCACATTCACTTTGCACTCAATTTATTCAAGAGACTGAATGTAAAAGACATATAATTATCATTATATTTAGTCATTTAGTCATTAGTCACTAAGACTAGTCCTCAGGAATCCAAGACCTTGGAGATAAGAGAGAGAGTCTGGGTAAAGGAAGACTTTTCGCTGGTCAAGGCTGATCCAGTCAGAGAGTGCCTAGCCAAAATCAACTTACACAAATCCATGGGCCCTGATGGGATGCACCTCTGTTTGCTGAGAGAACTGGCAGAGGTGATTGCTGAAACATTCTATCATCTCTGAAAGATTCTGGCAAATGAGAGAGGTGCCTGAAGGCTGGAGGATAGGCAGGATAACTTCGGTCTTTTAAAAGGACAAGGAGGATCCAGGAAACTACAGGCCTCACCTCTGCCCTGGAAAGGTGATGGAACAACTTCTTCTGGTTAATATTTCCAAGCAATTGGGAGAAAAGAAAGTTATCAGGAGGAGTCAACATGGATTCTCAAGGGGAAATCATGCTTGACCAACCTGATGGTCTTCATCAATGGATAATGTGTACCTTGACTTCAGCAAGGTATTTGACATTGTCTCCCACAACATCCTTCTTATGAAACTTAGAAAGTGTGGGATAGATGAGTGGACAGTGAGGTGGACTGAAAACTGACTGGCCCAGCTCAGAGAGTTGTCACCAGCAGTGCTGTGTCTGGTTGGAAGCCTATAAATAGCAGTATTCCCCAGGGGTCAGTGCTGGGTCTAGTTTTGTTCTTCATCAATGATCATGACTTCATCAGCGACCTGGATGAAGGGGTAGAGTCCACCTTTGCAAGTTTGTTAATGATACAAAGCTGGGAAGATTGGCTGACACGCCTGCAGTCTGGGCTACCATTCAACAAGACGTGGACAGACAGCAGAGTTGGGCAGAGAGGAACCTGATGAAGTTTAACAACAGCAAGTTAGAGTCTTGCACCTGGGGAGGAATAACTACTTGCATCAGTACAAGTTAGAGGATCACCTGCTGGAGGTGAGCTCGGCAGAGCTTGAAGGACTTGGAACTCCTGGTGGACAACAGGAGCCACCAGTGTGCCCTTGTGCCCAAGAAGGCCAATGGTATCTACTGTGCATCAAAAAGAACATGGCCAGCAGGTTGAGGGAAGTTATCCTCCCCTTCTACTCTGCCCTGGTGAGGCCACACTGTGTTGAGTTCTGGGCTCCTCATTTCAATAAAGACAGGAATCTTGAAAGAGTCCAGCAGAGGGTCACAAAGATGATTAAGGGCCTGAAGCATCTCCTGTATGAGGAAAGGATGAGTAACATGAGTCTGTTCAGCCTGTGGAAAAGAAGATGGAGAGGGGATCTGATAAACATTTATAATTATCTAAGGAGAGTTGGGAGACAAATAGATGAGGTCAGTTTCTTCTTGATGGCGTGTAGCGATAGGACAAGAAGTAATGGTCTAAAACATGAACATAGGAAGTTCCATACTAACAAGAAGAACTTCTTTACGGTAAAGTGATGGAGCACTGGAACGGGTAGCTCAGAGAGACTGTGGAGTCTCCTTCTCTGGAGATATTCAAGATCTCTCTGGACACCTACCTATGCAACCTATTGCAGGGTACCTGCTTTAACAGGGGTGGTTGAACTCAGTGCTCTCTTGAGGTCCATTCAAACACTGTAATTCTGTGATTTTTTCATTTTTGTTTCATTCACTGAGCTTTATATCCTGAAGAAATATTGATCATTATAGATTATAGATATGTAGATATATATTATATGTGGACCAATTGTAGGAGGTTTTGTGAGCTATGAGAAAATTCACCGATGAAAACTGAAGAAAAAAATTATTTGCAAATTAATGTACTGTTAAATAACAGTTAACTACTGTTAACTAACTAAGTTTATTAAGAGACATTCCAGATGTAGCCTAACATTAATTCTTCAGTGAACAACACTACATGGAATCTATGGATTTTTTTCAAGATGGTCATTAACTAGGATTTTAAAAGAGAAGTATGCAATATTTTTTAAAGATGAGTCATGGTATATTTGAATCTCCTAAGTTTTTCAGCTATTCAGCAACTTGTTTCTGAAGTAGTTATGTAAAACAGTATTAGGAAGAAAGTAAATGCAAGCAAAAATGATGCAGGCTGTAAACACTATGGAGAACAAGAGGGGGAAAAAATAATTTTCCCAGTTACTGTTTCATTAATCATAATGTTATTGTTGGGTAATTCTAACTCTCATGCCCTCTTATATCTAAAGGTCTTCCACTTCTGCATGAAGACTATAATACATATATACTTATAGTCTTGAAAATTACTTCCTTTTTAAAGTCATGAATTATGGAACTCTTGAACTTCTTTACTTTTAAAGGAAAGTAAATTTTATTTGGATTTTCTTAAAATGGTGGGAGAAAATAACTCACCTTAATAATTTTGTTTTCAATTACTGAAATAATCTAGTGCTTTTCTTTATTTTGTGGAAAGTCCTAAATACACTGTATTGTTTGAATTTCTTTGTGCAGCACCAAAAACAGCAAATAAACCTCCTGTTCTATGGTAGGAATAATATAAATTCTCCTGTGGAGTCTCCTCAATTATATCCTCCAAATGTTACTATTCTGTAACATATAGGAGAAGAACTTAGTGAAGGTTACTTTGCTCTGAACTGCTAACTATACATTAGTAGGTGGAAAATTAAGCTGAGTCCTTGGGGCTAAACATGAACCTTGGGAACATGGTCCTCTCAGTGACATTTGACTCTATCTGTTGTATATTTTCCCTTCTTCTCAAGTGCTTATCCCCTCTTGAAACTTCTGGCTTTAAGGTCTTCTAGCTACTCAGCTGCAAAATGGTAAAAAAAGGGGGAAGCTCACAAATAAATCAGTAACAATTTTCCACCATATATTCTAATAACATGAGCATGTGATCTCTTATGTCACTTAAGTAAAATTAAGCTTTGTGTGAGAGACTTCACTTCTTAGTGTGGACAATAAAATTTTTCACAAATTCTCTGCAAGAATGAGCAGTGAAGTTAAACATCTATGAGTCAAACAGATCAACCTGCAGTTAATTCATTACTAATTCATAAGGCAATGCTCCTGGATTTGCTGCTGTAGTAGAAGAACCATTTTACGTTGGTAGTAGAAGCTGCCAAAAAGCCTTCAGGGAAAGTGGAGAGAGAAGTTTTAGAGCTGTTGACTTTGAAAATAATTTTTTAAAAAATTTAAAAATCTTTCTTTGGAAGATATACTGTGAGATCTCTGTTGTGCAAAACACTGTGAAATATTCAATTTCAGTACCTTCTGAGGTGGCTGAGAATATAAATTTCTACCTTGTTGCTTCTAATTACAAAACAACAGGTTTTGGTTGTTTTTGTTGTTGTTTTTGTTGTTGTTTTTTGCTTCGTACAATATAATGAAATGGGCTTCTCTCTAAAGTCTCTTTCATTTTATATAGTTATGATATATTTTGTTTTGATGGAGTCTACCAATTTAACCCAAAACAGATTGCTATCCAGAGTAAGAAAAGGCTAAAAAATCTGAAATAGCCAAAATCGAATCCATCTCTGCCTTGATTATATGCATTCCAGGAAGCTGAGTATCACAAGGCTCTTTCCATCAAATAACTATAGCACTACCACCCTGCATCCATATGAATGCACTTTAAGACAACCCTCTGTGCAAATTAAACCACATTGCTGGCCATGACTTAAATATCCTCAGTACAGTCCTTGCTTTTACTGATATTAGCAGCCAACCAGACCTACCATCTATGTCCTCAACCAGAAACACCTTGAAAGAAGCACTCCATTTCTGGTTAACTCCAACTATTTTGATGAATTAGTCTCTGCTGATGTCTCCAATGAGCATTCTCATAAATGTGTTGGTCTTGACTGCTGAAACAGCATTTTTGGACTGGAAAATAGTGGAATTAACCATAAATTAACAGTGTACTTCTTGAGCTTTAGGTTCAAGGACAATTAGTTTGAGGATCTCGGTTTAATCCTTTCTAAGTATTTTATCTGCTGTAAGAAACAGAAACGCATAGTTCCACTGGAGCAGAAGAGCTTGTGGTTTCTGTGGAGATGTGATTAGAGGGTGGTTGGGTCCTCAGGAAGAGTGGAAGATGAGATGGTGAGCTTAGTCACTTCTACTTCTTTCCAGTGGCAAGGCACAAGTGGAGCACAGTGAATGAAAAACATTGTATACTTTGAACATTTAACAGATCCATAAAAATTCACACATTTTCTCTATTTTATATGCTGCTTGATATTACATATTCCCCTGCATTTATATTTCACTTTGTAGAACCAGTGTTAATTAAATGATGTGTGTCACTAAGTTAGCACATTTGTTTTTATCTAAATGGTGAATGACTTTGACATCTCCTTGAGTTTTATCTTCCATATTAGATGATTGTATGAAGGTATGTTTCCAGAGATGGTTGATCACAGAACTTGCCTTTTAATACCACTATTTGGAAATCTCAGATAACTCAATTTCTTATCTGCTTATGGCTTTACAGATGGTACGTCCGTATGGATTGTTATAGAAAGAGATTCAGGCTCCTATACACAGTATGCAGATCCAGTTTGGAAGATTTTCACTGGTTAACTTGACCAACCAGCTCCAGAAGAGCAATGTGTTCGCCCTGTTGTACATGTTCAGGAGGAGCTGGTTCACATTCATAAGGTGTTCTTCATATGCAATTCAGCTGCCAAGTTATCTCAACCTCCAGGAATTTGTCCCTGACATTTTTGCTGATGGAGGGTAATTGTGTTTAGCCTCACCCACACAAATAACTTTTTGAGAGACAGGAAGACAGTCCTTTCAAAACTGTCGGGATAACTATCAAACTTTCTAAGTATGGATTTCATAAGGCTTGAGAAGACACGTAGTCTGAGTCCAAAACTGTATGGGCTTCTTTAGCTTGGAGAAGAGAAGGCTCCAGGGAGACCTCACTGCAGCATTCCAGTATTTGAAGGGAGCTTATAAGCAGGAGGAGGCTGACTTTTTACATGGTCTGATAGTGACAGGACAAAGGGAAAGGCATTAAACTGAAAGGGGGGCAATTAAGGTTAGATGTTAGGAAGAAATTCTTTACTCAAGGCAGTGAGGCAATAATGCAGGCTGCCCAGAAGCATAGGTTGAATGGAGCCCTGAGCAGCCCGATCTGGTGAGTAGCGACCCTTCCTGTGGCAAAGGGGCTGGAACTGCAAGATCTTTAAGATCCCCTCCAACCTAAGCTATTCTATGTTTCTATGATTCTGTGATTCTAATACTTTTACTACAATATGAAGTAAAATGATTAGTAGTCCATTATTATGGAAGCAAACTAAATGAGACAGAAAGTAGAAGTCAAGTAGACACTGGTCTAGAATTTAATCTACCAAAATTGTTTTACCTAAATTTCTTATTTTACTGCTTATCCTAGCTATGTGTAATTGCTGTGCCTCTCTTCATCCTTGAAAACAGACAAGAAGGAAAGAGCTTGTGAGGAAGGAAAGAGATATCTGAGTTATGTGTTTGCCTAAATAGAATTTTCTATCCAATCTATTTGTCTATATATCAAACTTTATATATACATTAGAAGGTCAGTTTCATGCACTAAATTTTCATCTTTAATACTTTAGCACAACCATAAGTAGATGTACACTTAATAAGAACAATACTTGGTTGGAATCATCAGGACAAAGAATAAATTCCCACTTAGATCTGTATTAAAGCAAGTAAGGCTTTCATCCAAGCAATCCTCTTAAACTTATGAATTAAAGTTTATCGGTCTGTACATGCTATTCCTCTTTCTGCCTTCTCCAACTGTAACATTTTCTGCACTCATATCCTGTTTCTTTGACCTTTGTTACACAATTTGTGAGCACAATCTGGTCCCACTGTCATCAGCATTAAAACATCTTCTGACTGCAGCAGAGCTAGGATCTTTATGCCAGTGTATTGCTCTGCATTAAGACAGAAAATGTACTCCTGCTGGGACTAAGGCAACAAGTCATCTGGACATCCAGGTGCCACTAGCACCATACACACGGGTGCACAACCATGTTTTTCATCTCCTCTTCGTGGATTACACAACCCTCTGAGAGTCAGTAAGTGCCTAGTCTTGAGCTATGGGCTAGACAGCATTGCCCAATAGCCACAATTATAGTTTCCAAACTCTGTTGTTCCTCATTTGTAATTTGCAGTGATTCCTGTAAGGTGATACCACGCGTGCCTGAGCAAGTCAGCAGAGAGTAACCTCTGGGCAGCAGATTCAGGATAGCCCACATTTTTGCATCATTTTCAGAACATCCAAACCTAACTCAATGAAACAAGGGATCCTTACTCATTTGGTACGTGCTTTTTTAGTGGGCTCTAGGGTTGGATTTTTCAAAACACAAGTATGCATTTCCTGTGGCACTTGGTGCTGTAGCTCAGCAGAGGCACCTAGTTTGCAAGCCGTGAAGGTAACAGAGCTTGCTAGCCAGGCAGTGGATATCATTGCAACTTATAGAAAGGCTGGATAGCCCCCCCAAGCAAACATTAAGTGGTACAGGAATCCCAAAGCTGCCACCAAGGCCACCCACCCTGAGCACATTTGTCTCCAGCATAGCCCCCCTGCTCTGGTGGCAGCTGCGGCCTGCATACCCCTGGGACAGACATGGCGAGCAGGCTTTACCATGACAGCACTGCGCAGACAGTCTTCTGATGGAGGTGGGGTGCATCCCACCCCGAACATCATTCTTAGTACCCCCTCCAGCACGAGCCTGAGAGGCTCCAACAGTGTGGGAATTGACTGTTTCCAAAAATACAGCACAAAGATCTAAGAAACTGCCTATGAAGGCAGCATTCCAGGCCCGGATACTTGGGGCAGGCTCCAAAACATCGTAGGGAGAGAAGGGTGTGGAGTTGCCCTGGCCACCTGTCCCTGGAGGAGATCAAGACACATGATGATGGCTTACACCAGCTGTTGTTTTCCTTCTCTGCTCCTGGCTGAATATCCTCATGCCTGGACTTTGCTAACCTCAGACTGCTGCTGTTGTGCCACTGCCCTCATTATTTCTTACCCTTCGCCATCTCACAGAAAAATGGTGCTCTTATTAAGCTCTGAATTCCTCTAAGTATTACTTCCCTGACATAAATATTTCTCCTTCACTCCCTTGTTCCCATTACTTTGAGTCTTTGCAGACATTAAAGGCTAGCAATAGAAAGGCAGAGCGGTGGAGGTGGGGGAGTGAAGGAGAATAAAAAGAGGATCACACAGTCTTTCTGTTTCTTATCCCTCAATTTATACTTTCTGAAATATGTCCCTTTTCAGAACCACATTGCTTAACTTTTCTGACTGCTAGAGCATTACAGCCATATTCACCCCAATTTTCTTTTTTGTGCACCTACAGCTTTTCTTTTTTGTGCATATCACAACAAAATTTTTACAAATATCACAGGAAAGGGAAGCTAGAAATGGACTTGCAGTCAGAATTTGTTTAAAACACAGCAGCTGCTCTCACTGCTGGTGCACTCAAAGCAAAGCTTTCTGAAAGCTCTTTGATATTGTACGAAGGTAATCCAACCACTTTGATGCAGTTTTATGGTGATCAGGCTCTCAGATACTGTTATTAAAATGGTCTAAGCTTTTTTAACATTTCATAGTGGTTGTCAGAGCCCCAGGTTCAGCTTTGGGTTACTGCAGGTGCTTAGATACTATAGTGAAGGAATCCAGGATTCCAGTGCTTTTGTGAGACAGTACAGGTTCTCTCATGACGTGCTGAAATAGCCCACTTTCTTCCCTTCTGAACTCTGACGGAGTGTACAAATTATTTAGCCCCACTACATTACAGTGATGCAAACTTCCCCTTACCAAACTCTAATACCCTATTGCAAAGGTCTAGGATTTCTGTAATCGCCTGCTGACAAGCAAATACTTGAAAGCATTTGTTATTTTTCATGCTTGATAAATATATTCTCATAATACATGACAGATGTCAATACTCTGCTGTACTATTTTTAAAGGACTGATTAAAAATTGCTTTCATTTAAAAACATGTTGAACGAAAACGGTCCATCTAAAACAGGACTCAGTGGTTGTCATCCATTTATTGTGTCTGTTTACAAATCACATCAGTCAGTTAGCTGAAGCAGAAGAAAAGCATAAGGCTTGCTGTATAGCTCTGCTGTGGCACAGGAGGTGAAGTGTGCTCCAAGACCCATTTTTCTGTAAATCATCTTGAAAACTGATTCCATTTCTATACTGTTTTATTTTTATTTTTATTTTTATTTTTTAATTATAAGTGTGATTATAGCCTAAGCAATGATATTCAAACTTCCCACACTGTGAAGTTATGTTCTCTCTATGATTTCCATGACTCGGAAATCACTAGTTCCTTTGCTAGTTTGAACTCAGTACCTTTAAGATAAATGCATTATGTTTTACTAATAAAACAACATTTGGAAGATGAGACTGGGTTTCAAATAGCTCATTTCAGCTTTTCAAAATACAACTCATGTTGTGGGTGTTTACAGCTTAGTTACATATACAAATCTAGCTCTCGCATGTGATTCTTGTCCATCTTCTGGAAATACAACTTTTTATCTTTCTTTTTTCATATGATACTTTCATACTTTGGAAATCATTTATAGGATATTTAAGGTTTTGAGGTTGTAAGTCATGAATTTGCCTTACTCTTGACACTACTCTACAAATAAAGATGTTCTTATTTCACAGCGACTCTTACTACAAAAATAAAAAAAATAAAAGGAAAGAACAGAAGACATCCTCCGACTCATTTCCTGACAAGCCTGAATGATAATCATAATTATCTAGTCTTTTTGCAGGAAAGGAAGGAAGAGACCCCTTTTCACCCTCCTTTTTGGAAGCAATATCTTGGTTTTCTTATTTCCAGAGAGCACATGCCCGTCTTGACTGAGCCACAGTTTTTTTACAGATTCCCTATCTTATCAGTGTTAACACTTTCTGTCTATCCTAATATCAAAACATGTTTTCTGCTCACAGTTTCAGTATTAGTTTCCTCCACATTAACTTGGACTTTACTGTTCAGCTGCTGCAGGAGCTATGACTGTCTATGTTTTACTAGCTCCTCCTAGAATAACAAAAATAATTTTTTATAAAAAGTCAGTAGCTGACTTTAAATCCATGACTGCCTATTCAGCAGCCGTGATGTTAGCCAGAGTTAGGGAAATGTGTGTAAATGCAGCAACATCCATGTACAGAAAGAACAGAAATTATAGAACTTTCTTACAGAAGTAAAATGATTGTTTTACCAGTTAGTTTTCAAAATGCATTTGTTGAGTTTCCCTTGCAACATGTTTACAGCAAGCAAAAGTACTCAGAAACAAAACTAGCAATAAGCAGTTCTGGTATTAGAAAGAAAAATGCTAGGGGTGTGCTGAGATATTACCTGGACTATGTAATTCTTCAGAAGTTTGTCAGATTTTCTATTTCATTTTAAACCTAACTTCTGTACAACAGATATAATCACCTAGAAATTTATTTAAATGTGCAGAAACATTCAACTATCTCTGCTTTTGCCAAAAAAAAACTGCAAAGCCATGGAATTGTAGGTGGGTCTGCTATCTTTATACATTTCTAGATTACAGAAATGCTCACTGATATATACCCTGACAACCCTGACAAGTTGCACATTTCTTCTATCTCGCTATAATCCCATTATTCTATCAATCAACTATTTTTTCTTTCCTTTTTTACTTTTTTTTTTTTTCCTGTCCATTTAGGAAAGTGATTATATTGTGAGCAGGAAAAACAAGGAACTTTGAAAGTTTGTAAGAAACTAGAATAAACTGCATTTGAAAATCTGGGAAGTCAGGAGAACGTGCAACATATTTTCCCTTGATAAAATTGAGAAAAGCACAAAAGTACTCTTGAGACATATGTGTTTCCTTCTGCTGAGTGACAGCCTTAAGGACAGTACATGTGAGAGAAGTTTTAGAGGTAAAACTATTTTTTCTTTTAACTGAGTAGCAGAGAATCAGGGGTGTTTGAAGCACATGTAAATTGGCAGTACAGTCTTTGTCCTTCTGTGTTGTTTTCTCCTTTCCATCTCCTGTGCATGGGTGCTTTTTGCCTTTCATCTAAACCTCTCTTTGGAGCTCTGAACCAACTTGCAGAACAGAATGAGAGGTATATGATACAGAGGTTTGAGAAACTGAAGTAAACACTAAAATCTCCATGAAAAGATCTCTGAGAAATCTAGGGATATTTTATATGTGTTAACTGTCTTCCCTGCAGGCACCCTCAAAACACCTATTTAGCATCAATCACTTTTACTGACAGTATTGCATAGATGAGAATTACATACTTGCAAATCTGCATTTTCATCACAGCAATGCAGTTTTCAGAGCTAATTAATAGTTCTGCTGAACAAGACACTGAAATATACACTGACTTGGTTGCATACTGTCTAAACGAAAAAGAAGATTAAAGCTTATTAACAGAACTGGGGGGAAGAAAAAAAAAAAACAAAACATGCTCAGAAAAAAATAATTTAGAAAATAATAAAAATCAAACCAACAGTCTGATCTGTGATCCAGACTATGTGGACCACAGCCTCCAGCTATGGCTTCTGTTACCACAGATTTTGGTGAGTGCCCACTCAGGGAAAGGGAACAACTGTGATTCTGACAGGCAGTGGGACAGAAAAAAGACAATCAAGGGGGATTTTAACATAGATCCTAAGGGAGAGCTACAGGTGCTGAAACCTGACAGTGGCTTGGGGAACTGCAGAGCTCAGGCTTTTACTGTGTCCAGAAAACTTTGTGAGAGGTAATGCAGAGGACAATGTTATAGTTTCTCAAAATCCTGGTAGGAAGTCATGTTGAAAATTAAAGTTTAGATTTATTTAAATATTTGTGAACTTGGCACAATCAGATGGAAGGAATAAAAAGACATTAAGCATGTAATTAGTGGCTCAAGATCTTGAAAAGGATAACAGCAAAAGCACTTTCACTGGAAAAAGATCAATTCGGCATAAAGATATAGAGAACAAATTAGAAGAAAAGACTGGATGGGATGCTGAAGGTGCCTGTTTTAGGAAAACAGACAGGAGATTTTCAAAAAAGCAACAGATCTGTACAAAGAAAAATGAGGCCAGGGTGTAAAAGATGGCAGAAAAGGTAGAAGACGGATTCAAGAAATACTTTTGGAAAAGCAGGCAGGAAGATGTGGCACATGTATACAAGCCTTCAGCCAAAGCTGGATGCATTGGATTAAGGGATTTATTGTTATTCAATTCTTATTGGCAATAATTGTTTGGTATTTGTTTATGAGAAGGACTTTGTTGAATTGAAAACTAGCATTCTGAATCCTGTAAGATATAGTAGCACAGCAGATGCCATGAACAGAATTTCATTTTTGAGTGCAAATAATCACTTGCTAATAAACACTTTCAAATGTGAGTGCAGCACTGTGAGCTTCAGTAACTGTAGTCAGAATAATTTGTACAAAAATAATCCTAAAATGATTCAAAGGACTTTTGGACATTAATTTTATAAATCTGCCCCTTTGCCATCGCATCTGGAACTGCACACCATTTCCTGCTGTTACCTCATCAACACAGCACTGTTTAAAGAAGAATGAGAACTCTTTGTCCAAAGAAAATAAAATTTAATATAGATTTAAATAATTATAGAATTATAAGTTGTGCTAGTAGTTCTAGAAATTACATTTGCCATTTCCAAAACCTCTTTAGGAATCTTAGCTGGCTGTTTTCCACCCTCTAGCCTCAAAGCAAAAAGATTAAAGCAAATAGTTCAGAAAGAAACAGAAAGAAACAGAAAAAGGTTTTGAGATACTAACCAAAACCAGGCTACAAAAGGTCTCAGAGCAGCTTTATCTGTTGGTGGGTACTTACTCAGTTCGGAAGTCACATGATTCACACATTGGTTCATGTGTTTTGTTTTTTTTTCTTCCAGAAATAGAATCAATAGAGAACAGACAAACCCACAGTTGCCAGTCTGTGTAGTCTTGTGGTTTTTCTTGAGGGCTCCAGGCTTGCACAGGTCTACCAGATAATGAAGACAAACTATTTTGGTTCCTGTGTGTCCATATGCTGCTCTACTGGGCTCTAGTTATCAAATAAGAGCACAGAAAAAAATAAATGGTGGGTTGAAACTTTTTAGCTGAAGTCCCCATAAGGAAAAAAAAAAAAAAAAAAAGTTATTTAAAAGCCACCTTTACAATTTCAGCAATAATCTATTAGCTACATATTTCGTTAATCACTTCTAATTTATGTTAAAAGCCTTTTAACAGAAAGTCAATATGTCTGAACCTTTATGAAAGCATATCATACCACAGTATTAGATGTATGATAGTAAATACTATGTTGCATCGTATACAAGACTCTGTACCCCTTGTGGAATATAGGCTCTATAAGGAGAATGCTTGAGCTTTTCAGCAGTTTTCTCAAACTTATGTGATGACTAATTTTGATCTCTTAAATATGTATAGCACTTCCACTAAGTGAAATATAATGTATGTGAAAGTAGCATGCAAAAAAGACTATATATTAACATTTAGACATGAGAGATATATTCTTTAGGCAGTGAAATTAAAATCAACATTAGAAGA
>JAPSGF010000003.1:3985572-3997789 GCA_035772895.1 Perdix hodgsoniae
ATATATATACTGGAAAAAATAAGAAAGATTCTCAAAAGCAATGAGACTTGGTAATATTACCAATTCAGAGAAGATAGAAATGTGCTTCTAAGCCCGAATTTCTGTAACTAATATGGACATGCATCCCAGGTTGTTCTAATGCATTTTGAAAAATACAAACAAAATGCATCTGTGTTACTCAAAGACATAAAATACAACATTCCTTATATTTCACTAGACAAAAATGTTAAATAACTTTTCTCTGAGTATCTTTGATACACGGCAATGCGAGGAAGGACAGAGTACAGAAGTCATGGGAAAGACATGAAAATCACTGTTTCTAGAGAATCTGTTCATAGTAATCCTTTAGCCTCCCATGACTCTGTTTATTGTCTATACAAGATTGAAATACGCTTTTACTTTCATATACTTTCAGCTTTCTGGCTGTATTCATTTGTGTGCAAGTACTAGAGGAGCAGTGTGCAAAACACTGCTTACAGATATGACATGCTGCTCTCTAGCTCTGCTTGCAATTGCCTTCATACAACCAAACTCTGATTCTTTGCAAACCTTACATGTATTTTAACATGCAGACAGATCCAGCACAGTATAAAATCCAAGGAAAAGGATGCTGTTGTGATTAAGTATTAATTGTAAAGATCTCACATGCAATATTTTCTGTGTTCTATTATTGCACAGACAGCCATCCCGTGAGCTGGATATATTCCTTCCTTTTCAGAGCCCAGTTCTGGAAGTTGCTGAGCATGAAAGTACGTGCACACTAATTTCAGTAAAATCTGAAAGATTCCTCGTTATTTCCCAGCAGTAGGCTTAAAGAGACTGAGTTAAACACTGATGGTGGGATTCCTGCTAAAATTTTATTCAAATATTAGGTCCTCAAAGAGCGCTAAGTATGTATGTCCTTCTTAAATGATTTTAATAAGAGGTAGAATGAACCACAGAGCTTCAGTTGCTGAAACCTTAGAACAGCACCAGTAGGGTACTGCAGAAGCTCATGTTCGAAGGTGAAAGCCTGTAAAATAAGAACTGTTCAGATTCTTTTTCAGAGTTGAGATGTTCCACATTCTCCATGTGCTTTAAGACTGAGCTGGGGCTGGAATCAGGACAGCTTACAGTGCTGTCACAATTTGGTGAAATAAGAAAACAACAGACATCATCTATACAGAGCTTCATCATGGGGTTAGGGTTTTGTTGTTTTGCTTTCTTTATTCTTTTGTGGATGTTCTTTTGCTTACATGTGTGTGTTGTTGCTATTGTATTTTTGTTTGTTAGTTAGTTTTTTTAATATTGGGCAAAACCACACCTCTTCCCCAAACTGCTAATTCAGAAACAGTCTTCAGCTGGCCACCTACATTAATTCAGTCTGAATGCTGAGAAGGAATATTCAACTTTATATTACATCGAGTACCTTCACAAAAAAATGTGTAGGTGATAGCATCAAGGAATTTGAGCAGTGCTGAGATGCCGCTTTCAGTTTTCTGACAGAATGGTTGTGATTTCCTGTTCTATGGCAGTGCCAAACTCCAGATCTTCATTTCAATTCTGTATTTTAAAGTCAACATTTCAAAATGTTCCACACAGCAGAAATCTTCTTTAATAAATACAGCTGCAACATGCCATTCTATCACCAGCTTCTGGAGGGAAAAAAGCGCTTTTCCCTAAAACATACTGTCCCATCAAATTAGCTAAAATGCAGTGATATCTTTTAATTCACTGTTACTGAAATAAATCTGTTGATCGGCAGACTCTGTTTGCACCCCTCTCATCTCTCTTTGTATATAATTGATTTGTGATCACTGAAAGCGAGATCAGAGCTTGCTAATATGTACTGTAACTCACAGGTTCACTGGGAAGTATTTATTTCTTAATCATGTATCTCTTAGATTAATTGTTTGGGATGATCAAAGGCTCAGCAGGTGGTGGGGATGATTTAGAAACCACAAAATTGGTGTTATCTTTCTGATTGACATCCTATTAGTGCAGCATATATTTCCTGTTTGTCAGGAATGTAAAATCTGAACATTTGATAATAATATCTGTAATATTTTGGAAAATAAAGCCATTGGCTGGCTGCATTTTAACAAGACAAAAAATCTTTTGATTTCCTTCTGTCAGGTTTGAAACAGAAGCTGAGCACATGTAGCCCAACCTTTCTTGAGAAAAAGAAAAACTAGCAACAAGGCACCTGCTGCTGCTTTTTCCAACTCGCCTTGAGCTGCAGTCCCTCTCATAGCTTTGTCCTTGCAAAACAATCAAGCCTGCATGATTTTTTATAAGTGCAAGGCTGCCATCAGAGTAAAATGCAAAGAAAAGGCAATCAATTTAAGAAAGCCTTTAGGTAGGAATAAGCAAAGCCTATCCTGAGAGCCTCACCTACCTTAGACCAAGGCTCTCCCCAGTTTTGCATTAGCATTTTCTGGGGACATTACTTAGGCATAGCACTAGGAGCTGAGGTGCCTCTCTGCTTCAATGCACACAAATTCTGGAATTCTTTTCCTTTGTTTCCCAGAAGCACATCTAGTTCATGCCATGTTCTTTGGATTGTTTTTTGGTTTGGTTGGTTGGTTGGTTTGGGGTTTTTTTTTGTTTGTTTGTTTTGTTTGTTTGTTTGTTGCTTTTTTTTTTTTCTCCAAGTCATTTTATTTTTGAAAAAAACCTTAACTCCTCATGGATCGTGTTTCATGTCATGCTCAGTCTGAGAAAATAATGTATTTATTTATTTACTACTTGTGATAGAAAAGCAGGAGGTAAATTTGTGGGATAAAAATTGCTAGAAATGAAAGGAGAAAGAAAGGAAAGATGGTAGCTGAGAAAGCAAAACTGAAAACTCATAGCACCCAGTGATTCTCAGCCTCTCAGTTTTAGTCAACTGCATCTCTAGGAAGAGACCTTACCATAAAAACAGCCGCCGGCTCTTTCTTTTAGTAAGCAATTTGCCTTAAACATGGAAATATCCTTTCTTGCTATCTGAAGCAGAATGATCAACCCCATCCACATGCTCACAATTAAGACTATCTGAACTGGAAAAAGGTTAAATTTCTCACCTGTTCCTCACCTCTTGTTTCACTGAAAGGGCAAGGGGCGTGGAACAGACTCCCAGGACAGTGGGTGCACTCCCAAGCTGCTGGACTTCAAGGACAGATCGCTCAGATAAAGGATTTGGATTTTGAGTGGTCCTATGTGGAGCCCTGAGTTGGACTTGGTGATCCTTGTGGGTTCATTCCAACAAGGATGTTCTGTGATTCTTTCATTTTATTATGCCTCTGTGCAACACAAATATACTTTATCTTCCACCAGCTTCATTCCCCAGGTGGAAAGAGTAGCTCTCCGGGGATGGTCCTCTAAGTGATTTTGTACCATACTTGCTGAGTTATGAACAACTGAAGAGAGTTGAGGTTTGAAGGAAGTTTCAACATTTTATTGGACAGTGCCCCCACTGATGAGGTGCTTCTAAGGATAGCTGTTGAAAAAAAAAGTGGCATAAATACTGAAAAACTAGAGTAGTGCTTGTGGACAAATGATATCTTTTGTATGATATTTCAAAGCCATCCTATAAATAATGTTAAGTTCCTTATGGACTATTACAGCTGGTAACTGGGATCCTGAATTAATTTACATTAGACATCATTCTGCTTTTATCCAGGTTTAATAAAAAGGTACTAGGAAATAACACTATCCAAAACTTCTTCAATTATTATTTTAGATGAATGTTGTTTTTTTTAATGAGTTGGAAGATTTTGTCCTCCTCTTTCCAAATTAAATATACTGGAAGTGTTTACATTATATCAGTTGCAAGAAAGCTTAGCACTCATTATTCAACAGTACTTCAGTACTGCTACTTAAAACAAACAAACAAACAAACAAAAAACATTTACAGCAACAAATACATAAACCCCATTACATGCTAATATGAATGATAGAATATATACACAATATATTTGTGAATTTAAGTGTTATTTTGTTCTGGACATTGTGATTTCACTTGTTGCTTGCTGAAAACTGAGTAAGAAATGCATAAACACCAGACCAGTTATCACTTCAGCTAATTTAAACATGCAGTATATGTTCATGCTCAAGGCTGCATTGTGCTGTGTTTCCAGAGTGGTTCTTGATAGCTTTGCCAGCTGCACAGGATATGTGAGGTGTGCTGTTTCAGACTTGCTCAGAGTGTTTCTTACAAAAGGTGGTTACAGCCACTGCAAGGCCATTCCTAACCATTCCTGTTGATTCTTAGAATGCCTGACCTAGCATCTTACTGAAGAAAAACAAAGAAGCAGGAGAAGATATCTAAATCAACACATGATAACCCATATTTATGTTTCTGTAACAAGCCAATTAAAAAAATAAAAAAACTAAACACAACTATTTAGTCATTTAGACATCCTGAAAGGTAGTCATATCTGCTGATTTATTGAAATGTTTATGAGTTGAATATTTAATGGAAAGCTTCAAATGAAGAAGTGTGTTTCTGTCCATTTCTGGGAGCTTTCCAAGCTCTTATAGATCTAGTAGAAACATCTCAAATCATCAGAAAGCTTTGAAGCTTACCAAGAAACTTAATCCCGCTATAGCTCCAGTGCCTTCCTTTGTGCAAATATTACGTTTAAGCTCCAGCATGAATTATTAAACCTCCTTCTAATGATTGTGATTAATCTTCTACCCTCTAATCACTTTCTAGCCATACATTCTCACTACACATGTAATTTTAAGAACAGCACCTTTTGGCATCCTACCCCATCACTAAAATTTACATGCCCAGTAGCTTCACAGTTTCAGGATCGTTGTGTAGATGGTAAGGCTTTATTTTCCTAATGATAGCGTTTTTTCTCTGCATTGTAAGCTGTGGTTCAGCATAATCAGCTCAATACTCTAGGAGCAAACAGGAGTACTGAAATCAGCTGTCTAAAGGACTTGCTAGCTGGTGGCAGTGGTTGAAGTGCAGTGTAGGGACTGTCAAGCTTGTCAAACTGAGGATGCTAAAGAACGTTTATCCTCACAATCCAGGCCTAACTGAAGCTCTCTATGATTTCTTCTTGCATTTCATTCCCATTTCACTTTGCCCAGAATTAGGCAGAAAGGGTGAATTGCCCTACTGCTCTCTCACTGTATTATTTGGCTGAACAGATCTCATGACTCTTCTTTAATAGGTCTAACATCTGACAGTGTTCCCTGTCATCATACTCCCAGGCTTTTTTCACAGATAAGATGGCTCATAAATCAAAAGATGCAGAAAACTAAAGATTTCTGCAGTGTGTAGGCACACCTGGAGTCCTGCATCAGTGTCTTCGAGAGTCTGTGGTTGCTGTCTGGCTCTTCAGATGTAACAGGTGAAGGTGAATCTGTTTCACCTAACATAGTTTACATAGCAATGATCAAGACATCTTTCAAAAGTGCACCAGCAATTGCTGGGCTTCTTGGGAAAAATTCCAGTAATTCAGTGAGAATCCTTCACTCGTAGCTTCAGTACATTTATCTCCTTAATGGGTTTAGGACTTAAATGTGGTTGACATATGGATATTGTTCTTTTTGTTTTTGTAAGTGGGTTGTTTCAGATAGCATCTTTTTTTTTTCCCCCCTCCTCAATCTATATAGGATTTTTATTTTACTGCAACCCACTATGTCTCGATGGGGAAACATGGAAGCATTTTGTATGCTCAGGATTTTTAGCAATACTCATTATTATTTCAGTAGGTTGGACTGGCTTATTTGTAAGTGAAAGACACAACGGTGTGATTTGTTTTTCCTAAACTTTAGATTAGGAGACAGAAGATGAATAGTGAACCAGATCATGAGAAGTTGGTATTATCATGCAAAAATAGTATTTATGCAAAAATAGTACAATTATGTATATATAAATAAAATGAATGCTGTCAGTAGCATTATAACAGGGAGAAGCATTTGAAGTCTGGATCCTGTCATGCTAATCAAATAGAAAATATAGCCTTTGTTCCTACAAGGATTTGGGGTTTTTGGAGAGACAAACAGCAATGGGGCAAGGAGAAGGATGAAAGACTTGTCATTTGTCCTCAGCCAAGAGAGCAAGGCAGAGAGAGATAAAGTGATCTAAACCAGGGAACAGTAGAAGAGACAAAGATCAGTTCTGTGCCTTACAGGTTTCTGTGTAACATGACTTGGCTCAGCCAATGCATTTGGATTGTGTTTTTTATTTTTTCATGGCAAGGGATGTGGAATTCCAGGAAGGAGGATAGGTGAACTCCTGATATACTGTGTTTGGAGTTCTCAGAAGTACATTTTCTGTACTCAATGCAGGAAATAAATTTTCTGTCTCCAGTATCACAATTTCCACAAGAGGACAAAGAATATCTAGAAAATCTGGAGAAATATTGACATCACACAACTTTAAATGCTTTATCATCTACAAAAGTTAAGATGCGAACAGCCCTTTCTGTCCCTCATTTTCCTTATTCCCTTAGTACAACTTGTCAATCATTGATAGACAGATCCTCCACAAAACAGGATGATGTGGCTTGCCTTCAGGTCTTTTTTTATCACTCATAATGATATAACTTAACTTTGTTACTCTGACAAAAAGTTGCTGGCACTTTCAGCCTTCTCTTTTCTATTGCAGATGGACATCAGAAATCACTTAATATTGCAGATGAAAAATGATTATACAGGGTGTAAAACTGGGTCAAACTGGGTGTAATTGTCAAATGAAATTTTTATTTCTTTCAAAATTGTTTAATATATGGAATATCTGCATAACTGTCAAAGAATTAGGATTTCATAAAGTTTGACAACAGGTTTTTTGTTGATCTTTACATAATATGCAATCATGAAAGAATAAATTGGATCCTAAGTTGTGCTTAAAAAAAAACAAACACAAACAAACAAAAGAAAACACCAATTTCACAAAATTATATTACACTATTTCAACCCATCAAGAAATTATACTTCATGTGAATTTCTCTGCCCAGTGGCAGAGAAACATTCAGTCTTAGTCATAAAATAGGTGCCATATTTGTCCATTAACACCATAATTCAGGCATTTATCCCTGAAGGTATGAAGTGCTATCAGTAAAAATATTGCACTACAATCTTAAATACTAATATGGTGAATGAGTCTCACTGCAAATTGTCATCCTGTTAATTTATCCGCATGATAAAAATCTTGTTTGACTGCAATTTATTGGCTGATAGTTCTCTGAAACTTTATGATACGCATACAAACTCTGGAGATTCAGATTTTCTGTTCAAATCTAAGAAATCCACGGCTCCACTGAACAACTTCTTATTTACTTTTACAATTTCATGTGAATAGTTTCTTTCTTTTTTTTTTTTTAAATCAGTGTTATCAATACCATAAGATCTTTTTCTGCCATATTATTCTAATGCTTTTGAGTCGGTTTGAGAAATGGTTATGTGGCAAAAAAACAGTGAACAGAAGATTTCTGAACTTGAAAGATTTGTTCTGAATTTATGTAAAGGTTTACAACAGCACTTAATTTATTTTTTTACTTATCCGTACTATAACCATTAAGAATATTAATGTATCAAATCTACTGTATATAGCATACTATAGTGTATCTGTATTCACTTGAATCAGAAAAAAAATACAGAATAAACTTACCCAGCCTAATATATAAAAGAGTAGAGCAAATAGTGAAAATGTAGTGTAGTGAAAATAGGGCAAAACATGTAGCTACTATACAGTCTGCCTTATATAAGAAAAAAACAAAGAAAACAAACAAAAGGAAAAGGTTTAGCAGGAACTAGTAAGAAAGGGATAAAATAGGCCAACTGAAATAAATGAGACTAGCAGCATGCACTGATGGCAGTCACTGAGACATTCCAGTGTATCTCCTTGGGGATGAACTGCTGCAGCAGAGGAGTCTCAAGTAAGAAAGATCTGCTTGGGGCTAAGTCTGAATGAACACAATGATGGTGAGCATGTTGGCCCCAGCTGACGGGAACCTCTGCCTGCAGTTCAAAAGTGTTGTAAATGAAATCTCTCACAGCCTTTGGATAGAAAGTTCTCCTAGCTTAATGTTTGGCCTTGGTATTCAAACAACTTTTGCACCTTTTTTCTACTTCCAAGGGATGGTCTTTTGCTGCACTTGAAGACCTTGCTCCCACTGAAATCAATGGCAAATCTCTGACTGATTTTAATGGGGGTAGGATCAATATGGCAACTCTTCTGCTTCTGACATGCAATCCAGGGGCCAGATCCTGTTCCACTTCTGTGAAGCAGTATCTACATTCATTATAACCCATAATAAAAGTGCTTGCAGGAAAAAGCAGAATTGGTTTCAAATCAATCTTTTCATTTTAAAACGCTCAGTGTTTTTTGCTTGTTTGAATGCTTTGTCTTTGTTTTTGTTTTTGTTTTTTGTTTTTTTTTGAGAGGACTTGGTGAGGACATGAATATATATTCTCAGTGGTGAGAAAAGACAAGCCATCATCTCCCTCCCTTTGCTCTTATGCCTCTACATTTCTCCTGTTGAGTCTTTTAGATTCTTATCCACGTAGTTAAGCTTAGCTATATGGATCACAGCATCCTTGTTCTTCTTTTAAATTCTAACAGTTTTTATAGCTTTTTGTGCAGCATTATTCTGTTGTGCAGCTCTGGAGTCTTTTAGCTGGGAGATATTTAGGAGAACAGTTCATCTGTTACCTTAATTTCCTGTTGAAATTAAATATGAGTTAGGTACTTATAAGATTTTTTTAGGTGAGGCCCTGACCTCAAATGAAATTAGAAAACCTGAGTAATAAGTACATTTCCCAATGTACTTATTGACAAGCTTCTCCTAATATTTTTAAAATATAAATGTGTCTGTTGGGGATAAGCATAAGAATTGTTTGGGATATTCTCTGCACACACAATGCAAGTCCTAGTCCCTCAGAGAGGACCCTGACCAAATAAATAAATAAATAAATAGGAAAGATAGTATAGGTTTCTTTTCAGCTTTCTTTTCATGCCAGTGGGTAAATCATCTTTTCTTTCAGTTAGAGAAAATCTGGTTGGTCCTGCAAGTGCTTAGATGGCCCTAAGCCTCAAACAGTATTTTGGTTAATCACCAGGGCTTTATTTCTTTTGAGGACAACATTTCAGCTTCATGCTATGCAGTATTTTCACAGAATTTAAACTAATGCAGTCAGGAAAAGTTCTGTTTTTCCATTGCTTTAGTAAGATTTGATAAAGATTCCAAGGAAGTCATGAAGAATCAGGCCATGATAGAATATTCAGTCTCTCCTGGCGAACGAAACATCATTCCTTCTTCATATGAAAGCACTCCAAACCTTCTCTCCACTTTCAGAAATCTTGCCTTTTCGTGCAGCAGTTTTCATGAAATTTGTCTCTTCTCTTTTCTGCACGCTCACATTGCGCTGCTGTGCTGCTGGTCGAGTAAGGTGCAATTTAATATGGGCCAGTCTTGCAGAGTTCATTCCTCAGTGAAGAGAGCAAATGTGAACATTGCAGGCTCTGTATTTCGGATCTGCCAGGACAAGGAGGTAAAAGGCAGAGATGAAGACTGGCACCTCTGAATTTATCTGCAGATGGCCACCCTCTCTGTATGCCTATGCTGAGCAGTGGAAGGGCACTGGCCTGTCTCCCTGGGGAGGGCTTTTAAATCACCTGCATGTAGAAGAGCAACTGAAGTAGATAAGTAGGAAAACTGACAGTAGACAATATGATGCTGGTCATAAGCTGCTCATCCAAAGGGCATATCGTAGAATCATGGAATTGTTTGAGTTGGAAGAAACCTTTAAAGGTCATCTAGTCCAAATCCCATTCACAAGTATGATGACAGACCCTGGCCTGTTTTCTGTCCAGCTTGCCCTGTAGGAACACGAAGACTAAAGAGACACTGAGAAAAGCAGGTGGATAGTATCATCTGGGAGCAGTGTGGTAGTCCAGGACCACCTTGGGAGTTTCTGTATACTCCTGAAGGGGACTACAACTATGAGCAGGCTTTGTTGCGTGACTGGTGAAGAGAAAACAGTTTTCTAGCCTCACACCCCTTCCGAATCAATGCACATTGATGCAGGGCTGGAAACCAGCCAAGTGGTAAAGCAAGGGGGCTGCTCCTGCCACTGCGGCCCTGAGTGGCAATACTCACATGAGCGATTTAGAAAGTAATAAGTTCAATGAGTTTGACACAATCTACAGATTAATAAGTAATTAACAAGGATAATTAAGTTTAAAAGGGCAGCCAGTGGATCTGGAAAGAACACATGGTGAAGAAATTCAACCTTATTTATCCAGCTGATGATTTCTTAGATTGACTAGTTTGGACTTTTGCACCATAGTACTGTAACAGCATAACAAATGTCTGCTTTTTCTCTGTCTCTCTCTGCTTGATTCTGGATTGTGATTATATCAATACAATTTTACGAAAGCTGCTGAACATTGCTCAAAAAGCAATTATTCACTGAACAAATATTAACAGAAGCTGTAAATAAAGTAACTGTTGTACAGGTTCATTAAGCGAATTATTTAACATTGTGATTGTTGATCCAGTAATTACACTAACTTTAAATTGTTACAACTGCTGGCAAGGTGCTAATATCTGTTCAGGCAGAGCATTTGCCTTCTTGTCATACTACTTTTATTTGTTTTATGGCCATCTGGGCAGATCTTCACAATGGACAAGCACTCATCTGGATTAGACTTTGTGCAAGAGTTAACAGATCTTTAACATGCTAATCTGTTTTCTAACATATTCTCAAAGAATTAAAACTTGAATAAGGACCTTAAGGAATGACAATGAAGTAAATTTGAAAATATTTCCTGGAAATTGATACAAAGTGTGAGATACAGCATCAAAGAATAGAGTTAAATGTTTAATTCCTAGTGTCTGTTTTCAGGGGAAGGGGAGGCTGTGTTTGTAAATACCACCTCCAAATTTCTGAAAAGGTAAATATTCCTCCATGGTTTCTTATACCATAGAACAAAACTTCTAAAGTTGTCCATAGTAGTCCTATCGGTTTCTTAACTGAATGGTAAAAATACCTAGACAGCAAAAAATTGCATCCTGAATCTTTTTCTAACTTCCTGTCTGTTTCTACATCCAGTGTTTTCTCATTAAGGTATATTCCTCTAACCATATCTGAGGGGAAGAAATCTTGTGCAGTCCATATGCCAGCTCCCCAAATCTTGATTTCTTTTATTTCTATTCTACTCAAAGTGTTTCAGATTCACCCCTCCTCTGCTCCATTTTTCTTTTTCCTATGGCTGCTATGGATCTCTGAATGCTAACACACACTAAATGGAAACACTACTTCCCGTGATTTGTGTAGGTAATTCTCATTTTATTTTTATTTTTTTAATGATTATTTTTTTGGCAAGACATGCCTTTTCTGCAAAATTTTGCTTCATATCTATGTATATTTATTTTTTCAGTATCTGCTTTTGTTTAACAAAGTACATCGATGCTGTGTAGCCTGATTATGGTCTCAGAAATATTCATAAGAAATTTTCTTTAAATTAATGAGAACTGTGGAGGAGGCAAAATTTGATCGTTTCCTTTTCTTAGGCTATGCTCCTTAGGGCAGTTCACATTTTTTATAGCGTGCAGTCAATAAGGGTGACAATATCAGATGGAAAATGAAGCAATTGCCAGATATTTTCCATTTCAGTTAATAAGCCCCCTGCTCTGTGTCAGACCAAAGCCTATACAAAGGACAGGCAACGATTTTATTTTATCCTGGAAATATATTTCTAATGCTCTTTAAAAACAGTTTTATGAGCAATTCAGTCTTCACATTTTTAATCCTTATGTTCTTTCAAAGGCTAATAGTGGTCCAGCACCAAATCTTGGACGTCTTCATAATATGGAAACAAGTCCAGACTGAAAAAACTACATCAGAGAAAAGCCATTTCACTTTGGACCTTCTATGGCTATCTGGTGTAGTGATGTTTAGTAAGATTCAAGTTACTGAAAGATGTCCAGTGCAATAATTCAAGATTTGAATAAGCATATTTCTTGTTAGGTGAAACTGTGGGTATTTTATGGTGCTTTACAAGACTGTTTTACATACAAAATAATGATATATATGCAAAACCTAAATCCCATGACAAAGTTTCTGACTCACTGAGCTTTACGGTTTCCTGTTAAGAAATGCTTCCTTTGTGCATGTCAAGAGTGTTTTCAGTTATGATGTTCAGTTTTGTTTCACAGGTTTAAAAAATAGCTTCCTATTTTCTCATCATTTTCTTCCTATTTTTTCTTAAGCTATTGATATGATATTAACC
>JAPSGF010000003.1:4014189-4075870 GCA_035772895.1 Perdix hodgsoniae
GAGAAGGAGAAGGAGAAAGAGAAGGAGAAAGAGAAGGAGAAAGAGAAAGAGCCATATATCACAGTTTCAGCCACAACACACCTTACCAACTAAGAAAATTCCATAGGGCTGCTCTGTGATCATGCATGGATGGTTTCTAAATTCATTTTCATTTTTGTCATTCTAAGGGAACCAGCCTGAGATGCAATGAACAGGTTCATTTTCAGTGCAGACTATGGGAATTGCAACATTAACACAGATCCCACAGGATGTGCCACAAAGGCCATCAGGATAACAGAACTCTTAAAGGCTCCTGTTGTGATGATAAAAGGCAGTGGTGGTTTCTCTTGACCCCAACATGAGCAGAGAAAGTGTGCTGCCACACTATTCTGATCAAGTCTTGGCTTCTCAGCTATAAAAAATCAGACTCCTACAATCAAAGAAAAGAGAGATATCTTATTTATGCATTAATCTAACTGGGGGGAAAAAAAAATCTAAACAAGGTATACTGTCATTTTCTGAACTTTTATTACAGGAGTTCTGTACCTATCATTTTCATATGCTTCCTTAACCAGTAAATGATGTGGTAAAATTGTGGGTAGTGGCAGCATGAGGAACAGAACCATTTTAATTTGTCCCATCTGGCATATTAACATTAATAAAAGATGTTTAAAAGAAATGCTTTGAAAGGCTTTCACCTACTGATTTAACAAGATAATAAGGAAAGCTTGCAATCTGCCACTAAATATAACTGATAAGAATAAGAGTGAGTTTAAGATGATGATAACAGAGATTAACCTCCGCAACACTGATATAAAAAGGAAAAAAAAACCCTGCTGATTGCAACATATGAACATTAAAACTGGCAACTAAACTCTCTATTATTTTTGGCTAATAGGGTATAACCAAGCACGCACTCTCGCCAATTTAACAAACATTGCAAGCCATCAAGGGACGCTACACCAATCAGGTCAGCAGAGAGACGGAGCATTCCTAACCCTATAATTGCCCACTGAGGGTACCCCATGCTGGGGAATTAACTGCTCTTTGATTGTTCCATTAAAATTTAACCAATATATCGTCCTATTTCCAGGCTGCTCTAAGGGGAAAGGCAACATTTCTAATTTGTTTAAAATAATTATACCATAACTTATTTCGGTTATTTGCTCCTCTGCATAAAAATGCTGTGAGTGGTATGTCAGGAGTGGGGTGGATGTGCTACCAAAGCCTACAGTCCACCGAGCAGTGCACCCTCGCACAGATAATTACCGCACTGCTCCGCTGAGTTCTATACCTGTATTCACAGTCATTCATACCTGTATTTAAATTCAGTCAAATAAAGGGCGCACTCAGCATTTTCACACATAACCGTGAATTTTGTGGCACCCCCAGCAGTCTATTCTGATGCAGAGAATGGACTTACTCTTCCCTCTTCACATTGTCTGCCTCAATGCCACTGTTCTGTCTCTGCATTTCTCTGTGTTTTCAATATACTCAGAGAAAGTATTTCACACAGAAAAAATTGATACGTTGGACTTTTTTTTTTCTTTCATTGTTCTCACAGAAGTGTTTACTTATGGCTATGATGTGTGAGTTCCGTTTTCTTTCCTCAAAAACAACAGCTGGTGTATAATATATCTACTAGCGTAAATGTAAGATTCACCTTCTTTGGACAGGGCTGAGAAAAGAGAAGTTAGCAGCATCCAAATATGACCTTCCGTAGAGGTCATAGATATGTGTAATAAACCAGGATTAAATGGAATTGCCTAAGCTAATATATCACACTGCAGTTTTGTACTTTTTGAATGTACAGAAATGGCCATAAGGATACAAATGATCTGCATGTCTTGTCAAACCACATATTGTCCTGTCAAGGAAGTATGGATGCAAAAGAAAATCATGTAAAAATACCTGAAGCTGATGGAAATGTCAAAATATTTTAAAATATAATAATTTCCATTAGCTATAAAAATAGAACAGCAGGAAAAAGCTGACAATGGCTGTAACATAGCTGTGACAATGAGACTGTGAGAAGTAATAGCATGTATCACTGTTTACAGAAATAATGGGTTTTATTTAGCATATCTATTTTCAACCTGTTAGACAGTGTATTCCAATGCGTTTGTGCGTCCAAATCACAGATCATATTACAGACCATGACAGATGATGAATTAGAAAGCTGGGATGATAGCAAGACAAAAGTTTATTAAAAGGTTAAGAGCTCTTAAAACCCGACTAAGTCTAGACAAATTATACCAATGAATGACTGAAGAAGCTGCAGGAAAAGAACTAAAAACATGTAATAAAGTTTAAGAGATACTTTTACTCAGTCTGGGGAAAAAAAAAATCTTGCCTGTAAAATAGCTGATGTAGTTAGTTAACAAAGGAGAGTCTGAGACACAAGAATCTCAACTTCCTTCTTCTGTTTTGTCTTTGATAGCAAATATCAAGTCTTTATGTAGGAGAGAAGACAGTAGGACCAGTGCATTGTGGAAAAGGAGAATTCTTAATCAATCCTGTAAAATCTGAAGTCATTGTAGTGGTTCGTGTGTTTTTAAAGTCATCTTAAAAGCGAAGAAAATTCTAAACAGTATTATAACTGTGATTCTTTGTAAATATTACAGGATATCATTCCTTTCATCAGTTTCTAGGATTTTATTTATTTTTTTTTTCTTGCTTCTGAATGTTTAACTGTAGGACTAGGATGCTTTTTCTCTCACCACACCAAATGTCTTAGTTCATTGCTACCAGCACTAACATCGTCACGTGTTTTGTTTCAGAGCAGATGTTACTATCTTCCTGTATTTTTAGTACTCGGATGTCTAAACTTGTCTAAGCCTGGTTAAATTATGTGATGGCAGAACTTAAGCAGCCACTAGCATTTTGACTGTACTAATGTTCCCCCCACCACTACCACTTGAGTAGATTTACTGAAGTTAATTTGTTTGACAAGTCCTATGAATTAGAGAAGTGATTTGTCATATAGTGTCATATTTCTTCTCTGTGTATTTGTACCTTGCATAACAAAATGGGAATGTGGTCCAGTTCTAGGGCTCCATCACCCACCCCCTCCTCCTCCTCAGCGTCGCCAGCACTACCCAACACCGTCATTCAAAAAGGTAAACACATTTTATTTCATAACATATTCCAATATGTTCAAAATGTATTTTGACATGTTCTTCTTCCCTAGCTATTCCTATTTTCTAAACACCCTGGCACATTGTCAACACTGCTGATTCACTGTGGTCTTTCTTTGATTGCTGTGATATCAATTAAAATTGGAAAGATGTCACAAAGAACTGTTGGGGAAGGGAGAGAATTGTGTTTAAGTCCTACAATACAAATGTATGTGCACATCTGATTATACATAGGATTACAAATTCATAAATGAAACTTAACCAAGGCTTACATGCTGGCAGTTGTGTAACTGACAGCTGAACCCTTAAGAATGTTGCAGAGATTTGACTTAGTTACATAAATAAGCACAGGTGAATAATCAAATACTGACATACTAATGTCCAAATTTCCTTTCTTCTTTCATATGAGTCTTTCTGCTTAAGAAATGGTAAATGTACAAATAGGGTACACATACCAATTGTGACCTTGTGAAGTAAAAGCTTGTTTAAAGCACATGTTAGAGATTGATTCCTTATGCTTTTTAAATAGGGATTTTAATTTAGGATGGACTAAGAATTTAGGACTATCCCCTCTCCAAGATAATATAGATCTTTTTTCATGCAAACCACTGCAGTCACATAGGTTTTCTGTTCATGAAATGATCTCTGAATCTCATGGAGTCAAAGGTATCACTTGTCCTAGAAGCAGCTTATGCTATAGCCCATAATGTTTCTGTCTCTCAGAGAAACAAGTTGCGACATTAGTCTGATAACAGCAGTGAAGCATGATCTTTTTCATCATAAATCAGGATAAGTGATAGAGTGGGTGCTAAGTCAAAGAATTTAGATGTAATACATGTTGTATTAACTACAATATGTCAAACACAGACAGAAAACAGGACTTCAGTGGACAGAGTTTATAAATCTACCATCAATATACGTACTCTTTCCTTTTTTTCCTCATAAACTTTATTCACTGCAAACATCTTTCATGCTTAATAAATCACATGTGATCTTGCACTGAAGTGCAAATAGATCGAGTAACAATGAGGACATCACGGTGAATCTGAAGTTGTGACCATGAGATAGACTCACCTACAATGAAGGCAATTAACATTTATATGGAGGAGTCATACTGAACATACTCTGAGCTTGGGGAAAAGAGTAGTTTTTGTTCAGACAGTGGAGGTTATTGTTTCTGTGCCTGTGCTTAGTAATACTGACACCATTACGCAGCATTTGATCAGTGCATGTTTACAGTTTTCAAGAAACAAACAAAAAAAAAGAAACCACAACCAACAACAAAAACCTAGAACATATGTTTAGAGAAAGCATTTGTAATGCAGTTATTCTCAGAGCACAATGGAACCTGTGCATGCTGAAATAGCTTGAGCAACTGGACCTGATGTACTTATTTATGGCAGTCCAGGTTCACAGCTTTTAAAATTAATAACTGGCTCTTACCAATTAAAATAAGGTCCAGACAGCTGCTTGTTTGTCTATTAGTGTTCAACACCATATTCTCATTGTAATGAAGTAAAAAACATAAGAATAGTTCATACATTACTGTCGTTGTAGGTACTTCAGAATATTAAAAAAAAAAAAAGCTAAATATTCTATATTCTATACCCTAATGTAAAACAGTGAAAAAGTTGGAAATGGTATGAAAATGTTTAAAGGTGGAAAAAAAAAAAATTAGTTCCAATGCCATCTTCAGCTTATTTCATTACTAAAGATTTGAAATGGAGGATGAAAAGGGACTCTGCACAGAACAAATCCTATTTCATCAGGAGATTGCAGTATTTTATTTTATTTTACTTTATTTTATTTTATTTCATTTTAAGATACTACAAAATAATCTTGATCAACTGTTTTTTGTTGTTTTGTTTTTTTTTCCTCTCATAAGGTTCTACTTTAAGACCCCCATATGCTCAATTTTAATAATTTGCTTCCAAAGCCCAGGAATCGTTCCAAATGTAAGTTATGGAAATATTATGCTTCGTATTAAAAGAAGAGAAAACCAAAGTCCAGGTACCAAATATTTTAAATACACAGCATGGGGAAAAAAAAAAAAAAAAAAAAAAAAAAAAAAGAAAGAAAGAAAGAAAAAAAAAAGCAAAGAAAAAAGTATTTTTAATCACATTCACAGATTCTGTCTCTTATTCTGTTTCTTTTCCTCTAGAAACAGAAGCTGCTTTAATAACACTGCTGCAAATGTTAGAAACGTTTCCTCTTGTTGCAGTATGGGTTTTTTGTTTCGTTTTGTTTGTGGTGTTCTGTTTTGTTTTGTTTTCATTTCAATTATCTCATTTATTTAGCTTTACTAGCCATTACAGTTCATGAAGCTGCAACTTACATTCCTACCAGTGAGGCATCTCCACAAAGGTGAGCTGAACTGTTTGAACATTGTCTGTCAGGAAAGAAGAAAGAGCTTTAGCAGAAATAATCACTATGCTAGAGCACCAGGAGGAAGACAGTTCTGAAGGCTGAAATCCTTTGGTTTCTAAAAACAAAGACAAAATGCTAAATTGTTGAAAGAGACTGTGAAGGCAGACTTACTAGAATCACCATTTTAAACTGGAAAAGGAGAGTACATTAACTCTCAGTACAATGCTTAGAGAAACATTCCACCTACAAGTCATCAGTGTATATTAAAAACCACCCAGAATGTAGACGCAAAGTATGGACATTCTCTTCTCACTGTGGGAGAAGGAAAACCACTCAGTGAGCAGAGTTCTGTACAGCCCTGCAAGGGTGTGGAGATCTTGCAGAAGGTCTTGATGCTGACACCATAACTGAGCTTTCTATAACTAAATGGGTTGTTTCTCAGCAAAGTCGTTCAGCTACAGAAGTTCTGTCTTCTATATAGCATATGACACTTATATTTAAACCATCTGCACTGGCTAGTGCCACATTTAATGAATGAGATTTTTTTGAGTTATTACTTTGCAGGACCAGACCTTGTCTCCCTGTGCATTTGCCCATGCTGTTGGTCTTTGCCGTGGTCCACCCAGCAGTGTATCAACGCTTCTAGTGAAGGAGGGAGCCAGAAAACTGGGGACTGCTATTACACAGTGTGGACACAGCCACTGGGCACTCCAGTGAAGCAGTGCCATTCATCTATGCCAGTGGAAAATCTTCCCTGGTTTGCACTGCTCTATACCTATGGGAAAAAAAGCTAACCCAAAATTACATGAGGATTGTCAAGCAAAAAGAACTATTGCCAGTTTTTCTATCCCAAGCAAGAAAGCTTGTACGTTGGAAGGTGCTCTAGAAGTCCATTTTGGGTTCTGGACAAGCTGGAATAACTATCTTCTGAAGACATCTGTGGGAGGAATATCAAGCTGCTGCTGGTCAGCACAGCAATGATGACAGAAGTGACTGGAAGCTGTAAGGCAACATTAAGAGCTTGTTGAAATCAGTGAAAACACCCCTAAAGTCTTTAATAGGCTTTGGCTTAGCCCTGGAAAGTGAACTGAGAAAAGGGAGTTGTTTCCGAATGGAGTCAGAATAAGAGAGTGTAGCTGGAGTGAACACATATGTTCCTAACATATGGGTGGAGAGCTCTGGGATTTCTGCCATATTGTCCTGAAGTCAAATACAATTTGTTTTTTTTTAGTTTGGATAAAGTAGATCCTAAAGTGAAGAATATTTAACCTTGGGACCCGAATGCTGATTGAGGCATCTTCAGAGACTGATCTGCAAGTCCATGAGACTGTCTAGACTATGAGAGAGGGAAAGAGTACATGCTAGGGCATGGGTGTCCAATGCTTTGTCTTGCCTGGGCTGCCTTTGGTGAACAGAATTTGTCTTGAGCAGCATATACATAGGTTGCTCCAATACTAATGCTTCCTATTCATTTCCATGGAAAATACAACTGATACAAAGAACACAATAACACTATTTGATAGAGCAAATCTCAGCTATAAAACACTATTTTTCAACATAGTCTCCACGGCTAACTATGTATTTCCACTGATGATGAACAAGAGCCTGAATTCTGCACTCATAAAAATCTGCACCAGATGGGGTGACCCACTGTAGCCCCTGCTGAAACACATCACTCACCACTTCACTGGGCTTACATTCACTATTTGGTCTCCATAAACATTCAGCAATCATTGGTGCATGTCTATGAGTGCAATCTTTCCCATATGAAATAGTTCAATTCCATTTCTTTTTTTCGTACACACTTCCATGTCAAACACCATTTTATCAGACTGTCCCTCTGCTGCCACCTGTCACATGGCAACAAAATGTCATGAAATATTTGTGGATAGGTTCAACTTCTACTGCCATACTACCAGCACCTATCTCTGATGTTATGAGCACACATAATAAAACAAGAAGCATTACTTTTGGAGCAGCTCTCACAAAATATACAATATATTAAAAATGTCAGTAACTAAACATTTTAATTTTATATATTTTTCTTAAAACATTAAAAGAGAGGGGGAGAGAGAGGGGAACAAAACCACAAAACTAGTGGGATATTTTACCTTGCTTTTGTGAAACTAAGACACCAGCAGTGTTTGCAATCCTTAGTGTGGTCTCAAGGTGTTCATCAGAGATTTTTGATGAAATTTCACTTTTCTTGCACTTTGTCCTTAATAATAACTGTTCAAAATCTGTGTACTGCCAAAAAGTATGAATAGTGACTGTGAAATGAAGAATATTTTTCTCTGCTTAGAGAGCATACAAACACACGATCAGACTTTTGAGTTGAATATCTGACTGCAACTCTGTACATTCCATTTGAAAATTTTATATCAACACAAAACTGATACAAGGAATGGAACAGTTCTCCTAAAAGGACAGTCTGAGAGTGCTGAGACTCTTCAGTATGGAGAGAAAAGGCTCTGGGAGAACTGATAGCAACCTTTCTATATCTGAAAGGGAGTTACAGAAAAGAAGGGAACAGACTCTTTAGCAGGTCTCTTGTGATGGAACAAGGGGAAATGTTTTCAATCTTAAAGAGGGGAGATTTAGATTAGATATAAAGAAAAAATTACCACAATTAGGGTGGTGAGGCACCAGAATGTGTGCTGGATGCCACTCCCTCGAGACTTTCAAGTCCAGGCTGGCGGGGACTTTGAGACCCTGACAGAGCTGTAGGTGTCCCTGTTCATTGCAGAGGAGTGGGACTTGATGACCTTCAAAGGCCCCTTCCAACTCTAAGGATTTTATGATTCTATGATTCTGTTTTCAAATTCCATGTCAAAACTGAATCCACGGCTGTATATTCTTTGCTGTTCAGAGCCCTGTGTTTAGCCAGCTTATCAAGATGCATACAATTGTTTGCCATCACTTGAGTCAGCGATACCCAGCACTGCCCTTCCCATGCTCTGCTTTCCACTGACACAGCATTAATGACACACTGACAGTTTGGCTGTTGCTGAGCAATGAGCATGTGCCCGGGGCTGCTCTGTGGGGAAGAGCCATTGCCTGTACAGCATGAGGAGGGGTGGGTGCATTGTCAGCCATGAAAGGCCGCATGTGACCCGTGGGCTGTGGGTTCGACATGCCTGTCATAGGGTGAATTGGCTTGATTAATAATTACAACTGAAAACTCTATTAAATGTTTTATTCTCTTTGATTGTGCTTATCTTTTTACTTAATCTATTTACTATTATTTTTCATAGATTCAGAGGCAAGTTTTCAGTTGTTTAGGAATAGTATCGTTCCTAATATGAAAGGGAGGGCTTAACAGTTAGCATTGTCAGGAACAAATCACCTGAACACATGATATATTTCAGAATACTTTGTGGCTTTAATTTAGTGAAGGACAGCATCAATTCATTCAAATGTTGAGAATAGTGTACAGGTAATTTAATTCTGTGTGTTTCTCAGCATACCATCAAGTCAGTGCCCTTACAAGCATTTTTAATTACTTCAGGACTAAGCTGTACATTTAGCGGATTTTTGCCACTGGTACAGAGAGTGTGCACACAGTGTTTTCCGTGGTTCATTCATAGTTAACTTGGGGGTCGTGTAGTTAATAATGGGACAATCTTAAATAGCCACAAGTTGAATTTGAACAAAAATTAGGTTTTTCTATGCTGACATGCATCAGAGTTCACTAAACAAAAAATTTTGTTGTTCCAAAAGTTCTCCAGTATCCATTTCTATAATCAGCAGCTTGAGATTGTTTGCACCTTTTTTTTCTTGTAATTTCTGTTTTTTGGAATGAGAGCTAATAGAAGGATTCTTCTTTGTAATGGCAATATTATATTTTTTTACCATCTAGATGTATACAAAGATACATGGCATTTTAGAAATCAACGTTGGTAAGGATTTTATTTACTCTTTTTCAGATCCCAAAAGTTTGATTTAATTTAATTTTGAACTCTAAGAAAATTCTCAAATGAATCTTTAGTTTTCTAAGGCTGATTATCGTTACATAGATGAACAAGGGATACTATTAAAGAAGAAGATGTGCAGATTTGCTTAGATTAATTTAGACATAATTCAGATGGACTAGGGTGTTGTTTGAAAAAGTGATTAACATGAAGATTACTAGCCACAAATGCATTTGATTGGCATGTGTTTCAGACTGCAATTAATTAACAATATGTTTCTCTTATGTCACTATGGATTTTTACACACGACAGTGAACATACAACTTTAATTCAAACAGCACCTCTGAGGTGAGATGACCCAAATAGTTTCCAGCTGGAAGACTATTGCCCTTTTCTTCTGATCCCTGCCAGCCGGTCACAGAGCGCCAGCCACTTACTCCTCACTTGAGGCAGGGTGATAGGTAACAGCTCCAGTATCAAGTGAGGGAGGGAGAGAAAAGCAAACGCATGGGCCAAGCACACTCTGGTGACAGTAATAAGGAGGTCTGATAATGTGACAGAGATATATAAACTAATTTCAGGGAACCTTGGCTTTTTTTTTAATTATTATTATTATTATTATTATTATTTTCCTTCCCTCTAATAGTGATGATTTGTCAGGTTTTATCTTCACAGCTCTATGTTAAAGAATGGATTGTCCAGCAAATTTGAAGGAAAGCCTACGTTAGCATGAGGCCTGGTTGTAGAAAATTTTGTGGATACAGCACACCACTGGTTTGTAAATCATCTGTTTCTTCATTAAATAGATGATGGCTTTTTAGAGAAATCTGGATTGGAAACTCTCACTTTGAGTTGCAACAAGGTGTTGAAAACCCATCCAAACTGCACAAATATTCCTGATTCAGTGCAAACAACTCAAAAGCTGCTGCTGCAGTGCCAGATGTCTGCAGCAAGAGTAGGAGTGGTCTGCAACAGAGCAGCACCAGCCGACAGTCCTGCCTCAAAAATATGCTTCCTACCAACATATTTCAGGAGTCTTTAATGCATCTATAAAGCAACTCAAAGAATCACATCACCTATGAAGTATATAAAACATAGTTTTACCTTAAAGTTTGTTACCATTTCTCCAAGCCATCTGGACGTAGATAATGCATTTGCCTTCTGCTGGAATTTCCAAGATTTCTGTAGAAGTCTTGTGTGGAGACTAAGGAGTGGTTTCCCCAGGACAAGTTGGTAACAATTAGGCATTCTATTGGGGCAGCAAGTCTCAGTTCCTGCACGTTGTCTGTTTAATGTTTCCCATTATGCTTGTGTTTTCTTGAGAAGTTTGAGAAGTTTTAACACCTCCTTTGGAAACAAGCATTTGGAGCTTGGCAAGTAGAAAGCCTCTGGGCTGGAGAAGAGCCTTTGTCCCAGACATAAATATCCAAGATATAAATATCTGCAGTGGTTTGTCTTCCTCAAGAAAATTTAGGCAGACTGTCAAAAGAATAACTGTTCATGAATACACTCATCAAAGCCTGGATCTCTGCTGCCGCCAGAGCAGTAGCAGTAGCAGCACTACACCCTGCAATGGAAAAGGATATATACGGCCTGGATCTCTAGCTGAGGCAAAACTGGAAAACAAAAGCAGACATGTCCAGATCTGCTCAGGCTGCGTTCGTAACAGATAAGTATCTTTCAGTGGCAGTAGGCAGAGGTCTGTATGGACATACCCCAGAACTTGATCTGAATTCAGAACTCAGCTCTCTAGAGCACTGCTACTCCTCTGAATTTGGAAAGGGGAAATAAGGGAAACAACCACAGGAAAGCTTCTTCTGGTAACAGGATGGAGAAGGAAAAAAGCAAAGTAATGTTCATACATGTTCTTTACAGAACAGGCATTGGTTGAATTATAATACTGTATTTTCCTGTATGCTACTCAAAGGCCATGGCTCTGGAGAGTCATCTTGCTGTCCTCCTACAAAGGGCTTGGAAGTCCTTAAGTGCAACTTAGTTGACCATCAGAGCCAAGCAGGAGATACTTCAGTTCAACGTGTTTGCCAAAGCACAGCTTTCCTAACAGCACAGCTCTCCTAGTGTTACACTGCAATATTAGCCTTGGACCTGAGCCCAAAGCCTGATGCGGGATTTAACACACTACTTTGGCCCAGAGGCAAACAAGTAATCCTGGCAATACACTGTAAATGGGCTAAACAGACATAAATCCTGGAATTATTAACATGCGTGGTATCCAAAACTATTCTAAAAATACAAAGCCTATACCCCTCTCATATTAGCACAAGAAAATATTCATGGAAAGAGGCAGCCAGCTCATGAAAGCTGATATTTTATCCATATATATAATGTTTTTTTATGCTTCTGCTGTTCAGTTTTGTAAACAGCTGGTAACCAACTGTAATTCAGATTTGAACCTGATAACTTTACTTCTTTTGCTCATTAGATAAAAAAATAGCAAAATTGTCAACTTGTATTTTCTTAAATCAAAGAAAATATTGAAAATCACATATTTCTCTTCTTAACATAACCCTCTGGAAATGGCTTACATAACCATGTAGTGAAGATTACAACTGAATTGTCAAAAGGAGCCCAGTGCTAAAATTTGTTACAGAGACATTAGGGTAAGTGTTCCCAATTGTGAGCAGGTGGTACAAACATAAACCCTACTGAGATATAATGAGATGTGTATACATGGGAAGTTTAGGAACCTCCTGTGCATCTTTTTGAAAATGACATAAAACAACTTGCAATTAAACTCTATTTGATGCCAGATGAGAAACAAATGTTTTAGGGAAAGTAGTTTTTAATACAACAATAATTCACTTTACATGTGCATGCCAGCAGCTTTGCATGCTACTTCCCAACCAGCAGGAAGCCTTACAATCATTCAGCAGGGGCTGAGACCTTCAATTTCACATATCTTTACAGGGATATTTCCTATGAATGGTTTTGTTTGCACAATGGCAACAATTCACTGTGTCATGTTTGGTTTAATACTTGTCTAAGACCCCAACCAAAGGAACAGTTTCAGCTCACATTAAACTTCAAGCACATCCATATTGCTTAACAGAGTTACGAAAGCAGCTCCAGTAAATGGCTGGGGATTAATGTGTTCTGCTGGACTGAACTCTGAAGGTTCAGGACATGTCATGTTCACAACAGTTTGGTGAATAAGGTGCAATATGAAGTGTCACTTGTGGGTCCTGTAGAACTGGCTTTCTTCCCTTCCAAAAGAGTAAATGTTACTAGTAGTGTTTATGGTGTCTGGAGGGAAATCTGTTTTGCAAAATGCATGTTTCTTTCTGGGAGTGAATTCCCTGCTTCTGTGGAGGGCACAGCTCCCCTGGCCCAACCTGAATATACCTAGTGTCGTACTCCTGCCTAGCAGTGCACATCCACTAAATGCCAAGGAGATGATACTGTTATATTTATGTTTGTTGGGTGTCTTACATATGTTCTTTCTGTTATTTCTGAAGGTGGGGATAAGGATTTTTTTTTCTCCAAAAAAATAAAATAAGGAGGAATCTGTTTTTGCAATTTTGACTGGGGAAAAAAATAAAGAAAAAAAAGATAATTGACATAAATACATACATAGGGCCAGTTTCCAACACTAAGGAATTAAATAGCCACAGTAAACAGTACATTTAGTGGTACAGTAATTGTAGCCACTGTTTGTTTCTGCTAAAATTCTTTGAAGTATTACTCTCAGTACCATAGGTCACAACTAATTGGGAAAAGTGAAACAGAAGACTATGCACTCCGTTATGTTCACACAGGATTAAGGATTTATATATCACTGAAAAATGCACTTGAGGAAGAAGAAATTTTGCCTCAATTCCCTGTAATGTTTGTTATATTTTCATTCTTACAGACACTCTTAAATATCTGGAACTTTTCTTAACAGTGTGAAACACCGAAGGAAAAGAGATGAGAAGCTGGAAGTAGCTTCTGCAATGCATCATTTGACAGGAAGTCAAGTTATCTGAATGAAGCCATATAGGTATCAATCTTACACCCTTATATGGTGTACATCCCAGTTACTATACAGATATGAAAGGGCCATTAGGACCCCTTATCAGCTGTATATTTGTGTAATTAAAGGGTTTGATAGCATTAACCTGAACTGTGAAAGTCTCCAGACAATGCACTCTATCAGTCATCTGACCCTTGAGATTAAACAGCTACAGTAAGAAGACTTTCTCCTCTACTTTCCAAAGGACGCACTGATCTGCTGAGTTCAGTGGCCTTTTAAAGGAAAAGCCTTGATTTTTCCCCTTAAAAGCAAAGTGTTCTTTTTGATCTAGCTTTCTATTTCAACAACATCAAAAAAACAAAAAAGAAATTTCTTCCTGAATGTATTGTTATATTTTGATGAATATTTAATGAAGGATAATGTAGAATTTATACCTTTTAAGTTCATGTGTTTTTATAGCTCTGCCTTGTTTTCCATTTCAGCTCGTGTCCTTTGGTGGTCAAAAAACATGAGAATTTAGTAACTGTGTATTTCAAGGGTCCATGCAAGCCCCCAGAATTCTTCATATCATTTTCCCTTAGAAGTTCAGATTTGGTCCAGTAACCTAAACAAAATCTGGAACTTAGCATCTAATTGCCTTTTTGGCCTGTTGTCTTGCAGAAGTGCCAAATTAAGACTGTCATTTGCTATCCCAAAGGCTTGCTAAATTTTCAGCACAGATGATGGGGAACAACAAAAGCTGCTAATCAACAGGAAGATTTAATCAACAGTTTGGTTTGGGGAATTTGTGCATATCTTTGATTTTTAGTGAAAAAATAGTCCACAATTTTTACAATCTCACTTAAATATATATATATATATATGTATATACATATATATATATAATAAAAATAATGCTGTTCCTAAAGTGATTTTTAAAGACATTTTTCAACCATGGCTCTCTTTGCATTGAAAATTTTAATCACTTCCATGGGAGATTGCTCTTTATTAATATATTGGTCTCACAGATAGTACTTTTAAAAGATTGTCTGCTGTGAAAAAAATAAAAATAAAAAAATCAGTGGACTGTCCTGTCTTTGGGCCATTCTCACCACAGTGATCTCAGTCTTGGTATAATGGACAAAAGTAACCTCTGTCTATGCTACTCCCAGCATGGTCACACCTCTAAAACACTTTCTTATCTAAGGCTTTAAACAGAACATGACATTCCTACAGAATTTTCTAAGTCCTGCGAAGTTCTTTTTCTATTTGTTTTCCTTTGCTTTTTTTTTTTTTCTTCTTTGTGTTCTCTAGCACTAGCAGTTTGATATTTCATAGTTTTTTGCCCTTTCTGTATCTGTTACATTGTACAAAAAGTCTTCTATTTGTATGGCATGTAAATATGGCTACCATCCCCTACCTCCACCAAAATGCTGTCAGAAACTACAGTCCTGAATATAAGGATTACTAATTTTAAATTTCCAAGAAATCCACATTTTCTCCAGACTAATGTAGTCCAAATATCATTAACAATAATGCTTTTGTCTATTTATTCACCCTTTTCTCTGTTTACCTATCTATTCTGACTTATATTAGACACATCTAAAGGCAGGACTAACAGGAAATATAAAGTACAAAAAAAAAAAAAATCTGGCAGAAGTCCTTATAGCCAGATGTAATGTATGCTTTTTCCTTATATAGTAATGCGGTAAAAGTATAATTTAACTTTATATTAAACTAAACATCGTGTTTAAATTTTTCTCTAATAGAAACCTTACTCAAAATCAGTTACTATGGATCCAGTATCACGAAACTTTAAAATAAGAGCTTCAATTCAGCTGAAAAGTAGTGAAGGAGTGTTTGGTAAACGTTATTGTTATCTGTGCTGTAGTCAACTTCTGTGTTTATAAATGAATCTTAACTTAATTACACTAATAAACCTAAAAGCTCTTTGTAGTCTAACAGGACTGGGATGGAATCACCACTTTCCACAGGTAAAAATACTATCTGTTTCAGAGGGTACCTTTATCCTCATTCTTCAAATAGTTCCTGAATAGTTCCGTCATTGATGAAGTAAAAAATGATGTTAAAAATTTAACTCAGCTTACCATGATTGTATCTTATTCTCACAGCTGGTATGGAGGAACAATGTTTTGAACAGTGAATCTACAGTTAACTGAGATGAATTTCAATAGTTTTGGTGGGCTTTGAATAAGCTCACTCAAGTTTGCATGATATAAACACAAATGATATCTAATGTCCCTTTAACATGTTGGGTTTTTTTACCATTTTTCAGTAGATGTTATGTGACATAACTATTTATTCCAGAAGAAAAGTATTTAAAGTCAAGTGACTGTGACTCTACAATGTTGAGTATCAAAATTATTTGTAAAAATACTTAGTAACAAATGTCTTTATCCAGTAAGGGACAGAAAATATGGTAGGAGACTTATCTGCTGGATACAGCTAACCAGTATAATTCTAGGAGCTCTGAATATGCATAAAAAGCCATTTGCCATTCATCTGTCACATTAAAGAGATAATTAGTGAAGGATGTCACATTAAAACATTAGCAGAAAAGGACTTGGTGTTCATGAAATATTTCTCATATTGTGAACTGCTTCATAAGCATTAAAGTTCTCAAATGAAATGTTGGAGTTTACTGGACACTCAGCACTCCAAGAAATTAAAATTCTTGAAAAAATCCTATATCACAGAATCATAACAGTTGGAAGAGACCTATGGAGATCACCAAGTCCAGCCTCCTGCTAAAGCAGGTTCTCTGTTGCACAGAATCGCGTCCAAGTGAGTGCGGAGTAACTCCAGAGCAGGAAACTACGCAATCTCCCTTGTTTCCTCATGTTTCAATGGAACTTTCTGTATTCTGGCCTGAGCCCACTGATGCTTGTTCTGTCATTGGGCACAACTGAAATACTATTGATTAAAATATAAGAAGGACTAAACTGTTTGCTGTTCTACCAGATGCCACCCCTATTCATTCAGGAAGAAATAATAATGCCCATTACTCAGACTGTTACAGGGATCAACCACAGTAAAGGTAAAAAGGCAACTTTTTTCTGACATTAAGATTTGCTGTGTGTATACTCATGCATTGGTTGGTTGGTTGGTTGGCTTGGACAGTGTGAAAACTTCTCAGACCTTTTGGTCCCTGTTAGCACATGATTCCATTCCTATTAAAAATTTAAAATAAAAATGTACTTTTTTAAAATTTTGAAATAAAAATGTTGAAGCACCTGTTAGTTTATTTTCTTGTTTTACTTTTAAAAGATATATTGGTTGACCATGCTTCAGTCAGTATTATTGTTATTTTTGCGAGCCTCAACGAAGAATTTAAAGTTACAAGTGGGAATAGAACATTTTTTCAGCCTGTATTTTTTCTGTAACAAATAGGAGCAGAAACAGCAGAGTTTGTCTGAGGCCAACTTAAGCCATGATATATCTGTTGTTCTCAAGTTGAGCTCAGCTTTTGAAGTCCTCATTACGTGGACATTTCCCAGCACTAAATTTTAACCCTGGGATAGGAGAGATTAAAATGCAACATTTTAAAAATAACAATATATAAAAGCAACATAAACTGTAACTTTTAGGGAAAAATAAAAAAGGGTAAAAAATAAAAATAAAAAAAATCTGTAGGAAATACTCTGAATTATTTGGATCTGGTCCAGAATCATTTTAAATCTGGAAATTGATAGCTGTGGGGGTGGGGGAGCAGGAATAAGAATTAGGAAAAATAATCACATATAAAGAGCATGATTAGAATCATTTAATATTCCAGTTACTAAAGAGTGCTTAATTTTTAAAATCTCCCTGCTGTTTATCACTGTTAATAGAGAGACTTATTAGAGCAAAAATGAGGGTGTCAACCTATTATACCTATTTTGTTATCAAGAGTAATTACTGTGTAAAATCCAGGATTGAAGAAATGCTGCTAATTTGGGGCCTGCAGGGAAGGCAGCAGCACAACCTGCTGCTTCCACTGACCTTAGCCTTGTTTGGGGTGTGCTCAGGATGGACAAGGGCAGAAAAAAAATTCTTCTGTGCTTCAGCGTTCTCCACCAACAGCACTAACCCAGAAAGCATGAGTTGGAGCAGTCTTCAAAATTTATTGTTTTCTAGAATTTTAATCTAAGATTTGTTCTTCTTCTAAGATTTCTATTTATTTTTCCTTTATTTGGCTTTCTCTTCTGTTTTCCATCTGCTGATGTACCAAATGCAGTTCTGACACATCTGGGAAGGCAATACATTATTTTTTGCTCCAGTAAAAGACCCCATCTTAGGATTTAAATTTTATGCTCTTTGGCTCTATCTTTATATTTTAAGGTAATTGCAGACAAATGTATCATAAGGACATTTGCATAGCTTCTTACTTCGTGCTGTTCTCACCTTTTACAGAATTTGCTACAAGATGAAATTACATTTAACTTCTTAATTTCACTGAGAACATCAAATATTTTAAATATACTTGTGCTTTGTAAGAATATATGCCATTTTGCATTTAAAAAAAAAAGAAAGAAAGAAAGAAAACTTGACAGCTCAATCAGTAAAACCTTCTGCCTGGTGTCAGACAACAATTTTTGAATTTTCAAGGTATTGTTATATTTGTTAACATAATTTCTCTTTTCAATATTGAACTACAAGGAAAAAATTCCTCCCTGCATTGCTGGTGAAATCATTAAAACAATAAACTGTAACTCAAAGTGTTTTCCAAGTTTCTAGGTATTTCTGATATGGAATGGGTTCTGACTAGGGATGAGACCAAAGTCAAACTTTAAATCCAAGCCCTGGAAGTCCATATTTGCTGCTGATACCTCCTTAACAGTTACTCCACACAATTCTTTTTTTTTTCTTTTTTTTTTTGTGTGTGTGAGATGTCACTTCAAGGAGATAATGCTTGTAACTGCACGATTGCAAGGAACTGTTTGGAGCAAAAAACAGCTTCATAAAAGGTGATAGAATGGTGACAACTCTAGCTTTGAATTCTGTATCGGTTTGCGCAGCTCTCTGGAACCAAAGTGGGATGAAAGCAATTGCAGAAGACTGTATCCTACATGCAGTTTAATCAAAATCTAAAATGTCTACATTTATTAATGTCGTATTTTCTGCACATTCATTTACTCCAATATAAAATATAAAATATAAAACAATAAAATAAAATGCACATTTCTTGCCTACAGTGCAGAAATAGAATAACATCAGTTACAGAACTGTAGGAGTCAAAATATGCAATTTGAGGCTAGGAAAGTTTTGTAAACCTACTAAAACAGAAGTGTGACAGTTTCAACAGCATTATTCAAACTGCATGTCTTTTACAGGAAATGTGAAAACATCACTGAGGTGATGATCCCTTTTCTTGCCTGATGTTCATATCGTGAATTGATATTTTGTCACCAGGTACAAACGAGAGAGACGTGTTCTGCAGTGCAACATGGCCTCAATTTGGACAACAATATTCTTGTACTTTGCATTTATAATTTCCTGATGCTGACTTATGGATATATTTTATTCCATAAAATATAATTTTAAAAATATATTATGATTATCCTATTTGACTGTAACAGATATGATTAAACATCAGCAATTCCTGAGGAGAAACCAAATAATTGATTGAAATACCTCTGTGTTTCAGGGTTATTGATCAGTTATTTACAGTGAAGAAGATCTCTGGTTCAAACATTTTAATTTCCATGCTTCAGTATTTTTTGTGCCAAGAGAATTTCCTGTCTTTGTTCTCCCAGAGCTTGCCACTGTATAAAAAATGGAGGAATTATTTTAACTGATGAAAATATCCTGAAAACAGAACATACCTGGAAACTCCAGGAGACCCTAGACTTACTAGCAAGGTACTTCACCCTAACAAAATAACATACCAAACTGGTCACGTCCTGATTTGAGACTATCATTACATAGTTGATTACTATGTAATCAAATGCAAACAGATTTCTTCTGAGCTGTGTCATTTCAAGATGGACTTCAATTCTTGCACTTCTGAGATGGAGAGCGGCTGGTAGTAGAGAGGAATGGCAGCTGCTGTCATACTTTGAGGTCTTCCTGATAAGAGATGACTTTTTCCTTGTGCTGATGGGGTCTATGAACTTCTTTCTTGTTCTGAAGCTGTCAGTTAGCAGGCCAGGTTATGTTCTTGGCACTCACAAAGCTCTTCTCTCTCTGATGAGAAATCTGAAACCCAGCAATTTCCAATGACCAGATCCAAATGTTTTCAAGGGACAGCAAGTATTGTAGGCTGTGGTAACATCGTGCTTTTAACTTGTCATTGGAAGGATTTCTATGCAAAATGGATTTCATATTTACAATTGTCGTGAGATAAAAACAGAAAAAAAATTAAAAAAAACAAGACTGTTTTGTGCGTTCTTTGCTCAGGAAAGGAGTTCATTTTCCCCCTTTCTACGGACTACAAAATAGACTATCTGGACACCATAGATGAAATAACATCAGCAGCTTGTGCAGATATGTCTATCTTTCCCTCAGATAGCTTCTCAGATACTGACCGTGGTGTATGGGATGGCAGTATGAAGCTCAGTGTGAACTTCACAACTTGCCTGGGATGCTCAGATGGAAAATTCAGAGAGATCCTTGTTGCCATGGCTACGGTGCTGTTACAATCAAGCAGGCTAGCTTGGGGATGTCTACGTGATCTACTGTGGTATTTTTACCTTCTTGTGGATGCCTATGTCCATTCTCACATCAAAGCTTATCAGAGCATCTCTAGGCAGAAGAGCACTAAGGCTGATGCTAGGAAGATGCTGCTAGAGAAGAAAATTCCAGTATTGTATGCAAATACCCAAATGTGCACTCAGTTCTTGCATCCTTCTACTAACACAGCAGTGCTATGAATTATACTGGGGCATTAGCTTTTAAATGCTTGACATATGCAGCTTTTCATCCTTTACTTTTTAGAATCAGTTGAGTTAAAAGATATCAGCTACTTGCCTTCACAGAAAGAAGCAATATGTTGCTTGCACTACGACTTTTACTTCTCTTCTAAATTCTCTAGAATCAGAAATGCATTCTTTACCTACCACAGAGCAAACTTGGATTCCAAATGCCTTTAGGATATGGGAAGAAAGAGAATGATCTGTACCCCTACCAGTTGAATTTATTCACTTAAGATAATGGCAACTTAGATCATTAGTGCTTTCTCAATACCCTAAAAATGGGCAATAAATGTAGCTCATAGAGAAAAAAAAAAGAAAAAGAAAAAGAAAAGGAAAAGGAAAAGGAAAAGGAAAAGGAAAAGGAAAAGGAAAAGGAAAAGGAAAAGGAAAAGGAAAAGGAAAAGGAAAAGGAAAAGGAAAAGGAAAAGGAAAAGGAAAAGGAAAAGAAAAAGAAAAAAGGAAGTAGAATTAGTATTAAAAAAATCTGTCCAATCTATACTCTTGTTTTAAATGCTTACAAGTCAGGAATTCTTCCTGAACCTCAGTATAACACAGTTGTTGGCAAGGATACCGGGGGAGCAGGAAAGCTGCATTCAAAGTCAGAATCTGAACAGAAGTGGCAAATGAGTGAATGTGAAGAAGCTTTTGTTTGATATTGTTGAAGTCAATGAGTAACACTGAAGACTCTTCTAAGGCTTCTGAAACATCTGTTTGATGTTCATGGAGGCAGTGTTAGAACAAACTTTGCTGATAGCAAAGTTTAGCCCACAAAGAACAATTATGTGTAGCCAATAAGTAAATTTCCATTCAGTACATGATGCTATCAGTTCATAATATTTTTCTGTAAATATACGAGTCCTTATAAAACACACACAATGAAGAAGGTGACAAAGATCTGGTATGTGCAGGGATGTTTTAAGGGAGTTGCTGATCATGTATCAGTTCTCTGCACCCATTACCACTCACATCTGTCCTCAGTAGGCTCAGTAGGCTCAGTAGTGTCTCATAATGCAGTTTTTTTCTACCAAAGAGGAAGGTAAAAGGGCAGACTACTGTGAAGAGTTCTCTTATCTCACAGGCGTATTCTTGTGATCTGTAATTTGATTACTTAGATAGAGCTCAGAAACCGTAGCAGAGAGTGAGGATCACACCTAATATTTCTAGCTCTACTGTTATTTCCTGTCAAGGAAAGTGCCCAATTCAATCTCCATTGAAGCTAATGGGAGCCTTTCTCTTCAGCTTCACTGACTTTGGGATCAGGCTGTAGTATATCCTGCTTTAAAAAGCTACAATCTTACATCATCTTTAGAACTGGTTAGGCACTGTTTAATGGATCAGTAATGGCCAAGGGCAGAATAATTAAAGCAGTATCTCAGTGGACTGAAGGAATTAGAAGAAAATGGAGATTTATGGAAAAAATTCATTGTGAGAAGGAAAACAATCACCCTGCAATTGATCTGATATGCAGATAAGTGCACCTTTACTCAAATTCATCTCTTCTCTCTTACTTAGCCTCAAGTCCATTAAAATAGCAGAAATATAAGTGTAGGTATATCTGTAATAGCTCACAACAAAATTCCATGTTCAGCTCTCCTTATTTTCCAGTTGTCAACAGATACTTCATTTGGAGAAAAACGATAATGCTCAGAACTCTGTATCATCAACAGAGTTCAAATATCACGTTAAATTTTTCCACTTATATGGGACTTTTTTTTTTTTAAGGAAAATACTATAAACCTGAGTCCCCAGCAGCACTGAAGTCTTACAAACAGATGAAGAAAATAAAAGGAGTGGAGAAATTATGTGAACTTGTAAGCACAGTATCCACACACCATGGCATTTCTAACCTTGATTACATTAGGTTAAAACATGACAAAACGGTATTACAGAAGGTTTGGATATCTGCTCTATTTATGGAGGGAACGTTCGCATGTTCAGGTCCAGTAGTTAACCTGACCACACTACACACTCTGAGGTGGGTAGCTTCTGGGTACAACTGGAGTCTTAACTTCAAACCACTGGTGGGATCACAAGAGTTTGCCCAAGGGGTTACTGACCAAGAACAATTCCCCCACTTCGTAGCTGTGATGTGGCTACTCACTGAATGAAACACCATGGCACTCTGTTATTCAAGACTTGGAAGATGGTGCAGTCTGTTGGAAACCTAAGTCAATAAAGCCTTCAAATGAAAGCAGAAGAATGGAATCACACACAAGCACATGGGTTTTTTTCCAGAACTGCAGTGCTCCTGAATGCCAGATAAATCACCTAAGCCAATCTGAACCAACCATCCTGGAGAAAGTACAACATGCTGTCATAGATTGTCTCTGAACCAGGCTTTTGCACTCTTTAATCTGTCCAGACTCTCTAATCTGCTATAGCAAATCTGGAAGTTTCTGTAGAAAATAGGTTTTATTTCAAAGGCTGGAATTCTTTGTGCTGCCAGTCATGCCAGCCATTATTGATTGATTTGTGCTGTAAAGAAAACTTAGAGTTGTTAATTGCTGTTTTCTGCTTGTGTGTATTTTTATGGTGTGAGCTAACAGCAGAGACAGGAATGGTTTTGCTAAAGGCCGAGAACAGTGTGGACTGCTAAGCAGTAGCATGTGTGAGCAGAAATGAATGACTGAGAAAAGAAGATCTAGCAAGATGTAATTAGCTTTGAACTACAGTTTCCTCCTCATTTTCAGTCAAATGTGTTCAGAGGAGTATGTGTCTTTTGTTGGGAAAATGCCAAATAAAGACGGGTGGTAGCATTTGCTCGGCAGTGGAGAATGAAGCTGAGCAGCATTTCTAGGTTTCATTCCAAGATACTTGGACAAACACGAAAAACATTTTGAAAGTACTTATGGGCAGAGATATTTTTTTTCCATATTAAAGTTTTGCTCATTCTTAGGAAAATTTTATTCTTTTCTAAATGGTAGCCCATATATTTCCTCAGAAAAAAACTCTGACAACCTCAAAAATAGCAGTTTTTCTGTATTAATTTTTAAAAGTCCAGTGGCTTTAAATGAATGTCAAGAAGGAAATATGCAGACGCATATTGTCACTGTATTCTGTTCAAACAATCCATGGAACAGATTATTTGGTATAGCTGTTTAAGATAGCAGCACTTCTCTCCTTGGCTTTTCCATATCCGAAGCCTCTCCACACTGATTATATTGTACTTAACATTTCCCACTACTCTCCCTTATTTGGGAGTTTTATTTCCACCCAGTAAATAAAATGACCTAATAAAGGAAATTTTGAATTATATATATATATTTTTTTTTCATAGGAAATTATTTTCCTTTTCTTGGGCCAGTGTGATTCTTTTTACTTTACTTTACTTGATTAATTAGAATATCCTCTTCAATCATTGGTGAAAATGAAATTTTAAGCAGAACTCAGCTGAAACCATAGCATTTTTCCAGTCATACCCTGACTCTCTATGTCTTTAAACAGGTTCCCTTCAGGAGGGAGGCTTTCAGAAATGGAAAATTGCTGACTTTTATTTGCTACATCCCTGAAGTTCTCAGCTGGGAAAAAAAGAGATGACAAAAACCTTTCTTGAATCTTTTAGAATCTCCCAGTTAATAAGTCTTCCCATACAGGATAAATTCTAATATTCATGTTATGGCTTGAAATAAATGTTCCAGAATCTCCATCCATGAATAAGCCAATTGCATGAGTCATTATACTCTCAAGAGCAAGTGGTAGCAAAGAAAAAGTTCTGTTTAATTCCCTTTTGACAGCAAATCCATTGCTATGATGCACCACAATGCTCACACAGCTTCTGATGAGTGACTTTACCATTACAAACAGTTTAAAACACTCATGTTCGTAAAATATTACACAACTTTTCTTTCTCCTGCTGGAAAATGGAGATTCATTTACGGAGGTCTGACTCAACTGGCACATTCATTGCATTATTTAACCAATTCTGCTACATTAAAAACAAACAAACAAACAAACAAAAAAACTTACTGCCCTCCAAATGTGTCCAAATTATTTGTCCAGTTTGGTGAAAAGTACATGAAATCTATTGAACGTAAAAGGGCACACGGTATGTGTTTTCTGATACTGAAAGTATTTTCAGAGTATTTTAAATTATTTCCAAGAAACTATAAATGGATTCTGAACCTTTTCAAAGAAGCCAAATGCTTTAACCAAGAAATGTATATAATCTTGTTAAACAAAGTTTTAAAAAATTATACCATCTAACTACAAGCAGAGTTTGCCTCTTAGAATAAACTCCATATATTATATGCTGGCAGTAAGTGAGATCTCTTATTGCCTGAGTTAGCAGTGTCTAACTTACCGCAGCACATGACGTTATGAGTCAGTACCACAAATCTGATGTAGTTAGGAAATTCTCCATAAAAACTGAAGTGGAAAAGTGTATTCCAGTCTACATAAAAGAATTCATATACCTAATTCAGATTTCTGCTCTGCTTTTATGCCTGCATGTTGGCTTCCGATCCTTTTTCTGTGAAGGCTTACTGGCATTGGGATATATTATCCTACAAGGCAGCAGAACTGGGCCTTATTCTCATTGACTTCTGTGAACTAGCCAAAAACAGCACTGGTCTCAGTTTCAGTCTGGAAGGCTCCCCAGGCAGTCGTCAGGTTTTGTCCTTCCTCTTTGGCTTGTAGTGGTGTGATAGGTTATGGAGGATTTGAGCAGCATTTTTAATGAAACCGTCATACCTGAAATTTACTGTCATCTGCTCGTTAGCAACATATGGAGGGTTTAGCTTTATATTTCATTATGCTGTGCTGTGAAATAAGACTCATTTCTACTCCCTCCTCAGCTATATATTTTCTTTTCTAAATGATATGGGCTCTTCTCTTTTTATACAACAGAAGTTTTCCTTCTTAGTATTTTTGTTACTCTTTAAATTAACCATAAATTAACATACCATAAACTAACCATGTTAGTCTCACATCACTAGCAAATTTCAGGAAACACGCTCTCTTGTTTTTTAATCCTTCTTCCTTTCAGGAAAAAGAGGCAGCTGATGTTATACACTGAAGCTTTCAATATCTGGCACATTGGATTGAACCAATCAGTCTTTGCTTGTAAGAAAAAAACTAAGTCTCAAAAATTTACACCTTTATTACATGCCCATGATTGGAAATAAGTGTTTAAAATTGACACCTTTTTCACCTAAATCAACAAGTACCAGTAAGAGAGAGCAGTGACCAGCCTTCCATGTACCTTTGTGAGGCAGTAGGTTCCAACAGCAACTTTGGAGGCACCCACCAGCTCCACATCCTCTGCATGATACCAACTAGCCATCGTCTGTTTCTCTCCTCAAACATACCCTGACTATGGGATGCTGCCCATATGGTGTTTCTCCACTCTTTCTCTTATGTTAAATCTATCCATTCCATGAGAAGAACGGGTCCCATTATATATGAGGATTCTGGAAGCCTACGCACTGCTAGTCCTTCCTGAAACAGAGCTGACCTGGTACAAGCATGATAGTGGGCTCAAATTATTGCATAGTGTATTTTTGGTTTGGATAAAACCCATACTAAACTCTTAACATATGGTGCCCCTTGTGAGCTTACTCAGCAAGGGGTGAATAAACTATTAATAATGTTTTTAATAAGGCAAGTAAAAGTCATGTTTTCTGACAGTATGCTATAGAAAATATATCATTTATTTAGAATTCAGCCTAAATAATTGATAATATTACAGAGTGTGACAAATATCTGGCCTCTTTTCTTTGAAAAAACTTATAGCAGATCCTCAGTGTTTGAAAAATTTCTCTTACAAGTTTATTCTCTCTTTTTTTTTAATCAATCTTGAATGCCCAACACAGAAGCCCTATGGAAGTCACTAGAAAAGTAAGTATTCTTTTAATAATAAATTCAAATTAAACATAATCCTTTTTAGCTTTGCCACTTTTCAAGAGCAAATGTGTAGCAACTTTACAATTAGCTGCCATTTCATCTCTGTAATATTCAAGGAACTCACAAATCTTCAGTTGCCATTGAAATGTCTCTGTAAACTGTGCAACCTTTCACACAAAAGATAATTATGAAAGCGCTAACATTCATTTGACCAAAACCAATAAATAATTTATGAACTGGATGTTTGAAATTATGCAAATATTATAAATACTTTTTGTTGCCTGTACATCTGAGTAAGTATGATTCAGGGGGAAAAAAAAAAGCGTGCTATGGATTAATAGATTCAACATTTAGCAGATTTGCATTTTTACAGTGTTCTTTTCTTTGCTGGTTCCTACTATCTTTAGCATCACAGCTCAGAAAACAACTCTTGACAATACTGTCTCTAAGTGTATTTGAATATCCTGGTTCCCCTATTCATCAGCCCCTTCAGTGCTTAAAATATTTTTGCCTTTCTTTCAGAACTTTTTATAAAAGAAAAGTATTAATATCAAATCACCACAACAAGCCTTTGGCCCTCCTACCTTTGGTGCTTATTAATTTTATTATTTTTTAATATTTGATTTGTGTACTGCTTTGTGGCAAAGCTAGTTCTGGTGCTACTGTGAAAGGAATGTAAGCCTTCAGTAATTTGGCTGTTAGGCTTATTACCTCAGTGCTGTGACAGCTTTGATTAATATATTTTAAAACCAGGATAGACCATTACGGTCAACTGGTCTGGTCTTTGGCATGATGCAGTTGTGGAGTTCTGCCCTGTAATTCCTGCAGTGAGCACAGTCATACATGACTAATAAACTGTGGTTGTGCTAATGACACCCTTTGGCCACCATTCTGTAACCTATGGTCCTGCAGAACAAAAGTCCATGCTAATTATGTCTGTGCAGAAGAATATTACAGTTGATGCTTAAGTTTAGTAAATGCATCCATGCAGCTTGGCCTATTGCAAAGGTCAAAGAGCATCTTTTATGTCTCCGCAGCATTATGGATAATTATTATTTGATCTTCTGGCCTTCAGTCATACCAACACAGTGCAGTTTTGCGTTCTGGTTATCAAAGACAGGAAATATGAAAAAAAAAGTGCGTTTACCATGCAGCTTACAAAAAATCTGATATAGCTCATGTATATTGTACTTTCTTCTAGCAGAGTTGTAATTACTCTGACTAAAATGACCAACTAGTTCCAAGCAAATGCTTAGAACTATGTGAGGGGACTACGAATGTTCACTGTTCTGTTTAATCCATTTACTGCCAAACCCCAAATCTCAGGAGATTATGTAGTTTCATCTTCTATTTCTTCTGTTTTACTGATGAGTAGCGAAGCTGCACAAACCACCAAGGCTTTATGAACTACTCCTGTGAGCCTGTGCTCTACTCTATGTGACCACTGCTGGCTCTCTTCTGACAAACGCATTTTTGCCTCTCTTGACTGGTTTCCTGTCCCCAGATCTTAACTGCAGCATGGAAGTCAGTATGGGCTGACTGCAAAGGTGTTTCATGAAGAACAGCAAAACTGGTCCATGAGAACATAAAATTCTTGTGCAACAGGATCTTGTGGGTTTTATTTTTCTTTCTTTCTTTCTTTTTCTTTTTTTTTTTTTTTTTACAAAGTCTCTTGCTGACTCCTATAGAAGCCACCGAGTTCCCCATACAGAGGAGGTTTGGTCTTTTGCTCAGCAAAGGTCACCACTCTGTATGGAGAAAAGTGCTGAGGACAGAGGCGGGCCCGACAAGTATAAATAGTTTTCAGCACACATTGGGCAAGTATTTGGAGAACAAAAATAGTCTGTGCACAGCTGTGGGGGTGGGTGAGGGTAGCACAAGTGCCAATTCAAAGCCAGAGACTGGCTGACCTAGATGGGCTTCCTGACCTTTTTCCATCCGAAAAGCCTCCTCACTGGACTGGAAGTAGGCTGGCTCTAATTAGGGATGGCTGCTGCTTGCTCTGGCTTCCTCCTGGTGCACGTTAGTTGTGCTTGGCATGAAGCATCACCGTTGGAGGAGTGCTCGCCCCCCTCCCCCCAGCATACAGCTAAGCCAATCAGTGGAAAAAATGACAGTGCTGCCTGGCATGGAATACAGGTGTTAAAATACGTTTATTAAAATAGAGGAAATAACACCTATTAGGAAGTGACCCTGAACTAACACATTTTATTATGGGTGGGAGGAGGCATTTTCCTTTCAGCATACTGTAAATGCTCTTGTTTCTTTCATGGTATTTAACAGTAGGAATGGGTGTGATCTATTTTTATGGCGTATGATTCTCTTGGAGGCTCATGGAGCAATGAAGCAATGACTTAGCAGGTTCTTTTATTTCTTTTTCTTCTTTTCTCTTTTTACTTCTTCTTTCTTGTATGTGTGTGTGTGTGTGTGTGTGTGTGTGTGTGTGTGTGTAAATTTAGCCAAATCATAAAAACAAATTTTAAAAACTCCACTGGCTACTTTCCAGCAACAGTGTGTGAGGTTGTTCCCATAGAGCTGGAAAGAAGAAGAAAATCATCTGTCAGGCAAATCTGAGCTCGGCAACCTCCTTCAGAGTGTCTTCATCTCCTTTTGAGAAATGACATCCTTCGCTATCAAGCAAGAGCAAAGGAAGGAGCGAAACCTCACTTGTGTTCTTCTGAAACATGTCCACATGCTGAGCTGGGGGTGCAGCCGTGCATATCTAGCACCCACCACCATACAAAACCACTTCAAAAGTACAGACGGTGCCCGCTCCTCCATTTCCAAATGAAAAGCACACTGGGTGATTCAAGATGCATGTTTCTGCTCTGGCTTGAACAAGAGAACGTTATTTCAAAATGATCCCAAAAATATGTTCCTAATATACAGAGATGAAAGAGTACTTCACATACAAGGGGAAACATTAAAATGTCCATCCATTTTACTTCACGTTGTTAAACACTCAGGCTCCAATTCAGGAAAGCGTTTCACCACGTCCGTTAGAGCTAATGCCTGACCAGGAAGAATTAGACCTTCCAGGAAAGGAAGAAATTTTCAGATGTTAAATTGTACTGGGGGAGGGGTGGGGGGGGATAGAGGAGGGGAATACATTCATGTGTTTCTACTGATAATATTAACTTAGAAAATGAAATAAGGAAATCAGCATTCCTTAAAAATACTGAGGTGAAGTAAATACCCAATTAGTTGTCATTTTTGCAAAGTTTGGCACTAGCATCCCTCAGATGTGCAGGCACTGTCGCTAGGATCAGCAGCTACGTGAAAGGAAAATAATTAGGAGATGAGGAGGTGATGATAGAGGATAGCTCTGAGTGATCTGGCAAACTAAGAAATGGAAAATTGTGGTGATCTATTGGTGCAGTGGAAGGCAAAGCAACAGAAGGAGATGGTGTGCTGTGAATGAGGAGGTGAGGCGTATCGTGGTCTGCTGAGAGAAAACAAGAGGCACAGCTAAGATCCGACTGAGCATCAGGAGACATAGTCAGATTTCAGTAAAATGATGCTCCAACCAAAGGGAACAAAGTTTTCAGAATTTCCGTATTGAATATATGTACAGTGAACATATATAAGATGGGTATGTAGATGTATATTTGAAAATGTTTTTACACTTCATTTCTGTAAATTGAAAACTTTAACAATAATTAGCTTTTCTGTTTGTTTCCACTTTCCTGTTATAGTATAAGGACTACTCCAACAGTAATGCCTCCTATGTTATGACGTTGGCCCACAATGTCAGAGGCAAATATCAGTTGTATGACAGTAGATATTGAACTTTCTCACCAACATCACATTGTGCAACAGATTACAGCAGAGGGGCAGTCTGACAGAATGGAGTCTGACATGGAAATGTTTATGAAGCAAAGCTGTGGAATTAAATTTCCCCATGCGGAAAAAATGGCACCCACTGATATTCACCAGTGCTTGTTGAACATTGATGGAAACCAAGCAGTGGGAGTGAGTAGTGAGGCAGTGGGTAGTGCATCTCAACAGTGGTGTCAATGACATGAAAGACAAGCCACATTCCAGACAGCCATGCACAGCTGTCACACTACGAAATGAAGGGCATCTTGGTCAGCTCATCCATGTGAATCAGCAAATTTTGAGCAGACAACGGTGTAAACAGCTGAATATTGGCTTTGATGCATTGAAAATAATGGTGGAAATATTAGAATATCCCAAAGTTTGTGTTGAGTGGGTCCCAGAGAGGCTCACACAGGAATAGAAGGAACAGTACAGGCAAATTTGTCAAAGCCTATTGAATAAATGTGAAGTTGAAGGTGACAGTTTCCTTGATCGCCTCATTACTAGTGATAAGATGTAGTGTCACCACTATGAGATGGAATTAAAACAGCAGTCCACGGAGTGGGGACATGTGAGCTTCCCAAAGAAGAAAATGCTTACAATATAGCAATCAGTGAGTAAAGTGACATGCACTTTATGAAGTGGAGATATGAAAAGATCCTTCTAAATTTTCTGTAACTTGGACAAGCCATCAACTCTTTTTAATGGTCAACTCTGACTTCTATGTTGTGATGCTGACCAAGCTGAAGGCTCTATCTCCCCAAGTCAGGCCAGAGAAGAAGACAGCATTTCTCTTGCAACAAAATAATGCCAAGCTCCACACCAGTTTGAGGACATAGGAGCACATTGGCTATTCTGTCATATAGCACTCACCGTAGGGCCTGGATTTGGCACATTCTGATTTCCATCTGTTTTGAGCCAATGAGAAATGAACTGCATGGGCAACATTTTCCTAGTACTGATGCCATCACAGCGCTGTGAAACAGTGCATCACCTCCCTGGTGCAGACTTTTAGGAGCTCCATATGCAGGTTCACATTAATCACCAATGAAAACTGGTGATGGTGGTGAAAAACAGTAGCTTTTGTCTTATTGCTGAGAATTAGCTCTATCAAATGGCGTTATTACGCTTTTTATATCTCTTATAGTGTCCGTGGAAATAAATGGAATAAATTACTTTCAGAGCAACCTGAGTAGTACTGCATACAATACTTTTTTTCCACAAAGGGGATTTTTAGGTTTATTTTCTATTTTTGTTGAAACCATGCTTCCTCTCTGAAGCATCAGAAAGGAGTAACTTGTAGAAGCAGCAGCAGGAACACAGGATGGGACTGAGGCTGCAATGATGGGGACTGGATGTAGTGGTAAGTATTTGTGTCTCTAACATCTATCAGTATTAGATATTGGGTTTTGTGGAAAAGATGGTGGGTTCCTCTTGTGGGGAGGGATAGGAAGAATCTCATCTTGGAGCCTGGAAATACCAACCTCTCAGTGACCCCTTTTTGCCAATCCTTGTTACTCTGCCATTCTTATCATAATGATTAGCTGAGTTTTTAGAGCTTATCTCTGGGAATGTAATAGAGAAAAAATGATTCGTGGTCAAAGTTCAGATATCTATAGGTGTACCCATATTTGCAATTCAGTCTTTCCTCCTTAATTGGTTTCCTTAAGCTTACATCTTCCTCCATACTGTCATGGATTTGCTTTTTCAGAATGTAATACGAGTAGAATAATGTTATGCCAGCTAGGACTTCCAGCCTTTCCACAGCTAACCTTCTTGTGCAACAAAAAACACCTTTAACATATAACACTGCCAAACAATTCCATATCTTCAGTTAGTCAAAAGGACATAAAATGTAATTATGCATTTTCAAACACACATCAGTCTGTCACAGATATATTATACCTTCATTCCTTTAGTAGTGAAAACTAATGAAAATATGATGCAAAGTACAGATTAATACAAAGTACAAAATGTAAAGGCTATGAATGAAAAAGTAACATTTGAAAAGAGAATTTCATCTCTTATTCCATAAGAGATAAAGTAGTCCTCAGAAAAATTGACTAGCATGTTTTGGCTGTGAGTACCAGAAAAATACCACAAACAAAATATTTGCATAGCTTATAAAACACTCAAGTTGAATATTAAAAGCATCTGTTTTCAAGGAATATACTGTAATTAAAAGGATTTGAAGTGAATCCGAAGTTCAGATTCCCCAAACAGTTAGCATGTCATAAACAAGTCAATTGATCGGTTCAGTATACAAAGTAATGGACAGCCTGCTGTCCATATAAGGAAACCCTTCTCTCCTGGGGCTGTGTGCCTCACATAAACCACATCAGTAAAGCAGAAATGGTTCACTGGTTTAACCTACCCTCCACAACTGCGTTAAGCTAGATTACTACTGCATGATCTGGAGGATTACTCTGTCTTTCTCTGTGTGGATGTGTGTCAGTAAGTATGGGTTCTGAAATTTTTTGTGTTTAGTTCCTGAAGAGAAACAATGTAAGAAATCAAGAAATCAACCCCATTTAGGCATTATTTCCCATAGCCTTCTTCCTCACCAGCAAAAAGTAACCATACTGATATTCATAGCAGTCCATCACGTGTGGATTCATGTTCTTCAAGGAAATGTCCATCACTGCAAAGAAATTGTGGAAATAGAATTAGTTTGGATTTCGTGAGGGTTTTAGAATAATCCATGAAAGGATGAATCCTGAGCAACACACACAACAGGGAACACATAGTTTCATGTCAGTATCATACTCTTCTGTGGGCAAATGTGTAAAGGGTTTATTAGTCTCCTAGACATGTATGAGGCCACCTCCTTTACCTGCCCTTTCCACTATAAGCTTCTTTCATCATTCAGCCGTAAGACCTCATGGCACTGATAGCTGCAAGCAAACTTGGGGCATATGAAAGGAACATGGTTGCAGTAGCAGTGCACATCTGATCCAGGCTACTGAGCCTGGGGAATTTTCAGCCCTAACAGAAAATTTTACTCTCCAGTTTACAATCATGCCATATGTCAGAACGCTCTCTTGCTGAACTATGGAAAGCCTCAATTCACTCTGAGTGGATCTGCCCTCCATTTACTCATCACAACAACTTGAGCGTTCACATGACTAGAAAACACCACTGCTGCTTGCATACAACTGTGAAGTGCAATAGGATAAGGTTGGCTTTTTCAGCTGCTGTGCCCCTGAAGCTAGTCCTGACAGCAGCCATTTCAGCAAAGTTCTGGGAAAGCAACCATTTTGCAGTTAAAAAAAAAGAAAAATCATATTTTCCTGAAGTTGGAATTAAAGAAACAAAGCATATTAAAGGCTTCAGGCATCACGTAGTACATATACAGAAGCTCTTTCCCCTTCAGTGAATTTTGGAAAGAGATGTCAGATGTTAGTGTACAAAGGGAGTAGTTAATTCTGAAATCTGTTTAAATTGCTAAACTTACATTAAACTTGAAGGGATTCTGCTTCACACTGAACTCATCCTGCCTGTACTGCAGCTTTTATACTGCACTTCTAAATGGTTGTTACCAGCTGTGAGATTATAATGAGTCCACAGTGATTATAGTGAGTCCAGATCCAACTTCTCATTGAACTTAGTGACAATCTTCTTGTTGACTTCAAAGGCAGTAGGACCAAGCCCTAAGTTATGACTTCAAAATGTCAAGTCCTGTGAAATTCTATTGTAGAAACCAATGATAAATGCAAATGCAGATAATGTACCAAAGAAATATTAAAGTAGAAGACTTAAACCCCCAAAAGCAAGAGAACTATAAATTAATCCTATCATAGAAAATTATCCCAGCCCTCCTGGGTGGAACTTGTAGGCTATATTGCAGTCACTTGCTTTTTCTTTATTCAAATTTTAATTGTACTTCTTTTTTCCTCTTTTTTTTTTTCTTTTTTTTTCCCACCCTCCCGATATTAAACAATACACTAATTGTCTGCTGAGCAGAGCTTTTGATCTGACTGACCTTTGGAGCACATTTATGTGTAATGACAGCAATCCTTCGCAGCCCAAGCAAGATCTGCCTGAAATTCTAATGGCAAATTTGAGCTCCCTTTCCCTGAGCTTCTCTGATGGCTTTAGCTTGACTACCAAAGGCAACAAAAGCTTTTCCATGAAATGCTGTTCTGTGCAGGAGTAATGGAGCAAAAAATTCACCCTTGAAAATCAAATGTTTACTCCAGAAATTACTTTAAAGAATAGATGATTGTTATAAATGTGATGGGAAAATTAGAGGCTGGTTCAGTTTTTGTTACAGATATTGAGCTAAATTTTATGGAGAAAGTCTATGACATAACATAGCCTCTCGTTTGGTTATCTTCTCCACTGTTTTGGGCAATGCAGTAAGGATCATGACATGGGATGGTGTAGCCACGTGTCACAGGATTCAGTGTCAGTCCAGAGAGGCAGGGACCTGCCCTTCCAGGCATGAGGGTACATCCTTCCTTCCAAAGATGACTACATACCTACACACATAAACTTTTGGCTCACCAACTCTACCTCCAGAAAATGTGAGAACAGCACGGCCCCACTTCTCAGGAGACATGTAAGATTAATGCCCTTGAATCTTATAAGTACCTTGATACTACATTCAGTAGAACTACATTAGTAACAAAGATAGATTTGAGGCTTCTTCCTGGAGGTTCTGGAGAAGAGAGCACAGCATTTCAGTCTGTTTTAATTCGCTAGAGGAAGGGAAAAGGTCTTGTCCTAATGTTCGTTCTTATTTAAAAATCTGTTCTTGTGGTATATATCAGCACAGTATGTGCCATTGATAAATAATTTTTCTTGGCAGTGAACCAAAATGTTCAAACTTTTCAGGTCTCTCCATATGATGTAAGTATTTCAACAGGCTAGAAAGACATGCTGTTAGAAGGGCATGCATGACAGGACATATTAGCAATTCATCTGCAAATTATTTGATTTCATCTGAACCCTGTTCTGATTAACCAGGGAGAAAAGAATGCATTAGATAGAGCATTGCTTGAGACTGAGCAAAGAATTGTATTAGATAAAATCCTCTTATGTCATTTCTTTTTGTTCCTTATTAGCTCTTTCTAAAGAATATTAGCAAGTACACTGGTCTATTATGTTCTTTTTTTATTTTTTTTTAATTTTTTTTTTTGGTACTTAACAGTGCGCCAAACAGTGATACAAATAAATCAAAGGCTAACAGATTTCTACCTTTTTAACAATAACAAGTTACACTTCTCTTCTGCTGCTTTCTGAAATCTAGATCAATTGACATCATCTTTTGCTAAGTACAAAGGGCATTCTGTGCTCCTCTGTTTGATATCCTTAGGCTATTATTATTATTTATTTGTATTATTGTAGCCATCGAGACCAAGTCAAAATGAAGACCCAACATAGTATCTACTGATAACAGCATAGTATCAAACACTCCCTTTTACCAGAATCTTAGATTACAACGACAATATAAACAATAGGGATATAAAATGATTTGTATTTTAAAAGTAAGATACTAAAGTGGTGGTTTTCAGTGCTGTGTAGATATTTAATTCTCTTCGCACAAAGGAGATGCACATGATGCTTCGCTTCACAGGCTCTTATCTGTGTGCTATGAGTTGTGAATGCTAGTGGCATGTCACTGCGTGGCACAGAAATAACTTGGAGTTGTTGCTGGGTATCACTTGGAAATATCTCAGATACAATAATTAATATGTATACTGTAGCTTGGTAATTTCTGATTTAATGCAGTTCTTTGCTCTGTTTTCAAAGATTATACAATCTATGGAATGCTTTTTTTCCCATTCTGTCTGAAAAGAAGCTGGATTTCAGTAGTTTTCAAATATTTTCAAGAAGATCAGCTGCCATGTTTCATCATTTCACAGAAAGTCTACAGCTAGGCTGGACGTAAAACCAGGTCATTAGCCTTGGTGGCAGGAGAATCTTCTTAAATGTTTCCTTCCAAAATATAATCTATTTAAAAGACTCAAAGCAATTCTTTTTAAAAGATTGATTCCAGTCTGCTGTGGAGAACTCAAACAATTAGAAACCGGCATGTCTCCTTCAAATCAGAAGTATGTTAATACTGCCTTTCCTGAAGAATCCCAGTTGCTGCTGAGCATTTGTGTAGTTCAGCTGTTGCAGAGTTAAGGTGGAAGGCAGAAAAGCATGCAAGAGCCAAGGTTTAGGGGCATGGAGCACAAGAGCAGGGGCATGGGGTTATGGAATAACAATGTCAGCCATGTGGCAGCTATAATGCACACAAAGTACCTTTCTGCTCAGGAAAGCCACAGTGACACAAGAACAGATATAACTTTTACATATCCTGCTGAACTGGGTGGTCAGTTGCTGCTGCCACAGGACAAATGTAGTGTGAGGAGTCACTGGTTACTTTTGTTCATTAGGATTTTTGATTTCATATATCACTGACTTGATTAATTACTATTCGCCTTGTGGATTCTGGATGCGATTTGGAGGGACAGAAACAAGTTCCCTAGATCACACATATGAAACTCACACAACAAACTTTTCCCCGGCTCCATCTGACAGAAGCTTCAAATCTAATGAGACCTTTCTGAGATTTCATTGGCAGATACATAAACTCAGAAGGCAATGGAAAAGAAGTGGTGAAAGCAGGCTAACGTGGAAACTTGATAGAGATGTTTCAGAACCTTAGAGGCATATCACTCTTCATCCTTAACATTTCTCACGGTGGAAATGAAAGGAGATCATGCAAACGTCTGTTAGAGAGAAGATGTTGATATAGTGTGCATCATAACTGATCTGCAAAAGTGTGACCATTCAGAACGCATGTGACCAAAGCAATGCAAATTTTTGTAGAAGAGGAAAAAGAAAGGGTTTAAAACATATTCAACGCCTGATCCTTGCAGCTAGACTTTCGAAATGCAAATCAGAGAACGAATGTGTCTTTATATTGGCTCTATAGACTGTTAGTCACAGTGATGAAGCTGAAGAGCAGCATTCTGACTGCTGTACAGCTCCATCAGGATTCCCAGAGCCTTTCAGAATGGGTGCTGAGACTTCCACATGCACAGACATTGCTTACAGTGATGATGGTTTTCAAACCATCTGTGAGAAATGCACTTGTCCTTCAGACTTAGTACAGCAAATGATTACCTCTTCCTAGTTTCACTTTTTTGCACACAGTGTGCTATTTATTTCTCTGACCAAACACATGACAGCGTGTTAACACTGTCAGTGTAATATGCAGAGTATGAGCAGGCAGTCCTGTACTGCAACCGCTCCCCTTGCACTCAGCAGGAGTCTGTGCCTTAAAGACTTGTTTTATATAAGAGAGTAATGCAGGGTAAAGAAATGGAACAAATAAACATTGCTGAAACTAAGACAAATTACAAGCATCTTTCAGGATCTTGGAGGCTGGATTTTACATCCCTTCTTTACTGTAAGCCTACTGGAGACCTTAAGAAATTCTCCAATGTATGCATAATTTTACTACATTTAGTGAAATGGCAATGATGGTAATATCCCCTTCATCTTTCATCCTGCCTGTTTTAACTGTGAAGTCTTTGACCCAATACCATTTTTTCAGGTTTGTACAGTAGGGCTATGACATTCATTCATTCATATTTCTGTGAATAGCTTTATAATTTTCTGGCTTTCACTGTAAATTTTTATTCAATATGAAATTTATTTTACATATAAAATCCTGTCATTCTTCCAGTTCTTCCTAAAATATACTAAATGCCATCTTTAACATTTTTAGGACCCTGAGAATTTTTGTACCAGCAATCAATTTTCTGAAAGTACTAAAATGTTATCTAAAATAACAGCGTGGATTGTCCTGGACCAGTGTTTCTTTCAACTTTTTGTTTTGAACAGAGGTTAGGTAAATGCATTAATTTAATGTTCATGATAACAATTCTGTTTCTTCAGCTACTTTTGTTTCTATTTGTGAAATAAATAATAAGAAATGAGCTATGCTTAATTTGTGAAATCATAACAATTTATAAAAAAGAAGTTGCAAAAAGACATTTCAAAGAATGTTTCTGCTTTTGGAGGCTTCCAGTTTTAAGCTGTACTTTATCAAGTCACTGACCCACTTTAAAGGAGTCTTAAGAAATTTTCAGAAGAAACAAAGATGTGTTTTTCAAGGGATCTCACTGAGTACCTACAGTGTATGTTAAAGGGAGAATGCCCACTATCTGCTTGAACCTTTTTTCCTGTCATGTCAGTCTGATGAGAAAAACTGTGTCTTGAAGACAAAAAGAATAGGGGATTAAGAACAACACAAGAGATTGATTAACCCTGTGTTGTTATCTAGCAAGTGTCAATAACAAAATGCTACTGGGCTCCTGCATTATTTCCTTCTAAATTTCCAGTCTCACACCTGTCACATCTCAAGATAACCATCCATCACAGAGTCAAAGTGGCAAACAACTGTGTGGTCCCTTGATAAGAAATAGTGACACAATTTGTCTCCTTCTCCTCCCACAGATTGCAACTAATGGGCTAACAGCAGGTTACAATAGCACAAGATGGATTTGAATGACTGACAGTGCTAGAAAGCAAGCACAGCTGCAGTGCAGCCTAAAGAAACACTTCAGTTTAGATGAAAATCTGAAGCTATGTACAAAATTGAAATCTAATCAATCCACTTTAAAAGGATTTAATGGTAGTCTTAAAAGTTAATTATTGCACATATTGGAGGGTTATTTATGACATGCTCTACCCTGTTTAATGGCAAACTATTGCAGAAGCCAAGAGATAGCTCCTGAACAGCAGATAATGTTTCAGTAGAAGCAAGTACAATAAGATAGAGAGTAGTAGAGACTGCAAAATGCCTTTCTGGGATCATGTGGCTTTCTCCAAATGGGATCCACGTAAAGGCATTTAGAAATCGAGTGCTTGTAACATGAAAATATGAAATCAAATGCACAAATAATTATACTAGGAACTTGGAAAAACATCAACAAAGTTTCACTGGAGCTAATTTTGTTTAAGGATAAATTATACTTTTTTGAAAAAATGACTTCTTAAAATTTGTTGAAACTCTCTTCTTTCCCTCACCATACATACAACAACAACAATAAGAAGAAGAAGAAGAAAAAGGAGAAGAAGAAGTTATGCATATAAATCCACGTTCATAATAAAGAATGCTGTTTCAGTTAAGTAGGCCCAAGGAATAGCATTAAAGTGAATTAAAGCGGTAAAGCATGTATCCATGATATAAAAGGAAAACTGCTGTTGTGATTGTTATCCACAAATCAGGAGTTGCAGATGCTGATAATACAATCTGATGGTGATTCTGGGGGAAAAAAAAAAAAAAAAAAAAAAGTCGAGTATATGTAAGGTTACCTAACAGAGACTCAAGGTAGTCAACTTCAACTCACCACCACTGTAAGATTATGAGAAAAAGCCTAACGTTTTGCCTGCTTTCATACACAGCTCTTTCTCCAGGTTCTGTCCAGCACTAATGCAATCTGGAGAAGCATCTGGAGCTGTCGTCTCAGTCCATGGATCTTGATCTGAAACAATCTTTGGGGGCAAATATGTGACCACATAAAGGAGCTTGGTGCTGCTGCTGCTACTTCTGCCTCTGATCCTTGTCTTCTTTGTGGCCAGAGCATTCTAGTTCCCCTCCCCTTTCAAACTGACTTCAGTTTAACATCTTCCATGTCAGAAAGCTGTGTTGGGCAGAAGCCAACAACTTATGGATTGCATGACACTTACATCCATATAGAGTGATAGGAGGCTTAGAAAAATGCCCAGGACAGCTTCACATCTGAATATGACTGCCCTCCATTTGCTAGCCACTCTTTCACTCTGATGCCTTTTGTTCTCATACAACCAAAAACTGCAAATGAAAAGAGTTTCCTTGGGGAAAACAATGTAGTACAGTTCCCAGAAGTGTTCTGCTTCTGGAGTGTGGACTGAGGCAGAATATTACCAGCTGTGAGATAAGCAGTTGGTGTGGGCGAGACACTCAGCTTTTAACCCATTGTGGGGAAAAACAAAACAAAACAAAAACAAACAAAGCCACTAAGTCTTGCATATTATAACAGTAAGTACCGCAGCAAATTGGCACTTTTGCAATGCATCACTGAAAAGAAAACATTGGATGACCTTGAAGAGTGATGAAATTTAATAGCACAAAGTGCAACAGCGTGATCTTGGGAGCTAATAACAGGAATTCCTCCTATCAGCTGGAGTTCATCAGTTGGAAACAATACAGCTGGAGAAAGACTTTACTATACTAATTGCGCACAACGTGAATATGAGTTAGCAATACTGTGGCCATGAAAAAAAAAAAAAAAGAAGATACTAAGATGATGTATTTCTGTGAAAACAGAGAAATATTTTCTCTGTCATGCAAAATATCAATGAAATGACATTTGGGCTATTGTGCACAGACACTCAGGTAAGAGTCTTCATCAATCTGGCATGTGCACAAGAACAGTCTGCTGGAGCAGGCAGGGAAACCCAGAGCTGCTTCTTGGAGAGGTATGAAATGGGCCTGGTTCCTTCTACTCTGGAACACAGGGCAGAGGGAGGATGTGACTGTAGCCTATAAATACATGCATAGTAAAGAACAACTCATAGTAAAGTACAGCGTTGGCACGAGAACAAATGCATATAAGCTGTAATGAGCAACTGTATGCTTGTAATCAGAAGACAGTTCCTAACCGTTAGAGGATTCTGCAGATTCTTTCAGTAGGAGTAGGGAAGTCTGGAGACTGAACTGCTTTCCAGACAGATATTTTTACAGTTTCCTAAAGTGTCTGCATGGCCTAAACTTGCAGTTTAGCTTAGGACAGCAGGTACTTTTCCAAGGACAAATACAGTGTTGAGGCAAATGGAGTCTTAGTCCTTATCTCTTCTAGGGTCACAAGCAGGAAGTTCTCTACTTTGTGACACACAGGGAGTGTATCCATATGCACACCAAGATACATTCACCTGGGTCTCACTGAGCTGCCAAGGCCTGAAGTGCTCACCAGGACACTGACAATATAGCCTGGTAGGGTAAGAAGATACAGCACATTTGCTTCTTTTCTCTAAACACCTCTTCCCATTTTCTAGCTTAAATTTCACTACATTCCAAGTATATTGAAATTCACAATAATTTGAAATTATATCTAAGGTTTAAACTCACTTATCCTTACTCACATACTGAATTCAAAAAAAAACCCTAGGATTTGATTTTCTTTTATTTTTTTGTGTTTTTTTTTTGTTTGTTTGTTTTGTTTTGTTTTGTTTTGTCTGAGTCCCACTTACTACACTGCAGCCTTAATTCACTTAAGGATGCTATAAGATTTTCTTGGTGGTTGCACTCAGAGGTGACAGTGAGACTCTCTGCCTCTGCCTCCTTTTCTTCACCTACCCAAAACAGGACAAAAATTTCACCCTGATGAAATGACAAAGGAGAAAGTGCCTTTTGAAATTAAGTTTTAATATCAATCTACCTTACTGAAGTCAAAGCAGCAGTCGTTTTTCTGTGTTTATATTCAGTACATGCAGAATATAACATACCCTTTACAGATAATGTAAGTAGTTTGTGTAAAAGCAACTTACAGGTTAATCTTGTTGAGACAAGCAAAGTAAAAGGCAACTACATTCTGATTCTCAAAAGCTGTATTAATGCTTCATGTAACATGGGATGATATCTGTCTGATAAATGGCAGAATCCTGATAAAAATAATGCATCACATTTTGGGGATTTATCATGCTAGTTTGGCCACCTGACATTGTTGGAGTCATTTCCGTCATTCCTCATCACAAAGCAACTTCAGACAAACATTTTTTTAACTTACAAGAAGTCAAAACAAGCTCTTTTCTCATTTTCTTCCTGTTAGTCTTTCCCAAAGTCAAAAATCATTGGACAGCACTGGAAAAGTACGAGTTTTAAAATTGGATTAGCCCCCAGTTTGCATAGTTAAAGAGTGTATTTTAGATGACTAAGGAAGGGAAATAAGATGCCCTTGTATTTCTACTTTTTAAGGAAGCTGGGGCATCATTGCTTAGGATTCAATTTCCACTTCTATTTGAATTATTGAATTTTTTTTGAGTAGGTCTTCAAGATGCAGTTTCCAAGACAAAAATCCCTATTGAAGAGGGATTTTTCCTTTATTTCACTCATTTTTCCTTCTGCCTCATCCTTCTGGACTCAGTGATTCTCCCTATCTCAAATGAGATCTGTGCAGAATATATATTACAGATGTGTAAAGATAACCTGAAGAAGTCAACTCTACAACTTTGTTATGTGTGATCAGCAAACAGAAAGATGTGTATCTCTCATAACATCTTTCTGACAAGCTTTTTTATTGTTCCTAAGAAAATTTTCTCTCCCTTATGTTTTCAGATATTTATACCTGTTGTGATAGCCAGCGAACAGCGTAGTAAAACAACTGGAAGGACTGTGGATTATGTTTTGCACACAGTTTGATCAACTATCAGTTTTCAACTATCAGCACAGGAAAATTTGTTGGTTTCCAGTCTCATTTTTTGTTCAGTTTCTCTAGACAGATGTTGCAAAATTTAAAATTAAAGGGGTTTTTTTTTGTGTGTGTGTATGAAGTGTTCCTCTCAATAGCATTAAACTGCTAATTAGTACTTAACTGCTAATGCTACCTGCACTGTAACAGTGGAAACTTGAGGGAAACACTAGAGCATCCTTCTTCGTGGTGATATTGTCTAATTCCTTCCTAACTCTTCCCCTAAGTAATATTCCAGAGAAGTACATTTGAATCGTTTTTCTCCTCTTTTTCTTTTTTCTTATTCTTGTATTTAATCTTCTGCAATATCACGACTAGTGTCACTTGTTCCCCTTGAAGTGGAAGGAGAACACTTCCCTTTTCCATCCCCGCCTTTTATTTGCAGAGGTTTCTACCCAGTGTTTGGATGGTTCCACTCTGATTTTTTTTCTTGTCCTACTCTTTGTTGTGAACCTGGTTCCAATTTCTGCCTATCTCTCCCTTGCTACCTTTGACCTTTCCCTCTCTCTTTCTCTCCCTCTCTTCTTTGTCCATGTTGGCAATAGTCTTTAGTTTGTACTCTTTTATGAATCTTCTGCTTCTTTTCATTTCAACCCTCTGGACCTGATTTGCAGCTGCTGTGTTCTTCCTGCAGCTGCTTACACATGTGCAGCACAGGTGTAAAATACCACCATTTTCATTTACGCTGCTTGTAAATGTCAGCAGCGGAGAAAGGAGGACCTGCCCTTCCTAGAGTGAATCAGCAGACTTCCAGGAGTGTCAGATACATATGAGCAAAAATCCTATGTGAGTCACCCAACACTCCTAATCCGTGCCCCATCTCTCACAAACCTGTTCATGCTGCTGCTTAGCCTTGCCCCTTTCCGTATCTCCCAAGGGCTGCTTTAATCTAGATTTTTCTTTAAATGAGAGGATGTTTCACTTTGATTTCTGAAGGGGTTTCTGGTGTTTTGGAGGGTTTCTTTATGTCTTTCACACCCCAGAAGATCTGAGCTAAAAATACTGAGGTAGAGCCAGGTATCCAGGTGTTGCATTTACCCCTCTGAACAGCATACAGCACAGAATGACTGGGGATGGAAAGAGAAACTTTATGCCTACTTTTACACTTAGTACAAGGAGCCCTGATTTCTTATTTGAAAGTTTTCCTGAATTCAGCATTTCTCTAAGGCCCAGCAAACAATGTTTGACGATATTTGGTATTTCAATTGTGTCACACATGCTATAGGACCATTTCCCACTTTTTCTGCTCAGCTTAGATACCCCATACAGATAGGCTTTCCAACATGCCCCTGTATCCCCTGAAACTTGTGGGATGTGGTGCAACACACCAAGCAGCAAGCTCTGGTCTGTAGCCATGCTCAGCATTCCTCTCTGTATGTCTATCTTACCCGTTTTACCGCAGGCTGCTTATTCATTTGTGTGCCCCTGTGATAAATGTTATCGGTGCTCAGCTGGATGGCTTCACACCAGGCAGCTGCACAGTGGCTTTTTATCTGGCAAGGCAAACCTTTGCACTCCTCCCCCCATCCCCTAAAGCACAATTTTTTTCTTTTTTTTTTTGACTTAATTTATGTTGTGGCATTTCTGCTTGTAGATTTGGAGTCAGCAGTTTGCACTCCCAGAGGAAGCTTACGTGGAAACAGGGAGCTGCACCACAGAGTAAAATATGGCTGGGATGAAAGCAATACCAAATTGCAATTAAAAAGTATTAGCGGCTCTCTACTTCTAAACAGCAAAGAAGATTTGGGATCTATTTTCTCACTTGTCTCACAGGCCATGCTAATGGGACACACAGCTATGGAACAGGGCAGCTGGACTAATTTTTCTACATTTTAACTCAAAACATGCTCTCATTTATTTAAGAAGACTGCTTTTAGTGCAGAAACCCCAAATTTAAAGCCATTTTTCCAGGGACTATTGATAGCTAAACAGCTATCTTGTTGTCCTGTATTTCCCATACATTCATATGCTTGTTGAGTTTTTACCTTTAATGACTGCTAGAGGTTTTTCCATCAATTACAGTTTTCAGAACATTTATTTAGTGTTTATTTAATTATTCTGTTTTATACCTCGAAATACCTTCCTGCAAAATGCCCTGAGGTTTTTCTCCAACAAGGATGTCTTAAACGGAATGAATCATTTCATACTGCAAGTTCCCATATCCTTAATAGGTGATTTTAAAGGTCATCCCCAGGATTAATTTTATTTTTCAAGTTTTTTCAGTTTTCTTCTAGATGAAAAAAAATTCAGCTGTTCACTGTAAAGTTGTTGGAAGTAAAAAGTGCTTTGTTTTAAGTTTCATTTCTTTAATTTTGTCTTCTGAGATTCTACATGGCAAGTAAAATTTTGTAAACTATTCATCTTTCCTTTGTATTTTAAAATAATGTCTTCTCATTAAAAGTAAAATTACTTAGTTACTTAAATAGCATGAATTTTTTTCTACAGGCATCATCCAAATGAAAATTAGTATTTTTTAAGATTCTACCAGAATTATGACGTCTTATGTCACTGAACTAAATTGCAGTTCATGCACTAAAACTATAGTTTCATAATTTGTTGTTGTTGTTATAGCTTTCTTCAGATCGATTTTTAAAATGGATTCCTTCAATTACGAAATCTGTACACTCAAGAGATGTTATGGCTGAGGTACTACAGCAAAACACATATTCTTCAGGCACCAATATGAATGTGTGCATATACATAAATATATTTAACTCAATAAATATTCCTTTAAAATACCTCAATATTTAGCTTATCCTAGATATGTATTTACCCAGTCTACCTCCTGTGTTTACCTAAGTGATTAGGAAAGTCTCTCAAGCAAACAGTGCAGGTTTTATAAACTTCTATGGAAGTTTCTGTAAATTTGCTTTTTGAAGAAAAAGCTCACTTTGGCTCCTTGTTCTGATAATTTCTTTCTTTTTTTTTTTTTTTTTTTTTTCTTCCCTTTTTCTCATATATAATTTTCCTTATCCTTCAAGTCAAACAGAATAAATAAATAAAAATAATAATCCCAGTGTCAGGATGGTTTTTGACCAGGATCCATCAAGCAATTTGAGCTGTGAAATATCCGCCCCACTGGCTGCACTGGGAAGTGCCACATGCTCTGGGGAAGGCTTTCACTCAAGTTCCTCCCTGAACCAGGAGCTCTAGTGATGTCTTTGAATCGTAGAATCACACAGTACCAAGTTGGAAGGGACCTAAAGAGATCATCAAATCCTAGACTTCTTCTGGAGGACAGGGCATCACATCGATGTCATTTATTTAAGAAGACTACTCTTGGTGCAGAAATCCAAAATTTTAAGCCATTTTTCTAGTGACTATTGATAGCTTGACATCTATCTTCTTGTCCTGTATTTCCCAATTAGTAAGAGCATGACATTAACAAAGATGACAGAAAATAAAAATCTAGGAACAGTGTTGGAAAAATAGAGAAATTATTTCTTTTTCTAAGAATTGAATCTTGTTCCTGAGGGACAGAAACTGCAAACACAGAGCCTGAGTTGATCTGGATGATTCTGGATACTCAGCATCCTGGAACCATCTTACTTTCTACTGAAAGTAAGGCCATATACTGTGGGGAAGAATAAAACCTAAACAAAACAAAATGTCTCTAAACTAGCACCAGCTTGAACAATAAAACTTGTGGGTTTACTGTACAAAGTATGCTTCAGCAGGAATTATGGGAAGATGTGAACATATATAGTCATGAACTTACAGTGCAAAAGTGGGGCTTGCCGCAATGCAGTCTCCAAACAATAGCATTTTTTGTGGGCTCAATCCTCAAAACCTGCTAGGCACATTAGGCAAAACTGTTTACGCTGACTTCTTGGGCAGAAGAAAACTGTCACTTCTTCAGAGGGCTGAGCCACATATTCAAACTGAATACGCAAGACTGCCAGGAGCTTCAGCCAGAAATGCCGTCTGCATGTTGTTAGACGTGATGAGAGCTTAGGTATCTAGACCTTAAGTATGAAGTCTGTGGTGAGCCCCAAGATGGCATGAAATTCAGGAAAATCATCCTGGAGATCTTCTCTGGGTTCGCATTCAACTCTGTCGACCTGGGTAATACAAGTTTTCTAAGATAGCTTGAATGATTGTAGACAATTAAGGGCTAGGAGCCAAATTTTTGTTTATTCCTTTCATCAGTAAAATGCTCAACGTGGCTTGGAAGGATAACAACAGCAGAGAGTTTGCATCTTACAAAAGCCTTGTTTGCTTTAGAAGTGGAGCTTTTAATAATTCTTAGCCTATCAGACTTCACAAGTTGTAGGAGGAATAAATCAGATGTCCCTAAAATATGAACTTAGAAGAGAAAACAAAATTTTGAAGGCCTTGAAACTAGCAGTAAAAGCTGCATTTTGAGTCTTGCATTTCAAAATCTAGTTCAGTTTGCTGGACTGGGTTCAATATTTACAAGATACAGTATCTCTGAGAAATAAAGGAGGATTCATGAATTAGGACCCCACAAGCAGGCTTACAGAATCACAGAATCAAAGAAACACCAAGGCTGGAAAAGACCTACAAGACCATCCAGTCCTATCACCAATAGTTCTCACTAAACCATGTCCCTCAGTACAACATCCAAACGTTTCTTGAACACTTCCAGGGTTGGTGAATCCACCATCTCCCTGGGCAGCCCATTCCAGTGCCTGACCACTCTTTCAGAGAAGTTAGCTCTCAATTACGCTGTCTCACATCTATAAATCAATGGATTATTAGGCACTCTACATCTGCTGATCAGATTTTGTCCTTTGTAAATAACAATAATTATTATTATTTTTTTGAAGCTAGACTATAATCCTTCCATTGTTTAGAACAAGAGCAGGATTATTGTATTAAATTTTATGTTACATTCACTGAATTGTTAGATATGAAGAATATGCAGAATCCAAAATAGAATCTTCTGCATGAGAGAAGAAGGGTACAGTAGGAACTCTGCTAAGCATTTAAGTCAGGAAACAGTATGATGACATGAACAGTTGAAAACTTATGGGCTGTAGAAATAAACATTGGGCACGTACAAATCCTATTTTCAGAAATGTTTTGTGACTTATTCCACTGATGTTTGTAAAGAATTTGTGTGATCCTTGAGTATCAGAGATAAAGGAATGCAAAACATTACAGTTAAATGTCAGATACAGCTGAAACACAGAACAAATATAACACAGAAGATTTGCCCTATACTTGCCCTTCTATAACCAGCCCTCTATTTGTGGAAATTTTTATTATTCTTATTAGTATACATGTGGAAGCTTTCTTCAACAGTGTTTATTTGCAAAGCATATACAGCTTATAAGTTCTAAAGCTTAGAAAAACATCAGAGAGCAAAACTGCAACACTCTGAATTCATGGCTTTTGATAAAAAAATTTTAACTATACAACACAAAGTCTTCAAGTACATACAGTATCTCAGATGCATCCTCTTAAAAAATAGCAGTATATTATAAACAAATGCAGCTGTGTTTGGAGCCCCTTCTGAGCTGCATATGAAGTCTATAAAGCAACCATCTTTCACTTCTTGAAAATTACAATGCTAATTAAAAACTGCCTGGTTGATTCCTGGTTGTATTAATAAATGAGGAAGACTTTATTCCACTGAAATGGTTTCTGAGAGATGGCATATATACTCTTGCACAACAGGATCCAGATAGAAGACTCTGAAGTTATTGTCTGTCTTTCCAATGCTTCTTTGTTGTTACTTCCAAGATTTTCTTTCCAGTTCAGGACCTTGCAACTTCTAAAACTTTTCAGCAGCATTTTAAAGATAAACAGATTGATTCCAGATTCTCTGCCAGTCATGCTATATCCTGTGTTAAAATGGATGATATATGGATGAGAGGAGTTTCAGGTAGAACCTAAAGCACATATGGTCAACATATCCTGTATTCAAAGGAAATAAAAATTCAAAATTCAGTAAAACACTTTTACCTTTTGAATTCTCTTTGCTTCAACTGCACACCCTCCCTCCTTGAAGAACCATGACATAATTATTTTTACCTGCCGTTTTCTATGAAGAAAAATATTCATTTTGGGAAATGACTGAATGTGGAAACTGATGTTCTCTGGTATTATTGATGCGGATATTTATTAGGTGTCTCATCTCTCAGTCCTAACCAGACTGCCCTACTCCTCAGAAGTTTACCTGTAAACATCAGCACAGTCTGTTGGATATAAGACATTACAGCTTTGCCAAAGCATCAGATCTTGAACTTGTGATTCGCTCCTGACAATGCCATCATGTCCTCTCCAGTTCACTGCTGTCCATTCAGATTGTGCAAGAGGCCAACCTCTGACATACAGGTTTTATAATTGCTTTTCATAAACTGATACGTTTATTTGTATGACTGTTGATATAGTAGGTATAAGGCACTTCAGATTTTAAATAGCATTTTATCCAAAGTGGGATTTTTTTAAACTAATGATTTTCCACTACCTCCTCTGATTTTGAGAACTCACAGACATGCCAAGCAGCATTTTCTCTTCATTCACTGATATGCAGGAATAAGAGTGATGGTGATAACGAAGCCTATCTTTTCACATGAAAAACAACAGTGAAGTGACTATTTACTCTATCAAAGAATCAAGGCATCTTCTGCCTGATAACTAGGGCCATAATCCTACTTTTTCAACTAAAAATCCTTCACTGTGACCAGATGAGCTCATCTTTGACAATTTAAACCGTGATCACACAGTTTGTAAACCACCATCAGGTTGATGATAAAGGCAACAAATATTATGACTATAACGTCTGCAGTAATTGATACTTTTGGGGGGAAATGAACAGAAAAAAAAAAATTCTTCTCAGCAAAAGTTCACAAAGTTCATTCCAGAAAATGTGTATGAGGCTGAACTGCTTCCACACATGGAAAAGGTTCATCCACATTTTGTCCATATGCTTGCACACTTGTTTTGCTAAAGAAAATGATATCATTCACCTATAGCAAGATGAAGCTCTACTGTATGACAAACAGCTGCTTTTGTGTTAAGTCATCCCTTTCCTCTTTGAGTGTATTCCCATTGTTCTGAGCCTCTTCTCTTTACAGATTCCTAACTGTAGTGTTTCATATATATGAATTTAACCTCTTTAGAAAGCCTGAGAGGCAGAACCTCATGCTCCTTGCCTAAACAACTATGAAAGGATATGGATGTCTTCTGTGAAAAGAAGTTTGATTCAAAAATTTCATCAAGAATGGTTTTGAGTGCCACAGTTCATTATAGTCACCATCTCTCAAGAAAACTGAAGGAAAATAACAAAATATGTACACTGTTTTGGGGAGTAATTTTTGTCTTTTTACAAAAGTCTCTTTATGTAGGAAAAGCACTTTTTTTCTTCAGCAGTTTGTTTAGCATTTCTTCAGTCCTCTACCATGATTGCTGAATTCAGTTACTACTGATTAGTGAGACTTTATAGCCAATCAGTTCTTTTCAACCTGAAGAATGCTGGCTTTGTCTTCTTGTTTTGTGTTTTTGTTTTTCCACTGCTTATTGCCAGTGTAGCTGAAATAAACATGGCCACCTTTGCTTAGCTGCTTCTGTTTGCCAAGGAAAGTTATCTCAGTATACCAAGTCCCCAGTATTTTCATATTGGAATCTGTGATTATATCACTGAAACTGTGAGAATAGCATTCAAAAATTGGATATCACTGCAAAAACACAGACTTCACCAGCCATGGTTTTTATAGGTCTTATAAAAACAACAGATTTCTATTAAATATGTTTGAATAACAATAGAATAAATGTCGAAGAATTTTGGAATTTGGACTATCTGATGTTTCCCATAGCATTAGTAAAAGTAGACTAAGATTTAGGCCTTTGCACGGCTGAATAATATTTTCAGGGTTCCCAGCACATCGACTGTATATCACTGAAATGTTCTTTTTTATTTTCCAAGGCTGAAAACTGAACACAGAGTTCCCAAAAGCCAACTTTTTGAACTCTGAACTGTGTGACTCAAGCAAAAGATCTGAAATACAGAGCCAAGACAACATGTTGTGTTCTGTTGGGGTTTTTTTTCTGCTCTCTCTCAATTGTCAATCACCCTGTTCTCCAGAAATTTCCAAATATAGCATTATTTTGTCTAGTACCCACCACCTTTTGGCCAACAAGACAAATTCCTCTCCTTGTAGCAATGCTAATGGGGAATGCAATCTTGGAATGTGATATCAAGTCTCTACCTCATTCTTTTAAGTTAACCTTTATGCACACACCAGAATTCAACTAAGTCATTGACAGAGCAATTAAAACCCTTTCACATAGGTTGAAAGACATCCCATATGCATGGATGTTTGAAAATACATGCTCTTTGGTGCAGTATCTGCATGTTTGCTCTCTGCTAGCATATGTATGAACTGGAGCCAAATTTTTCCACAGTTACTAATAGTGTCAAGTGTTCCAGATTTCAGATGCCCAACTTGAGGCAATTAAAGGTGATTAAGTCCTTGTCTTAGAAATTATCATGAATTCAGCCTCAAAATGAACACCCTAATTTTGTTTTAGCTCCTTGTAACTACTGCTTGGCTGCACCTGGCGTGGAATTCTAGGGCCTTTTCTAGAGGAGACAAAAAGATATCTGAGAAGCAAATTCCATCTCTTCTGTCTTTCTGAGAAATGAACACTAGTGTGCAGATACCTTTATTGCCCTACTCCCATTGAGGAAAGGCTTACAGAAGCTTTATGTTCCCTGTTGACCTGAGTGCCCTAAGGGCTTTCCTCTCCATGTTATGGAGGTTGGTGAAGTTCTTCAGCTTCTTGAGTAGAGCTATTCTGTCATCTCCTCAGTCCTTATCCTATAAGGTTTGGCGTATCTTCAACTCTTCTTCCATCGGAGAATCACAGAAAAAATGTTTTGCAGGGTATGTTCTATTTTCATATCAGGTATTGAAAAAAAGCATATATTTTGAAAATTAGGTATTTTAAAATGAGAAAATTTAATATTTGGGCTTACTCTAAAGACATTTTTTTAACAGCTCTTTTCACTGTCTTTTAATAATGGCAGTTTTAGTGCAACAGAAGGGAAATGTTTGAGGGATGTAGAAAGATAGAAAAGCAAAAAAAAAAAAAAAAAAAAAAAAAGAAGGCGTAATAAAAGCAAGGTAAGGTTAAAAAACTAAATATTTTCTCCATGAACATGAACATTTCCAGTCATGGTTATGCTCTAGGAAAATATTGGTTACATAAAATTTAATTTAATTAATTGACTTAGTTAACATTAGTTAAAATACTCTTTCCTTGCTCCTTCAGTAGAGATGACCAAGTAATTCATATTGACATAAACTAATAGGTTTTCTAAAGACAACACAAGAAATAAGTTTCTTTCTTGGCTTTGTTTATTTTCCTCTGTTTTGGGGGATATCTTGCTTGTTTGTTTGTCTGCTTTAATTGGATCACTATATGTATCAGATTTGGAGAACAGTCAATGAGCCAGCCACACAAACACAACCTCTTCAAGAAAGTCTGGGTAAAGAATACTTAGTGGTGAGTCTGTGAGAGTCCTCATTGTCCAGCACATATTCACCTCAAAATCAGTTGACTATCTTAGTTCCTGTTTCTGTGCCCTTAGGTCAGAAGAGATTTTTAACTCAAGGTCTTATAACAACAATATATTTCTAATAAAGTGATGCATAATCGGACGTGGTAGAGAAGAAGGAAATTAAGGAGTGAGGAATCCCTTTCTGTCATTTGTGCTGGGTTGATAGCAGCAACGAACCACAGATATTTCAGACAAAAATGTTCATGTCTCTAACATGAGCGCTTGCATCCTCCGCTGGAATGTCTAACAAGTTATTCCTGAAATAACAATTTCTTTAAAAAGTATTAAACTGCCCAATGTTCTCCAAAACTTAAACTTTGCTAGTACTTCTTAAGATAATCCTGGCTGGAAAAGTGTTTGACAATACTCATCCACTGCTGCTAGTAATGAATCTGTTTGAAGGGAAGACCAGTTTTTATAAAGGTCACATTTCATGACACTTTCAGCTAGAAAAATTTTTCCTTGTCAGGACTTTAAACAATCTTGGAAAAGAAAATCCAGAGAGAATATACTAGAGCAACTTTGCTTTGCTCACTGTCATGAAATACTATAGACTACCGTAGCAGAGAAGATAAGATACGTTTTTAATATATTTTTTAAAAACAACAAAGAAAATCTTAAATATAAAAAGACAGAAATGAGTCTTGAAAGCAACCCACTGAGTTCAAAACATTTTTTTTTCTGGAAATGTGGCTAGTCTACTTTCATTCTTAAAAGAAGGCTCGAAAGACCTTTCTACAGAAAAGTTACTTTTGCATTAACGATTCATTGAGTCAAGAGCTTTCCATCACAAACAAGTGTCTATATTTGCTGTACCTGTTGGAATCCGAAAGAATAATACAGGTGATGCCTTTGAAACTGAAATGTGCTTATTAACACTGTCTCACAAAGCCAGTGACTGTTGTTAGTATGAAATGACAGTGTATGGCTCAACTGCACATATTCCACTGCTGTCAAATTACTCAGTATAAATACATCAGGCAAAATGGGCACCCAGCTAAGTGAATTCTTTGCTGATAGGAGTTTCACTGCCTGTTATTTTTGTATTTTTTGCAACATGATCCAAAGCTCATTAAAATCTGCAGAAATGCACCCCTCAATTTCCATCCAACCTCAAGAGCCTATAAAATTGGAGGGATTCAAGGAGATATATAAGATCAAGTCCCAGTAGCAGTAAAGAAAATTACAATAATTAATCTTTTCAGTCACCTACCTAATATGGAAAGAGGGAGGCAATTGATTATTACTTCCTTCTAAGATAAATCTATTTTGCAAATGGTCAGTATATTTATGACCCTTTCCTGACTAAAAAAAATAAAATTGTACTTGTCATACCTCTTTACAATGCAATTTAACAAAAAATCTGCATGCTTACAGAGCATTCCTTCTTGAATGAGAATAAATGTGCTTCTTTGTAAACAATGCACATGTTAGATTCCTGTTAGGTTAAAGGAAAGTGAATAAGAGACACGGGCTTTGCTCAGAAGTGTAAACTCTGCATTAAGTTAGAAGACAGCCTCAAAGCTCCCTTTTAGCCTGGAATGATTGTAATGCTATTCCAACAGGACCACAGAATATCTTTTTAGTAGCTTTTATTGCTTAAGCAGTCACTATGCTGAGGATAATTTCCTCCACTTCACCTAGAATTAAATCAAAGCAACACAAATCTGTCAGTTTTGAACCTGATATAAATATACATAAAAATGTATAGACTGACAAAATGTTCTTATGGTGGCTTCTTGTGGTTGTTGGGCTGTTGTAGAGCTGTGAAGAGACTTCATTCTCTCCCACTGAAATTATTTCCTTTGTTCTCTAACAAAAGAAAAAAAAAAGACACCTGGAAACCTTGACATTTTTTGTACAATGGAATTCTTGTTTTCTGTCAAGCCCTTTTTCTCCATCACTTTGTACCTAAATCAATGAGTTTTTCTATTGACTAAAGGTAACCGGAATAACATCTTTTTGAACCAGATACTAAATAATATGGTAACCTTAAAGAACTCTCAATAAGGCTGCATTGGCGACAATTAAAAGTGAATCAGTTAAAAGTGCAGAGCAGAAATGCAGAGAGCTTTAAAGAACAATAAAAGAACAATTTGTAAGTGTTGTTTTGAAACATGTAAATAGTGCTGTCAGTCGGTGAGGATTTTTTCCATTTCGTACATTTACATTTTCCAACTGCAGTTTTAGAACATTTCACTGCATGTTACTATCAATCATCCTTAGCCTAGAAATGTACTGTACATTAGTAATGCTTAATTGGCATATTTAAAGTAAATAGCTACTTAGTTTTGCTGCAAAATCTTTGGAAACAATTTTATGATACCACATGGCATTGTTTGTTCCAAGAGCAAATATTCAAGTCTTGAATGTTAACTCTGATAGGAGACAATTAGAAGTATTGAAGTACTCAGCTTTCCAGGCTACTGTACAACTAAATATAGGTCGTTAGGATATTGCCTGCCAATTAAACAAATGTCTCATTCTCGGTGCTTAAAAAAAATGATTTTGGAATTAATAAGGAAGAGTTGGTGCAAAAAGAAGAAAAAAAAAGGGGTTCCGTGAGGGGGGGGGGGGCTATCCAGCAGAAAAGATTAAAGAAACATATATATAATATCAGTAAAAAATATACAAAGAAGTAAAAAGCGAACAGGGAGAGTGAGCAGGAGGGCAGGAGCAGGCTAGCTCAGCGTCACAGACTTGCAGAGTGTAGCTGCAAGTGAAATATGCCTCCTGATTTGCTGCCGGTGTGCTCTTTGTCAGGTATAAATGTCATTCATTCCATATGCGTTTTCAGCATTTTCTGCCTTTTCTTCTGCAAAACTCCCAGGGAGGCAGAATGCTATAAAGAAGCAATGTGGAATGAATTTTTCATTGTGTATATCCAGTCCACCACCTCTCACAACCCACATCTTGGCCTGACTCTCCTGCAAGATGGATTATAGGTCCTGCTGTAGACCTCCTGCCCCCTCCTGAGCAGAATCCCTGCAGCTCTCATGCATGCTCAGCAGCACTGGCATGGGTGCGCAGCAAGCACAGTGATGTGCACTGCTGGCAAACTGCGGATGGCACTCTCAGTACTAAGTGGTACGTGATGTTTCATTTATAGTTGCCAGCTGGCTAATAGTAGCCAAATGTTTGTTGCAAAGAGCGAGTGAGAGAGAAAAATAGCCATATCCTTTGGCACAGAGAATAGTAATAATCCTCCTCCAGAACAGGCTGGCAGTGCTCGAGCCAGAGCCATCTTTTCAACTCTGAGACACTATTAGATTCTCCATCCTTCTCTTCTAAATTCTGTAGCAGATTGTTTGGGCTGGAGATAGATGGAGACAAGAGGTCCCATCTGGTACCAGTTCCTCTTTCTTCTCTATAATAGCACCAGGTCTTTTCACAGTTCATTCAGTGGAGGCGAAGAGTTGGAGAGGGGAGGGAAGGCCCCAGGTACTCTGCAGGTCCATAATCTTTTTCTTTTTCTTCTGCATTTCCTTTCTTCTCTTTTTCTGCAGGTAGGCAGGAGACAACAGGCAGTCGCTCTCTGGTGTTCACGGTTCTATAATTCAGACCTGTCAATAGTTTCCAGGCTTGCTGGCATTACTTCAGGGGAACACGTTCAACTACAAGGGGCTAGACAAAGCTGATGTGAAAAATAAGTCCCACAGCCAGGAATTAAATTTCACGTGATTTTTTTATTTTTCCACCTTTCCAAGACTAGGTGCCTTATTTTTTCACAAAACCCGGAAAAAAAGTTTTCATTATTTTATATTTTCAACTCTTCTTTTTTCAAGTAACTGACTCCACAGAGGACCAAACCACATTCCCACCACCTCAATCTCAAGCCCAGGTTCTGTCAGCTTCTCCTGCTTTGTTGCAGGATTTTGTTGTCTCCATTTTTATACCAAGTATTTCCCATAGGCAGAAAGGATGGAGCAGACTTGAAAGATGTCTGTAAATACTCTGTAGCTCTTTCTTCCATTTCTGGTCTGGAGTAGATATTCATCAGTCCTAGACAAATATGGAATCCCATTCATACTGTATACACGAGATATGCATATGTCATTCACTGTCATTATACAAGAGATGACAGCTCAGAAGAAATGTTCTGGTGAGGGCAGCAAGCCATGGTCTCATCCAGCAAAGAGCAGCCACAGCAGTGAGAATATCTCAGATTTTTATCTTAGGTTTTCCAGATGAACCCACGAACACTTCTAGATATACACTGATTTTTAGGTTCAGTATGTTCTTTTTCTATTTCCTCCATTCCAATGGGTTGAAATTGCTCTACTGTTCATAGAAAGAGGCTAGACAGGCTGAGAATTAGGCAAATTGAACAGCCGATAATTTGTTGGTCCAGAGCTGCTACTACTTTGTGCATGATCTAGGTCTGCAGACCAGAGGAAAGAAGGGGGAGGGGCTGCACTGTTTCACAGCCTCCTTCTTTTTGTTTCTTTTTAAAACTGCTTTGTGTGATGGGGAAAAAATGTAAGAATCTATTTAATGTAGCAGAATTTAATTACAGCAAGGCATAGTTTCAGTATGATTTCTTTAACAGTTAATATTGTACACTAATTATTCATAAAGGACCTGAGACATCACTTAGATACATTTAAATTAAAAGATGAAAGGCTGGGAACATATTTTATGAAGAGGAAATCTAAAACTCTATCCTTCTCTCATGATGTTATCCTTGGAAAATAGAAATTTAAATTATTTATAAGCTCTATAACAAATATTTTGGAAGAGCAAATCGTTGTTACAGTAAGAAAGGAAACAGAAGAAAAACAAACACAAACATGTTACAATTCAAGAAAATAATCTGATAGATGCTGAGTGCATCCTGAATGCCCTAAGGTTTATTGGCATGGATGGAACTAAAAGTTGTTTACTGCACTGAAAGATCAAAATCCAAAAATATACCAAACCAAAATTTTTGGATCCTGAGTTGGCAAAAGTTTTACATCAAATTCTTGATAGCATTCAGTGGCATTTGCTATTGTAAAAAAGTTTGAGGATGACTCCAAATTCTGATATTAGGTGTAAGCTTTTTTGTTTTCTTGGTTACTGTAGGTGGGGGGAAAGTATGTCCTTTATTTGCAACAAGCATGAGATTACACTGCACAAAACCCTAGAGAAAGATGAGAAGTAATAAATCTACTGATAACAGTGTTTGATAGTGGTGAGAAAGTAGCAAGGTAAATATCATATAAGGTGAGCAAGAGAAAGAAATGAATCCACATCCATCCTTCAAGAGTGACTTAAAATCCAAACCAGATCTCTGATTCTTAGGCATTTCTCCAGTACACTTAATATTCCATTAAACATATCCAATCTGACATGGTTGAGAATATTTTTGAAGTGAGAAAGCTATCTATTGATTATTAAGTCTGCCATAATTCTGTAGCCCACAGAGACAAAACATTGCTGGGAAACAATAAGAGCTGGAGGGCACCTGGCTTGCACAGAGGAAGAAGGAGGAGAGCTGTGCCTTCTGCTGCTATCTGGTTTAAATTGACCACTTAAAAGCAAGGTTTGATACATGCTTTGTTGGAAGGAATTGTGAAAGAACTCTGGGGAGACTGAGGAAGGTGAAAAGCAAGAATAAACCTCTCTAATGTTCAAAGAGCATAAATGTGCTACAACTGGAATAGTACATGTAACTCAAAACATTTTCATCTTGTCTGAAAGATGATCTTCTATCAATATCTAGTGGTCCAGACAAAACTGAATCGAGAATCTTGTTTTCCAAACAATAGTTAATTATGAGAAACTTCTTGGAGAAATTACTTTCTTTTCAGTCAGCCACAAATTCATACATCAGTTTGTTATGCCCCTCCAAATTGGGAAAAAAAAGAACAGAAATTATGTTTTTTGTTATGATTTATGCATGACTGTGTAAGTTGACATAAAATGCTGATACCAAAGCAAATAGTTAATATTTAGGATTTTGAAGGAACTTCTAGCAAATTTTAAGAGTTACTCAGATCAAAATGAGCATTTTTTTCACCCCAGAAATGTGGAGCTGATATTTTTAATAGTATTTAATATCTATGGTCTTTTTTTTTTTCCTCTCCATTGCTTATTGTGGAAAGCACATGATCAGTGCCCTGCAATTCCCACTGATGTGAAGTGTGCTGGAGTAGGCTAAATTGCAGAAAAGGGCACTCACAGGAGGTGCACAACGCAGGAGTACAATTGTCTAAACTGCTCCTAATTGCTCAGCAGATAGAGTGAAGCTATCTTTCAGTGCACACAAACACATTTTAGCTCTAACACATCTGATCTCTTCTTGCCTCCAGCCTCTGTCAGGGAAATTTGCTAACTATATCCCATGGGAAAAGTCACATGAATTTGACTCAACTCCAGCTCTGACAACTGGGATTCCCTGCAGTCGCAATTGCTGTCGCTCAAGTCCAGTTCCGTGTCTGCCCTGAAGAAAAGATTCACATCTTGCTGGGGAAGTATGAAAATTGCTGACTGATTAAGTCTGAACCTTAAATGGTATCCAGAGAGCTGGTTAGCAATGCAAAGTGAATGATAATGCACACATCAAATGTGTGTGCGGTTACCCTACCATTGGAGATGGACAGCAAAGAGTAGCGTGGAAATACGGGTTTCCAGCGTCAGGGAATTGGTACTTCCACAGATTAATTGTCTTTTTCTATACAATGTTTTATTTATTTCCCTGTTTAGATGCACTACAGAAAGTTATACTGGTGAAACACCAGGGAGTTCTGTTGGAATAGGCTACAACTAGAGTCTGTCATTTTCTGTGATGCATTGATAAATGCAAGACAGCTATTAAATTAAAAGGAAAATTAGTGTTATACTTAGGGGGAAATCTATTTCACTCCTAGGAGTGGTTCATACAGTAGAATTCAGAAAGGTGAATGATGAACTGCATTTCTATGAATTTCACTGTATTTCTCTGAAAAACCTTGTATTTCATTCTGATGTGGTACTCACCTAATACTGCCTAACCATTATTGGTTGGTTACGTTTTTTTAGGTAAATTATAGGTGTGTCCTCAGCATTTCACTATGTCTACAATGTGACACTTCTATTAACTGTGTTTCAAAATCCAGTTTCTGTAATGAATAGGTTTGTAGATCCTTCCTGACCTCAATTGCGTAACATCAGCCCGTAAGTGACTCTACAGGCTCTCTGTCTGGTGCAGCTGTCTGTTAGGATCATTGGGATTTCAAACGTCTTTCTGTATTAAAGGGAAGAATTAAAGGGAAAAAAATAAAAAATAAAAAAATAAAAAATAAAAACCCTTGGCCTAATTAAGAAGAGTGAACTAGATTTAATGATGAACAATTTATTGGCAATTAATAGAGCTCATACATGGTAGCCAGGAGCTAGATAATTTATCATTAAAAGAATCTCCATTACACGTAAAATCCCTTTTCTCTTGGTACAGTTAGCAACTGCACTTCACAATTACCATTTTTATAAGACTGATTCACCAGCAAACGAAGCTGTATTTCACAGAGTAGCAGCAAAAGTTGTAGGTGCTGTGAATATTTAAATATCCAGGTTTACAGTTCTCAGAGTATATGTACTTTACTCCATGCTTCTGTGCAGTCGTGACCTTGATTCTGAAGTCTTCATGGTTCAGTCACTAATAACTTCTTTATCCTTCTGGGAAGCTCCTTTAAAATGCTTTTAGTTAACACTGTCAATAAAATATATGGTCGGAAAGCAGTCAGTGAACACCCAAGAATGCCCTGGCTGTTTCAGCATACTGTACTGGCATGAAAACACTGCTCCCAGGACAAAAGTGGTGACCTTCAGCAAGCCAGTGGGAGCTGCAGTTCAGGGTAGATTATGACCAGAACTAGTTTGATTTCTTGTTACTACCTTTGTGAGTCAGAAACGGAGAAATCTATGCTCTCCACATGCTTGTCAAGGTATGCAGATGTGTCAGCAGAATTGAGTTCAAGACTGCAAGGATGTATGTTGGCAGGCTTTTTGGTGATTTATCAGATGGCACTTTTCCCAGTGAGCTATAGTCATGATGTCCCAGTGTGGTTCTGACTTGAGTTCTAGTCTAAGTTATTGTATTCATGTTAAGGTCATTCTGAAAGTAATGCCTCCTATTTATTTCCATAGAAATTACAACAGCTAAAGAGAACACAACATTGCTTGACAGATCACATTCTCACGTTCTCAGGTACAAAATACTTGTTTTTCAACAGTCACCACCATTAGCTATGCATTTCCTTCAGTGATGTAAAAGACATTCCATGCCACACTTGTGAAAGTCTGTCAGGAATGGATTCTCTGGCTGTGTTCTGTGCATTTATCTTCATAAGACAGTCTGTTGAAAATGGAAAGCCAAAGCACTAACTCACTGTACAGCATACTGTCCTCATGAATGGAAAATGAAAACATAAACAATGAAGCTTGTCTGGGAAAAGAAACAATGAAGGGAGTAGCTTTCTTACCTGTTCTTAAACAAGAAAAAAATTAAATTCCTACCTGAGAAATCTACAAATCCTTTGGGATTTGTTGAGACAGGGATAGATCTCTCACTGTAAGGCAGCTTGCAGCTCCAACACATTTTCCAGCATGGTTTCTCCAGGCATTGTCCCTCTTCCTGAAGGAAGAAATTTATTCTGTCTTTAAGTCACCTGTGTAAAGCAAAGCTAAAAGCTACATTTTGTCTTATGTAGTCCTGTAAGAGGCAATGCTGAGGATAGTAGCATAAAACTGAGCTTAACACAGTCAAGCAAATTCTGCAAAAGTGACCCAGAGCCATAATAGAACAGTGGGAACACTTGCAGAAATACATCAAGAAGGCAGATAGGAGGTGGAAAGAGAGTCTCATGTAGATAGAAACAGCCAGCTAGAGTGCTTTTCATCCCATCTGATGGAAGGAGTGAAAGATGTCATCCCAATGCACTTTCCTGGTGCCAGGTACCACTGGGAAGTCAAAATTAGACCCTCCCTTGTGGAGTTCTCCAGGTTGAGAATGTCCACATTCCTTCTTGAACAAAGCAGGGTCCTTCAGGTTGCCTTTGTGACTCAATCCAAAGCTCTTTGTCTCATAATGCCTGCATTATCATGGCAGTACAAACAGAAGACTTTTAAGAAAGATCTTCAGACATCAGAAATGTCATGTTTCTATCAGCTTTTTGGCATTTATAAGGAAGTTTACAACACTAAATTGTATTTTTTAAATATTTTCCATCCCAAATATTCAAGAGAGAAGATAAAAAATGTTCTTCAATGAAAAAATACCATTTTTTTCTTCACATAAGACCTGTTTAAAAAATGAATATCTGTCAACAGAATGCAAGGTGTTTTTCAGAGGGTAACAATTCTAAATTCTTCTGTTATACAATTCCAGTAGAATGTGCATGTTAGCAGACTAACATAATCAGAGATAATTAATCTCATCAAGGTAATAATGAGACAAACAGCTGCATAGATGTATGCAGAGATGACTGATGCAACAAACGAGGTGAACACAGGTCACACACAAAAACACTCACAGACAACAGTGGGACGAGAAAATTCAGATCTGGAAATATTATGTGGATCTAAATTTCCAAACAGACTGCATTTTCCCCTTTCCTCTGCATTTAAAGATCTCACTCTTTTAATATATAATTTTACAATAATTTATGAAAATGGAAAGCAATGTAGAATGCAATCAATCATTCATGCTTCTGAATGAAAATCCAGAAATAGCAATGCTGTTCTGCAACTCTGTCAAGAACTGCTGCTGACATCATGTTCGTCCTGCCATCCTGATGAACTTTTTGCCTCATCAGC
>JAPSGF010000003.1:4076270-4094531 GCA_035772895.1 Perdix hodgsoniae
ATTTTGTTTTAATCCTTTTTTTTTTAACTTCATTTTCCTATTTCTACTACCATCAAGAAATTGATATTTATCCAGTCTTATGATTAATGAAAAAGCGTGATTCTACTAAGCTCCCCAGAAGAAACCTAACAAAGGAAACAAAAGTTTAAAGAACATCCCTAACAGTTGCAAGAAAAGATCCACTGTAGGAGCAGAGTTGGCACGAACAGGTCAAAGCTACCTCTGCCTTTTGCCTTTGGCAGTGAAAAAAATGCTGAGGTAAAGACTTGCCACGTGTTCACATTTCTCTATCAAAACCCAGCCTGTAAGACTCATAGGCACCTTACATAACATCATAAAGGAAGAAGACGGCATAGTGAAACCCTTCATGAGCAAAACCTTCTTGAACAGTGGAACAAAGTGCAACCCCACCAAGCATTGCACTGTGAGACAGGCATATCATCTGTCAAGCGAATGAGACAAACCATAATGGCATTTCATGATTTTGGAGAAACAGAGGCTCAGGGCAGTCCTTATCACTCTCTACAACTTGCAGAAAGGAGGTTGTGTTGAAGTGGGAGTTGACGTCTTCTCCCATGTAACTAGAGACAGGACAAGACGGAATGGCCTCAAGTTGTGCTCAGGGAGATTGAGGTTGGATATTTCAGTATTTCTTCTCTTGAAGAGTGGTCAGGTGCTGCAATGGGCTGCCCAGGGAAGTGGTTGAGTCATTATCCTTGGAGGTGTTCAAGAAAATTTCAGATGTTCTACAGAGGAATGAGGTTTAGTGGGAAATATTTGTGATAGGTGGATGGCTAGACTGGATGAGCTTTGGTGATTCTATGATTTGACATGTTAGAGAGGGGTGCAATTTGCTGATAGCCCAAACCTAGTTTGCTTTAGAAACTTCTCTTAAAACTTCTAATAAGCTCAAAGTACCCCCTGTCCAGTGTGAATGGATGGCTCCAACCTCAAAATAAAGTGAGCTTCTTAAAGAATAGGGCTCTGTTTTTTAATGTATCCCATCAGTCTGAAGCTAGTGAAGTTTCCTTTGGCAGGGACTTGTTCTGAATCAGGCCCTACATGTGAGAGAGAAAATCAGAGCCTTCTCAGTTTGGGAGAAAGCTGTGTGCCTGAGAAATAAGTGTGCCCACAGCTTAAGAAATGCTGTAATTTATTGCTAAGACTCACGACACTTCAATTCACTTAAGAATCCACACTGGATAAATGGTGCTTATATAAACAAATTTTTTTTTGTTTGCATTCCTGCCTATTACTATTGATCCTGTTCATTCACAATTTTCAAATTCTTTTAGTTGAGTAAATTGCTTTCAACAGACTAAATTTTCCTGATATTTGTTCTCCTCTATAGAGATTTGGCAGATCAATTCTTCATAAGTTCGTGTCTTGCCCTAACTGATTTCCACCTCTGTATATTAGATTAGTGAACACCAGAAAAAGAAACATTCAAAAAACTCTTTTGTTGATGCACTCAGTTCAGGAGGTTGACAGAATAAAGATGTGATACAAAATGTAGCTGCTTTTGATGAAAAGTTTCATTATGTGATTGCATAGCAAACATGATAATTTTGAGATAATCCTTGAATAAATGAAGCTCTGTCTTCTAAGGAAAGAACAAAATAATTTGGGGAATATTATAATTTTTTTTGCTTATTTATTTCTAATTAAATATTAGCTCACTAAATCTCAAATCTAGATATGTAAATAGAATTATCAGAAAGCTCTTTTTTAAATAGATCAGCTTATTTCTAAATTCAGGCCACAAACCTTTGGGCAAAAACCTCTGAAGTTTTCTAAACATATCTCTTAATTTCAGCTGGAATGGAACTGTTTTCTCAGAGTGTCTGGTATGATGCTATGCTTTGGTTCTAGGAGAAAAATGTTGATAATGCACTGATGTTTATAGTTGCTGCTAATAAATGCTGTATAAAGTCAAGGCCATTCTCAGTGAAGGGCCAAACAATCTGGGAGCGAAAAGAACTAGGTGAGCTGTCTTAAACTGATCAAAGGTATATTCCATACCATATAATATAATGAAAAAGGAGTTTTGAAGGGAAAGAGAGTTCAGCTTTTTCTCTTCCACTGCTGGATGGGCTTCCACTAGCTGGGCATCAGTTGGTGAGTGATGAGCAATTGTTTGTGCATCACTTGCTACATAGTTTCAGGCTTATATATACATATATGTATATTGTCATAACTATTATTGTTTTCCTTTTCTGTATCTTAGTAAATAGCAATATTTCAACTCTCCAGTTCGATTTTTTTGTTGTTGTTTTTATTCTCTCCCACATTCCATTGGGAAGGGAAGGATTAAGCAAATGGCTGTGTGTGGCACGGACACCCGCCAGGTTATACTACAACTTATTTGAAGTCAGTGAGAGAAGAAGCAAGCAACTGCATTTTGACTGTCAAATTATAGAAAGAAAGAAAAAATCTATTTTTCTGGATTTTGACAGGAAATTATCTCATTTTACATTTTCCAAAGGTGAAAAAAATAACCATCTTACTATTTCTAACTACAGTTATATCTCCTCAGGAGATATGAAAGATACTGAATGATTTAGAGACAAGAAGGTATATTCCCTTTACTTAAAAAATAAATTGTAACAGAAAAAGGTTCTCTACCACAGAAGCTAGGATCTGAATAGTATAAATTTCTGTCCATGCTTTCTTCCCTAGCACTAACATTAAACATGTGACATGCATATGACACAATGGCCCCAGAGAAAGTATATCTTGCAACACTCCACGATCACAAAGAAAATCAGAATACAATATAGTAAAAGCTATAAAGTGAACAGCCACTAATAGAGCTTGAATACCCACCCCCAGAAGAGTTATATTGGAACCAAAGAGATACTGAAGCCATCATATCCTAATGAGCATCTGGTCTGCTTCCTTGATCCTCTTTGTGAAAGTCTGGAAATCAAACAGGCTGAGACAATAAAACCCCTTGTTTCATCAGCTTCTGTATAGGAAAGCTGAAACCTTTCAGCATGGAATAGAGTAATGAACAGATCAAAGGGTGACCTATTAGGAATAGGATGGGGATACAAGACATGTATCATGCGGATGAAGTCTCGCCATGTAAACTTTCACTGCACTGTGGTGTTGTGAACTGGCCTGCTGCATTGCATGAGTTCTAGAGGAAGCTTTTGATCTGCATCATCCAGACTTATACACAGTGGCCATCTGTAAAACAAGCAAACAAAAAAAATTAAAAAATAGAATTATGCTTATTTTTCTGCAAAACTCATGCTTGGCAAGCATCTGTTCCTGAACTCACCCAAATTCTTTTGCATAGATCTGCAGAGAGCTGTGCATTCCCCATTAGCTGTGAATTAATGTGAATCACAGTATGGCCTGGGTTGAAAAGGACCACAATGATCATCTAGTTTCAACCCTCTGCTATGTGCAGGGTCACCAACCACCAGACCAGGCTGCCCAGAGCCACATCCAGATTGGCCTTGAATGCCTCCAGGGATGGGGCATCACAGCCTCCTTGGGCAACCTGTTCCAGTTCATCACCACCCTCTGTATGAAAAAAATTCCTCCTAATATCTAAACTAAATCTCCCCTGTCTCAGTTTAAAACCATTCCCCCTTGTCCTATCACCACTGACCCTCGTAAACAGCCGTTGCCCCCTCCTGTTTATACACTCCCTTCCAGTACTGGAAGGCCACAATGAGGTCTCCTTGAAACCTTCTCTTCTCTAAGCTAAACAAACTTATGGAAGTGATTATTGTATTCCAACATTATCTTTTAGTCCTAAGAAGGAATTAAGAGTCACTGGGAGTCATGTTGCCTGTGCTTGCTCTATGGATAGAAGCAGGAAGCTTCAATTCCTAATTCCCCTTAATTCCTAATTCAGTCTTCCAGGAGGTTCACAGACAAAACTGGCTAGATGTCCTGCAGTGAAACCTGTACAGCAGAAATGCCTCAGCTGCCAGAGAGGTTGACACCTCCAATTTCTTTAACCTTATATTCATTCAAATTGGAAATAACAAAGTGTTGTTTTGGATACTCAGAATGTTCAGATCTCGCTTTGGACTTTGTAAATGCTCTGGACGTTCAGGCTATGATTGGATGACTTATAAAATTTCTTCAATATATCTGAGTTGTCCAACAGAGACTAAAATATTCAGTGCAGTCTGATAGCTTTGTAGGAGCATTATTCTCAATTTTAATACACACTGTCCATTGGAAGAATGGAAAAATAACGCAGTCAGTTCCTGACCTACCCAGTTCCTTGATCTGCCAGACTTGGTCTTTGAGACTCTAACATCTGGCTCTTTTACCCTCTGAAAACTTGCAAAATAATCCTAACTCAGGGACTACCATCCACATCTGCTTCCACTAAACTGAAAACCTCTCTTAGAACCAATGAGGCATACATAGTGGGTCTAATTAAATTCCTATGCCATTTCCTTTGAAATTGGTGAACTACAGTTCTTATCTTGTATTTATTCACCCTCAGTGGTGGTGCTGTAATTTTAGCAGGAGTGTACTTAAGCAATAAGACAGAGCAGCATGACAGCCATGCTGAGATTGCGCCACATATTGAATTGTTAGATTGAAAACTGAAGACCAGGTACACCAGACAGCTGAGAAGTTCTTGTGTTTTTTTGAAAAATGTTGAAGTGCCTGAAGGAGATTTTAAATTAGCCCTGTGTCAGTGCTCTGCAAAGTTGAACTCCTAGAGAAGAATGAAACTGTATAGCATGATATTATGATATGTCATACCAACGTGAGAATCAGAACACAGGAGGCTACCCTGACTCTTAGCAGAGATACATTCAGTCCATCACCTACACTCCATCAGTGACAGGACTTATGTACAGGCATATAGCAAGTGGATGTTTACATAGCTTTCTGTGTATGCCTACAACTTCAACAGGTTGTAGTTCAGTGACTTCCTGATTTAGACATCATGTCCTTGTGATCAGTGATCCTGGTCTTAAAGGCCCTTACAATATGTGTGTATAACACACTCTAACGTATCTGTTTTAGACAAAGAGATCACTGACATTACAAGAGAGATCAGGTTTAATTATATTTTTTGTCTATGAAAAGAGCAAGGAACCTGTGCTCACTTTTCCTCTAGAGATCATGAGGAGAATTCCTGTGCTGACAATGCACTGTGAGTATATCACTAATTTATAATCATATCATTATAAACAGATTGTTTATTTTTAATGAACTCAATATTCAAGAGCCAACAGAGGTATTTGCGTAATTTTATTTTTCCTTTTCAAGAGGAAAGGGCAAAAATAGGGCAAAAATTGTAATTTTGCTCTACAAAATACAACTCAGAATGTGTCTTTTGCTTCCTTCCCCAAGTAAACAGATGTGAACACAACCAATTTTTCAAACACCGGAAACACAGCCATGGCTGTTCTTTTATCTATTGCTCATGAATCCAGGTGCCTCTTGAGGACAACCTGCTACTATTGATTGTCTTGATTTGAATTATTTGTTTTACAATTCTATTGGGTAATTTTGCGGTGCACTGTATAAAACTGTGAACGGCTTTTTTATAATCTCAAGAGGCCATGGATTGAAATATATTAAATACCATTCATAAGCAGCTGTCACCTGTTTTGAATGCTCTTAGAGTATCACTAAAGTAACCAGTAAATTATCTAACCATGTGTATAAGCTTTAAAGCAAACACTGTATAATAATGAGTCATATATATATATGTATTTCTGCATAATTTCACATGGTAGCCAACAACTAGGAAATCAGTTTTAGAGAAAAAACCTATACCATAAAATTCCTAGGGCTGGCAAGCCTGAAATTTTCAATTTTGGAGTTCTCATTCAAGTCACTTCAAAATTTTTACCTCAGTTTCCTGCTGTGTAAAATGAACTTTGCAATAATATTCTATGCATTCTTTATCTTAGATGTATTAGGCTCTGAAACCTAATTATGACTAGTTCAGTATTATTAAGTGTGGATAAACATATTTGCCTCTGAAAATATTAGTAGGTACCCTCGAATATTCTAACAGAATAAAGAAAATTTTCCTGCTATTATGCCTGGAAAACCATTTTGTATATGCATAGAGGGACTTTCTATAAGCTCGAGACCACAGGTTCTTGATGTTTTGAGAGTCTTACTCTGCTTTCAGTAAAGTCAATGTTTGATTTCACTGTGAACACGCTGCTGAGCATTTTTGAGAATTCAGCTTTGGAAAACAGAATCTAATTGAAATCCTTATAAGGAGAAAATAACAACTGTGCAGTCATGCAGCCATCTCACATAAGGATTGGTTGTTATTGTTTGCAGCATCATGTGGAATCCCTCTGCAAGGAGATATTTGCCAGCAGCCTCTACTTTGTGTCGGCCATGTTCGAGGTATTCTACATACCTTCTTCTGCTATGGAGGATTTGCATATACATAAGGAGTCCAACTCACTGTGACTGGTTTCAACAGTCTGACTCTATGCAGCCAAATTTGGTGAACTTAGTATTAATTGCCAGAAAAGCAAATGAGACTACAATGATGTAAGCTGTTAATGATTAAAAAGTTATATAATTAGCCTCAGTTTTCACAGAATGCATGCAAAATACATGCAGATCTCAGTGTTTTAGATAACACCTTACCTAGAGAGAGACAAAATAATGCAGAACTTGTTAAGGGCTCTGTTCTTTCAATAAGAATGTTGTTGAGTACTGAAATATTCTTGGTGTGTTATTCTACTTCTGGCAGAAAAACACAGTTTCTTGGCTGGATTCCCAAATATTAAGTTAGAAAACACTTGACATTGTGTGTGACTGGACTCAATTTCAGCACAGCATAAAAGTATTCAAGGTCTTATTTTTAGGTTTGCCATATTAATAAAGTAACAACATTTCAAGCATGAACAGCAATATCTGTCCCATCTAGAAGGGCTTCTGTATCAATTACTAGACTGCATAGAGAAGGTTTTGCCTAGTTCCGTTAAACCTCAATTTCAATAAATAAGTTGAGTAATTATTAATTAAACTACTTGGCACAGCTTCAAAAGGTCAAACACTGACTGAGCTCTGAGCTTCCAGGAGTAGAGTTTAAACGTCAGAATAATTATAAAAGCTTCCAATATCCAATCTATTAAAATTATATTAAATAAATATTATACAAAAGGACAGAAGGAGCTCCCGATAATTACTACCATAATTTTGTTCTGGTTGATATCTCCCTCTTTGTCACTCATTACCCTCAGACACTTCTAGTAATTTTACCAAGCAGTATCAGAGAGCTTCATCAATCCAGATGTACTGCAACATGGAAAGAAATGAGAAGGCAAAGCCTTGAAAAGACTTCAAGAACTGGTGAAGTTTACACTCATATGGGACTGGAACTACTGCAGAAACATCTGTGAGGACCTGGAACTCTGAAGATTCTCCATGGTACTCAATAATAGCCTCATGAGGCAGCTCAGCAAAATGACTTCTAGCTCTCCTTTACTGGGGGGTGGGGGAGGGGAAGTATCTGGTGCATGTATTGGATTGAGGAAAGTGGGATTAGACCTAGGAATGCTGTTAAGAGGACTCTTTTGGAGACTATGAAGAAAAAACACTTCCTAGAGCAGGCACCATTATTACAGACTTTTTCAAACTTTTTGTTACAACATTGACAAGGCACCTTTCTCCCACACTTTTTGAAGACTTTCCCCCCTCCACCCTCACCTACCCCCCCCCAACCCCCCTATAAATAAATAAATAAATAAATAAATAAATAAATAAATAAATAAGTAAGTAAGTAAAATATCGAGTAACTCTTGTTTCTGTATAGGTGGCTCAACTAAAATGCAATTTTTTCTTTAACAATGTTGATAAGTAATTTCCCCAACTCTGTAGAGGTGAACATCTATGGCCATGAAATATATGCAGTTCTTAGAGATGTTGCCGAAAGTCAAAAGTGCTCAGCATCTCCTGGGAAAGCTTAATGCCACTGATTCCTTCTTTTCATGTCAGTTATGCCTTAATTCACTGTTCACTGATTTAAAGTATAAATATCTTTGAGCTTTGATTTCTAATCATGTAAATGAATCAGTGTCCTGGGAAATACAGTATTCCTTCTTTTCACTTGCACTTTTACCACTGTGTATGTATTATTTGACCCCAAATGATTATAATGTTAATAGAGGCAAAACATGAAATATTGAGTCAGAACTATTCAAACAATGTATGTCCCTTGCTTTGCAGGAATATTTTTCTCAGCTATATTACAACATATCTCTCTGTTTTATGCAGTCACTTTGAAATAATTCCTTCTAAACAAAATCAGTTTCCACTCTCTGCCGCTGCCTTCTAGTTACATCCTAGTTAAATGTAGCTTAGAATGCTGATATCCTATGGACACGTATGAGCTTCCACCCCACTTGAGCACTACATACTGTGCTCCTAAAAATTTAAGATTGTATATGAGAAGAGCATGTATTTGTCATTCAAGGCTCTGTAGCCGCAGAGAATTATTCTGATAGTATATTAATTTAAATAAACAAGCAAACATACACACACAAAAATTCTTCCAAAGAAAAGAAGCCTGTATGCATGCGTCTGTTCACAAGGAATATCTGGGAAGGGAGGGCTCCAATCAGCCTCTTGCACGCAGCTATGTCATTTACTGTCCAAACATGAGGTCTGCATCCCATTGCTTCATACGCATCTCTGCCTTTCCCTGAGAGGATTTATGGATGTGTCCTATTGTTTCCTTTGCTCCAGAAGAACAATGATGCTGGTTTTCAGATGTTTGGAGGAAATGCTGCATGCATGGCATCCAAAACCTCTGGGGATCTGACGCACATTTGTTTTAATATTGGTAGTGTGTTCCCCATTATCTTAGTCACTCTGCAACAAAAGGAAAAATTTTTCCACAGCTTTCAGGGATAACGTAAATCTCACATCTCCACAGAATATCACTGGTTTAGTAGTTGGACTTTAAGGGAGGAGGAAACAGCAGGTCGGGTTGTGGAGAAGAAAACATACCCTGATGCTGACTGGCAGGTTCCCTCCAGCTACAGAGCTCCTGCAAGAAGCACATCCACCTCCTGCACTGTGCAAAGGCAGAATAGTAGCACTCGTATTGCTGAAATTTTGTAGGTGTTTATCCACTGGGGAAAAAAAATATTAAAAAATGGAGAATTGCGCCTGCAGCCGTCTGCCCTTGGCTGGAGGTGTGTGTGTCCACGCAGAGCACTGCTGCTGTAGCAGCTGGGCTGCAGCATCCGCCTCACAGTGGAGTAACACTTCATTAAAAAACATGGAAAATTCTCGAAATATTTCCATACCTCACAGCCTGTATCTGGTAAATTGATTAGCAAATTAAATGATCTGGTTTTTTCAGGTTTTGGTAGTGGATTTTTGTTTTTTTAATTTTCCTTTTTTTTTCTTTTTTCTTTTCTTTTTTTCTTTTTTTTTTAATTAAGCATCCTTCATAAAGTGTGCAAGATCCACTTGAGTGACATTCAGATCAGAAATTTGGCACACCAAGCACAATTAAGTGTGATACTCCTGAGCTGTGGTAGTGCTGCATGTTATAATCTGCATTCAAACAGATAGGAGAAAAAAATGTGACTCATGTCTTCATTTTTTAAAGATATGCACAACATCATATTACACATCAAGAAGCAACAGGAACCATGTGAGGTCATGAAATCCCAATCATTGCTGCAGTCCATAGGATAGATGTTCCCCTCTAATGAGCTGCTACTTAACACCAGCTGAGAATACAGGGTTAAATGTCAATATACTGATATTTCATCCTGACTGAAATAATAACCTCCAGTCTGTAACAAAGTCCCCATCAGTGCTAATGGAGCCACTCGTCCTCACCAGCAGCATGCTGAGGACAAGGGGCCTCTGCCCCAATTTCTCCCTACACAGCTGTTCTTAGAGCCATTTAAAATCTTATTTTCAATGCGGCAAGCTGGCCGGCCTAAATTAATTCACTCATGCAGTATTCACCAACTACTTAAAAAATAGTTCAGAAGAACTTTTGGAAATATTTTTGTTTGCAATTTTCTCTAAATAAGACCAAAATGAACGGCATCCTTAGCTCACTGTCAAGGGCTAAAGAAAGCAATTGTGAAAGGGATAGATCTTTTAAAATGACTAAATCAAAAGTGACTTTAATATGCAGTTCAGCTTGCCAAACAGAGTGTAGCTGATCTTTCCAATTTAAATCAGAAAGTCTTTTCTTGGTTATTGCTGAGATCTGCACATAAAAGACACGCCATTTTCTGGGGGAATGGAGATACATGTACAGAAAGGTTGCAGTAATGGCAATCTTGAAAACTAAAGTCTCCCACTTCCTAAAGCAAAAAGTTATGACATCAAGCCCATGATGTTCCCGTTACTCAGTCCGTGGTGATCATTAGGGTTAACAGTACTGCAATACTTACGCAGTCTCAGCCTCATGACCACAAACAGACTATGACCTGAACACAGTGGGAATGCCTCCAGCCATACACAATCACAGTGCGACATTCAAGTGACTCGGGGGCAAAGGAGTGCAGGATGCATCCCATACCCCACATGCTATTTATGATGTATCTGCGTTGCATACAAATTGGCACTAGTATGAGGAAATATGAATATCTCAGCATCCTTCAGTGCCAAATACAGACATGATGCAACATAGTCATTTTCTCAATTCAACGTAACATACAATATGCCACTCTCCATTATGCTACAGCAACTGAAATGTGCTGCAGGCCAATGGAAAATATCCCTAAAAATAGCTATGCTGTTTCTGGGCAAAAGGAGAAGTATTCGACATTTCCTTGAAAATGTTCCCACCTGGATTTGCTGGAACAGCAACATGATCGTTCAGTGACAGGAAGCTCTCTGGTAAGGAGCTTTCTCCTCGATATTACCCTGCTTTCCTGAAAGCACTGCAAACAGGGCTCATAGCAGTTCTTTAAAATACTGTACATGAAAGCTGTACTAAACTGTTTAAGTGCTCCATTGTGAAGCACTGTATTAGGAGCTTTCTGCTGCTCAAGCAACTTTAGATTGTAATGTATTATAATAATGTGCTATTCTCCTAGAGATCATTTTACAAATGCAACACAAAAGATTGTCACATGATAATCTTCTAAATCATATCAAGGAAAATAAACACCCACTGCAGAGGGACTTGCTTATTTTGCTAAGACATTTTACGGCATATTAGCATAAAAATACTACTTCAGCCCTTCAGGTTCACCCACAGGACTGCTTAAGAGCATTAGATGTGATATAAATACAAATGATTTTGGCAGCATGATACTTTTTTAATGCAGATTTGCAAATTTTATATGTTCCTATTCAGCTCTGCCATACAATCTGTGCTCTGTGCAAATTACAGAATTTTGCCTAACTGAAAGAGCAGCAGTGGGGGAGAAAGGTCCAGTCAGTTCTTCCACTTCGTATACATGACACTGGCATACCATCTGAGTAACTGAAGCTGCAAAGCTCTTAATGCTGGGTCCTCTCTCCTCTTAACACTGCTGGAGGTCCATGTGTAGGTGTTGTCCAGCTTGACAGATGGATCTGCACAACACTACAGGGTTCCAGCTCTCCCTTTTGCCTGGTATTGCATGGATTTATTCCATATAGAATCAAAGAACCATAGAATTGGGTTAGAAGGAACCTTTAAGACCATCTAGTTCCAACTCCCCTGATGTAGGCAGGGACACCTCCCACTAGATCAAGTGACTCAAAGACCCATCCAGCTGGCCTTGAATGTTTCCAGGCAGGAGGCATGGACAACCTCACTAGGCAGCCTTTCTCCTTTCTTTCTTTGTAAATGACATTGCAATTCTTCCATCAGAGCTATACTGCCCATCACACAGTCAGAAACCTGCTGCATAAAGTAAGAGATATATCCTTCATAGAAACCAGGAGCAGGAGTGAAGCTACAGTCCAGACTGTCTGCATGTTAAACATTAGCCTATATCTACTGAACCATTCTGGTGCTAATCCTCCTCAGTGGCACTGCCTTCTGTCCTTCAGGAGAGAGCCTCTCTGCCATGACAACCTATTCAGGTTCTTCAATAGGTACTTAGGTGGAGCAATTGGAGAAATGTCTGTTCACAAAGACCCTTTCCTGGACAGGACCCTCAGTGAAGTCTGGATTGATGCCGTGAGCTACAAACAACAGTTAAGATCCTTGTATTCTAGGCAGACTCCTTCAGGTTCAGATAGCTTCACTACAGAATGTAAAAGACTCTCATGAGATTAACGCTAAAAATTTCCATTTTTTATGGTATTTTTAGATTATATTTCATTTTCCAGGCTGCAGTTGGCTTGAACCAGAGCCACAATGCTTGTGACATCCAAACACAAAAAGGAATTACAAAATGTGACAATTCTTAAAATGTGTTTCTTGTTGTATAACAAATTCCCAGTGTTGTAGATTAAACTAGAGAGAACAGGAACCATAACATGGAGATTATGCAGCATTTCACTTTCTTTTTTGACAAAAAGTTAATGCCTGCCTTGTTCTAGTCAGTAAGTATCAAAGATACTTTACAACTGCATAGCACACAGCCTAGATGATTGGAAACTGCAGGCATGTATAAATCAAAGATTTTACTGCACATTTTAGTGAAAGTTAATTGCACAGAAGTGTGAGGCACTTCTGCCCCTCATATACTTACAATGACAGGCAAAATTCCTGCTAACTTTACCAGTTTCCTTCTCTTCCTCCTGATAACTCACCCTAGGAAAACTGCCCATATACCTCAAACCAAACCTCCAAATATGTCTTTGCTATAAGCACATTTTCTGTGCTGGTTCCTCAAAACAACACCTTGTCCAAGTTCCTACGTGTGTTTTATACTCAGAGTTCTGTTAACAAGAAATTGGATCAAGAGCTGGAAATCACACTTTTTCTTATTACAAAACCAGTCATTTCTGTTTAACAGACAGAAGTGTAAGTGGGCATGAAAGCTGAAAGAGAAGGAAAAGAGACCAGGTACATCTAGCATGGGCTTTTGGATTTTTGCTGGAATTCACTTTAAAGCACAGACTGACGTTAGACAATAGCTGAGAAGTGAAAGCTCAGGAAGAGGCCCAGCCCTGCCACGGGGACCTCCAAGTTGCATACATGTGAGTGGATTAATTTGCTCATTGAGACTCCAACCAGCAGCCCTGTAGGTGCCTGCATAAAGCAAGAGTCAAACAAATCACAGTAAATTTTGTATTAAATGAATGTGGGCACATTGCCTACTGTCTTAGACCACTGGATCTTTGGGGAAAGGGCCCTTCTTTTTCTATTTCATGGTCATTTTGGTTCAAGCAAGTCTCTAGCTTGGGTACAATAGCATTGATAACAAAAGTACTATAGCTCACCACCTGCCAAAAGTACCTAGGTTCTGTCTTACAGCAGTGAAATGAAGTGACGAACAATAAAAAGTGACTTCAGTAATCTGGCCTTAACCAGGAATATTTTGCGTACATCTGCTGGCTATGGAATGGGCAGGGACTGAGTAAGCAGAATCCCTTGAACTCATTTACATGGAAAAACAACTTTTATGAGCTTTCAAACAATTTTTCTCCTCATGGCTAGGAAAGTTGAGGCTGAGGTGAAACAAGCTAGAAGAACATAGGTAAGTTTTTGTTTGTTTTGTTTTTTTTTTTTAAAGTCTTACATTCTGTCACACATGTGTGTGCACTTTCTTTAGGCAGCTGACTTCCCCCGCCCTCTTTAAAGGCAATCCCTGTGGAGGAAATTCCTTAGGCAGAAATATCTGGCCTCATGGCAAATGCCAGAGGAGAGCTTGAGCAGCATTGGGGTTGGTCTGACCTGTGGTTAGGCTGTTGATGGGCTGTCTGGGACAGAGCTGGCCACCCATCTCGTTCTGGATCCGTGTGCTCATTTTGTGGGTGCCTCACTGCCCATGTGTCTTTGAAGGCTTGTTTGATTTCCGCTGCCCTCCTATCGAGCTGATCTCTGTAGTGCAAAGGCAGCTCCACCACACATGTCCAGCGTGTGGGGATAGAAAAGCAAATAGAGGAGTGGGAGGGAAAGGAAGAGCTTTTAGCTTTGAGGTGTCAACACAAAGTGGCCAACCAGAGGAAAAGGAACTGTACAGAGGAAAACATAAAACCTCCAAGGCAGACGGTCACTGTCAGCGATATTTTGGCTTCTGAGAGTCTGCATTTAAGTGTTTGTTTTCGGAAAAATCACTCAAGTGCTTCTTCCACACAGAGTTATGTTGTATTTCCCTGTAGGCGAGATTGGTATTTGCAGCCTCCACAGGATAACGAGGTTCTGATTGTTTTATTTTGTGGGATCCTCTCAAAGCTCTATTGTTTACGTACCATCACATATTTATATATCATTTTAATAACATAGAAAATTATGCAAGCAATTACATCTCCAAAACATTGATACAGAGTAAGAAAATATTTGATGGAAATGCTCACTGATATATCTGCGTTGAGTGTAGCCTCAGTAAGTTTGCAGATGACACCAAGTTGCGAGGGAGTGTTGATCTGCCTGAGGAGAGAAGGGCACTACAGAGGGACCTAGATAGACTAGATCAATGGGCCAAGGTTAACTGTATGAGTTTCAATAGGGCCAAGTGTCCAGTCCTGCGTTTTGGTCACAACAATCCCAAGCAACCCTACAGGCCTGGGGAGGAGTGGCTGGAAAGCTGCCTGATGGAAAGGGACCTTGGTGCACTGAAGGACAGTTGGCTGAATATGAGCCAGCAGTGGCATCCTGGCTTGAATCAGGGATGGTGTGGTAAGCAGGACTAAGGAAGTAATTCTGCCCCTGTACTCAGCACTGATGAGGCCTCACCTCAAATACTGTGTTCAGTTTTGGACACCTCAGCACAGACTTTCCATACTGACATTGAGGTGCTGGAGCAAGTCCAAAGAATGGCAACAAGGCTTATGAAGAGCTTGGAGAATATGCCCTACAAGGAGCTACTGAAGGAACTGGGACTGTTTAATCAGGGGAAAAGGAGGCTGATGGGAGACCTTATTGCCCTCTTCCAATATCTGAAAAGTGATAGCAGCGAGAGCAGGCTTGGTCTCTTCTCACTGGTGGCAGGTGACAGGACAGAGGGAAATGGCCCCTGATGTACCAGAGTAAGTTTAGGATGAATATCAGGAAACAATTTCTTTACAGAAAGGGTGGTTAAGCACTGGAATAGGCTCCCCAAGGAGGTGCTTGAGTCACCATCCCTGGATATGTTTAAAAACCATTTGGAGGTGGTGCTCAGGGACAGGATTTAGCGTAGGGCTGTTAGAATTGGGTAGTATGGTTAGATCATGGTTGGACTTGATGACCTTTAAGGTCTTTTCCAACCTGAGTGATTCTATGAGTCTATGATTCTATGTTTTTGCTGTTATTCCTTTTGTAAGTCCATCTACATTCTTACTTCCTAACAAGACTATAAAGAGCAGATATGGAGGGTATATTTTGAAAATAGTTAATTTCATTTGGTGTAAGTTACTGAGTTTACTCAGAAATGTGTCAGCCTGCATAAAAGAGGACGTGTAGATGTGATGTCTGCCAACTGCAGTAAGAGTGAACCAGTGGTTGCTGTATTATACTGTCCAAGTTTCTTTACATCTGATTTCATTCTCTAAATGCTGAGAAATATGTCTGTTTTTCAAGATCTGGATGCTGGGATTTCTGGATGTCTGGCGGATCACTAGGAAAAGGGCTGCACCAGCAGGTCAAGCAGGATTACTGGACACAGATATTCAGAAATTGCAAACAAATGCTGTAGTTGTGCTGTGAATGCAGCCGTGGATTAGACACTTTTAAACAGAAACATGTGCAGTGTCTGCAGCACTTCCAGGTAGCCTGGGACTTGCTGCATTTAGCATGTGCACTGAAAGACAGCCAGGCTTGCCTACAGGCCAAGGTCTTATACATACACAACAGTCTCTACAGAGGTGGACAAGCTGACAATTTTTCTCTCAGTTTTGACTGCAGGAAAAAGAAGGGTCCTTGATAAGGGTTTGGTGTGCAAGACAATCAGAAAGAGCTCAAAAGGTTTCACATTAGCCTGAAATATCTTGTCTCAGACATCTTGTATTATCTCCTTTCCCGTGCTTGAATTGGACAAAGTACCATTCATGTTCAGTTTTGGAGTCCAGGAAAATTCATGCTGCACAGAGCAGAGTGTGAACAAGTTTCTACACTACTAATTCCATAATCTCAAGAACACACATATGTTATACTTAAAACAGACCTTGTAATTGGGCATTCAGTTGGGTTTCTTTCTACACAGATGCCACACTTACCTGGGTGCAGCAATTTTGTGATCTTCTGTTGCATCAAGAAATCTCAGGGGAATATAATGTAGAAGATAGAATAAAATTGGTGTTATATAGTTGCAGAATGACACAGATGGTGCTATTCCTATGGGCACATATGAACACCTTCCTTTCAGAGTGACCTTTGAGAGTTTCATAGGAAAGTTTCCAAAGTCTTCTTCCAAAATAGATATAACAATATACAGAACTTTGAACAGAAAATTCCAAGCATGTATGCTTATTGCACTCCAGTCAACATATAGATTATTTTGTGTATTGTGTAACGCGGGGAAATTTCCTCAAGAATAAGTTTTTGCTGCTTATTAGAACCTTCAGATAGTCCCTAAATTTAGACCACTTCCTGTACATTTCAAGATTTCTGAAGCTAGTTTACCTGTACAAGTTTTGGATAACAGAATAGATTAGTTTGCATAAGTAAAGTTTTAACCTAGAACTTGCTGACACTGTCTCATAATTTATTTAGCACCACCAGGCATTAGCTGATTCACAAATTTCAACCAAGAACTGATTTCAACCGAGTCTGCGAAGGCTATGCAAACATCTTGGTTTGTGAAAACACAGTTGAATGAAAATTAAATTAAATGCCATGCCCTTTGTCTTGCCCTGGAAGACTTCAAACATGGGAATCAGAGAGCCACATTGCAGGAGTTTTGTACTTAAAGTGTAGGAGTGTTCCTTGAGAAGTCTCTTCCAGAAATCAATTCTAGTGACAATTGCTCTATGCCCTTGGAGACATAGTACTAATATTGTAAAAGGAGACTTTACAATAGGTCCTAACCTCTGTTCAGTCTTTTGCTAAAAGAGTTTGGAGAACTATTAAAAATATGATGTCATTAATCATTTATTATTTTTTTACATGAAACAGCTTATGACTATATAATCCAATCACTTTGCTTTTAATCAGACTAGTTAGACCCTGAGCAGGGTGTTATAGAAATGAACAGGTTTTGATAGCTGTAAAGGTTAAAGATTCACTGATTTAGATAATGAATCCCAGTGGACAAGCTTTCTCTAATACTTTACAGAACAGCATCATGCCTCATACATAACAACAAGATTTTGTCCATGAGCTTTCTCATCTGCCAGACTCTTCTTTCTCTTACAACTCGCTTTTGCTCGCCAAACAAATGGTACTGACATTGCAGACTAGTATCAGTAGTGACTGATACTAGTCTGCAATGTCTGTTTCTCACTGTTTGTGAGAATCGACCTCTTTATCATCTTTATCTGTGACCTGGAGGAGTTGCTGGAGAACTCTTCCATCAACTTACAGGTAAGACTGAATAGAGCTGACCATTCAGGTAACTAACAAGGGAAATAGAGACATGCCCTTTGCAATGGGACATGGTGTGAGGACAAGATATGCTTGCTGAAGTTACAAGGAGAGACTTTTCCCCGATAAAGATTCCAGGCAGTGGTGAAAGCAGTCCAAGGAGGCTGTGCAGTCTCCAGGATGAGATGTCTTTTGAGATGGGTCTGGAAAATCCCTGATCTTCCCTGCCTTCTCTACAAGCTTGCAGTGCTTTGTGGAGGTCAGAGAAGAAACCTCCTGAGGTCCTTTCCAGCACGAATTGCTTTGTATCTGGAGCTATGCTCTGTACTTTACAAGTCACAGACACCTCTGATTAATCTTCTACTGACTGTTGCTTTAAAGATCCATTTCATATGACTTTATGAGATATCATTTGGTTTTATACTACTGAGTACTGTTTTTGGAGTACTGTTGGAACTGTTATTGCCTTTGGACTTGGTTATGTGTTTGGTACCAAACTGCTGAATCCCTGAAGGGTGGAGTCTACCCTCCACAAATCAAAACCCACTCACAACAGGTTTTCCATTTTTTGAAGACTAAAAATAAAATAAATAAAATAAAATAAAATACATAAAATAAAATAAAATAAATAAAATAAAATAAAATAAAATAAAATAAAATAAAATAAAATAAAATAAAATAAAATAAAATAAAATAAAATAAAATAAAATAAA
>JAPSGF010000003.1:4098403-4131130 GCA_035772895.1 Perdix hodgsoniae
GAGAGGAGAGGAGAGGAGATGAGATTTTGGCCAAAAGGCACATGAAGTGCAGACCAGCCTTGTTTCAAAGTTTCATCAGATAGCATTATTTCACCCCCACCTTCCCGTTCCATCCTCAAAGTGAAAGAAGAAGCAGGAGGTCCTGCCCCCAGCAGACTTCATGCAACCTCAGCAAAATGTTTCTCAGTGGTGCTTGGAGCTCCGATGTAGTTTTCAAAGCCACTTCTTTCTCTTCCCTTTCTGCGCTCCTCTATTTCTTTTTAGGTGTTTACCGAACCCTGCCACTACTTGGAGCTGTCACAAGGCTTTCGGTTATGTCTTCAGCTATCCAAATTTATGATGCCATTTAATCTACATTTACCAGAAAATATCCCTTTATTGGTGTAAGTCAACCCTTCATTTGAGATAGCTGTCAACTTTCCAAAAGCATGTTAGATATTGTGCATTTTCCTTTCTTTTGTAGCATACTCTATCTTGTGACAACTCAACATGGATTCAAATTTTAGTTTCACATTGTAACTTACAGCACTGCCACTGTGCACAGAGTATTTTCATGCACAGAACATTGCTCTGATAGACCTAACTTTTCCCAGTTACCTTTTGAAATATGTCATTACCATGTTACTGATTGATCCTGAATAAACTGGTACCAAAGAACCTGGAAAAACAGGCAGTTTTTGCACAAACTTCAGTCAAAAACTTCAGAAGTAAAACAAAACACATTTTTTCTCAAATGCATCTTGTTTGCACATTGCTACCAAGAAAATGCTGCATTTTAATGAAATCTTTTATATACCTTAAAGGGTTAGGAGGCTGAAGGAGATTGACCATGACAGAACTCCAACAGCTGTGAGGAGGAAGACATTCCTGTATACAAGCTGGCACTTAACCTCTGCATACTCTTCCTTGTATAGTGGAGTTGCTGGTTTCAGGGTAAGGATAGAATCATCTGGAGAAGAAGTTTGACCAGAAGCAGTGTAATCAGCCATATCTCAAACTGTTTATGTAGATAGGTATACATGTATTAGCCACTGCCTTTTGAAAATGCATGTAGAGAACAAAGCAATTACATAGATCTGAAAATCTAAAATCCTTTTTTCATGAAATCTCAAAGATATATATGTCTACCTTAAAATCTTTGTTAATCTTAGGTTATATCATCTCCACTCCAAAACTTCATGTCAGGATAGATGCGATCATTGTAAAGGGTACATGAATGAAGGGCAAATTCAAGATTTGACCACACCTTATAGTCAGGAATAGGTTACCCATGTTGGAAGCATGTTAGGAAGCTTTGGGAAGGGAATACTCAGATATAGCAGAGGAAAGCATAGAAATGCCTTTCTCAGATCAGTGAAACCTGCTCCCAAGAGATGCTTAAATTCCTATAAAGTGGAATTCTGCCAACTTATGTTGGCATATCAGGAGTCGAGGACTGGGAATTGCCTGCCCCAGAGCTGCCTGGAATGGGCCTACGAAATATGCAGTTGTTGTGTGAACGTGGGCTGATATCTGAGAGCTGCGAGCCAAGCCTTTTTCCATGACCTAAGCAATCGTTAAAGATTACCTTTCCTGACGTGTTCAAGTTTCTCTCTGAGCCTTCATTGTCTCTGTTCTCTGCATACAGCCTTGTTATCCTTGCTAATTTTAAGGGGGAAATATACGAGATCATCTATGGAGTGTGAGATGAATTCATTTATGGGCCAGAGGAGGACTATTTCATTGATGGACTCAATTTCAGTGGTGTAGTAGTTCTCCACTTTTAACATAGTTAATTAATTTAGTACATTATCTAAAGACTAACACATTAGATAGTACTAAACTACACAACAGCAGCCAGTTCTTCCCTCACAACATTAATCCTTAGACTCTGGAAGGGAGCGGCACAGTATTACGTTACACAGCACGTGTTCATGAGGAATTCCTACTGGAAAGCAGAGTCGTGTCACCTGCCTGGAGAACTGCTGGGAGCCAGCAGGCACGTGCCACTCGTAACTCACCCAAGTGAGCTGACCAAAGACACAAGTTGCTGCAGGAATTTTCATTAATGTATGTTTACAGCCCCTGCAACATATACCCTCTTTTTATACAAACACCAGTGGTACACTAGAAGACACTTGCAGATAAGATAAATGAAGCCCCTAATTTTCCAGCCCTGTTGGGTGTAAAGCTAAATTGCTTTAGGGATCTTGTTCTTCCAGTACAGCTTTCCAGAACCAGGGCAATATCACCTGTGGCAGCTTAACCAATTTGTATGCGTATGGCCTGGGATGAAAACAAGATTTTATGTCAAGATGAGCTGCACTGGTCTCAGGAAGGATAGAGCTTAATGAACAGAGAGTATCCCTGAGGGATGGGCAGAAATGAGGAGGTGCTCTGAAAGGAGAAGAGAGGTGTCAGCACTGCAGGAGCACATTGGCAAGTTGACCCTCTAGTTTTCTTCTACATTAAGCCATAGACCAGTTAAAGATAGAATTAAATTTAAGATACATGCCTTACAGAAACCAGCTCTCATATAGCACCAGTTATTCTTTTTCAAAGGACAAAAGGCAGAAGATCAATTTACATTTACAAAATAAACAATTAGCCAAGATGGGGCATTAGACCTCAAATCTGACCACAGAGTGGGAGAATATAAAACTCTCTCCAAGACATCTGATGTCAGGCATTCAGGGAAAGCAGGGATTTTTAACCATAAGAAAGGCTGCAATTTGTGTTTGTCCTACTGTCAGACTGATGATACCTGCTAATAACAACCACAACTGGTGTTCCTCTCTGGGGCTCACTGTACTGATATCAGTCACCTTGCACCAATATAAAAGTAATGCGGAGACAAACTTGTCTCCTTTTCTTTTGAAATGTGTGAAGAGGAAAATCATAAATGTCTTTTTCTTCCAAAAATCAGTTGACTGTGAGTATCCATTACACAGCCTCTGCTCAGAATAGTGTACCTTCATTCAAGACAAAGGCTCAAAGCAGCCCCACTATACAAGAACACAGCATGTTGCTCAGTCTAAAATTCCCCTAAATTGAGCTGGCACTCCATGAAAGAGAAGCACCATTACAACTCGTGACAAAACTATGAGGAAACATGCCTATCTTGTTCACAGCAGTCCTCAGAAATGCCGAAAGAGTCATTTCTCCCAGCACGATGAAATGTAAATGAAACACCAGTGAAAACTGACTGTGCATCAGCACTAAAGTATTCACACCTCAATGAAAAGCTAAATGGGGACAATAAGCTAATCATCATGACAGAGTGCAGCTCTGGTTTTGAGGGAACCCAATGAAAAATAGTAATGCAATGCCTGAAGTCTCACTTGCAGCCCCTGTCTTCTGGGCATTAAAGTTTATGAAGATATCTTTTTGTATATGATGTTTATTACTGCAACAAACCAACAGCTCTATTTAGAAGGCAGCTGGCAGACCTTACCCTCCAGCCCTTTGCATCAGCCTTGCTCTGTTGCAGACCGTTGCTGCACAGTCACATTGGCTGACGTCTCCTGTTTCTCTGAGCAGCACCAATTGACCCCACACAGCTCCACAAATTGGTGTGTCCCTCGGTGCAGCTCACCATTCTGCTTTTACCCAGCACACACTGGTCACCAGAAAGGAATAAATGGCACTTTTTCTGCTGCTGAGGGCTGTGGATCGAACTCACAGACTGCTTTGGAGTAAAATTTTTGCCTGGGCTCCATCTCAAAAGCGTAGCAAACTCACAATGGCACAAAGATCACCAAGAAGCTTCGTGGCATTCTCTGAAGGTTTTGTATTCCGTAGGCTTGGATTGTGAAGAGAGCCAATGCTGGCTTCTCTTTTCAAGATGTTTTAAAATCATGTGATGAGTTGTCAAAATGGCAAATTTCCATTTTCTTTGGCACTAATTTTATTCATGTTTCTAACCAAGAAAATGGTTGGAAATACGCTTTCTTTCTTTTTCCATCTTGTATGGTTGCCACTCCCTCAGACTCAAATGACTCAGACATTTTCTCTGTCTGCTTAACAATGATGATTTTGTGGTGGAAGTGCTGACACTGTTCTGCCCCTGGTAAGTTCTGTGCTGCCCAGAAATCACTTATTCCTTGTGTATGGTGCTGGACAATTGCACAGGGTTCTCAGCTGCATATCCTGAAGATGTGCCTCAAAATAACATTACTTAAACATCCTTCTGATCTCACATCAGATATTACAGCACCTTCATTTGTGTTGAGGGCTAAAAATGGAATTAAGAGCAAAGAACAGTAACTATGAGCAATTCCACAACTCACTATTCTTTCATTTCCCTTACTTGTATATACTTGTTTGGCAGTATTTACTGCCCTTTGTCTTAGGAAAGTTCTGAATCTTCACCCATCCCTGATTTTAGTAACATGAGTGTTTTGAGTTCTCCAGGTGAGAGGGACTACAAAAGAATAGCCTGGAAAATAATAATTAATAATCAGGAAGCATTACTGTTGCATCATATAGAGGCTAATCTGGTCTTGAACTGCTCCAGCCGACACAACAAAATTTTGAAATAAAATTCTGAGTGGCATATATAACTTCCCTTTGAGGTCTTTTCCCAGGTTCTAAATGTGGTATACAACCACTTCATAACATCTATGCCATCATTATAAAGGTTTTCTCATCTCATAATATCAAGGTGCTCTGTGTTCTACTTTTTCTAACTCCCCTCGCTTTTTCTTCATTCTTAGCCCATGAAGTTTGATGGTCCATCCTGTTTCTTCTGTCTTTCTTGAGCGTACACCCCACATGCTCACTTTTGCTCAAATTCCAAATTCACCACTTCCTCCAGTCTTGAGGGAATTATCATCTAAACATTTGCTAAAAGGGCAAACCAGACAAAAATGCAATCCAACCTTATTTCATAACACTCTCCCACTCATTTGGTTTTATCAGCTCTTTGCTTGACTACTGCCCATGATAATAAGGACTGTTGATGTCACAGGCCCCATATAGCAGCTTCTCCAAAGGGCACATGGTACCCTAGGCCACCAGCACCCGCACCATGGTGGAACATTTTGCATGAGTGTGTAACTTATGCCTCATTTCCTTTGGGTTCTGTTGAGGTCAATATATTTTAGCTGTATGATTTCAACATCTTGTTGCAACATTCAGATTTGGTATAGATCATTGCCTTTGCGTGGAGCCAGGATTCCTGAAATACATATGGCACCTTTAAGCTTAGGTACCACACTGCTTGCACTGGTGCAGACGAAACATGGGAATGTGGGGAATGGGATGGAGATCATTTATGCCCATGTCTTGCAGACCAGTGGTGCCCAAACCACAGCATCTCCATACTCTGCCTCACCCTCGCCTCACCTTCCAGCTGCTAAATAAACAAAGTTCAAGGAGGCTGCATTTCATACTGCCTTCAGAGAAAACAGTGATAAATAGCAAAGCAAGGAAAATTTAGGAGAAAGTGAGATAAGTGACAATTATCTTTTTTTTTTTTTTTTTCTGCAGATCTGCTCTCAGAAATGCTGACACTGCCTGTCCATTTCTTCTCTCTGGGTGTGGGACGTGCCTTAGTTAAGCGCTCTTTTGGTGCTGCATTTCCCAAAAACAGCCTCTAAGAAATATGTGGCAGGAGCATAGAATCAATACTGAGCATTCCATGCAGTGTCAGGGCCAGTCTTTGTAAACTGGACTAAATGTATGAGGCAGGATGAAGACAATGTCCGAAAGTCACAAAAAGCAATGAGTCAACCTTTTGTTTTCCATAGACACCTTTTTTTTTTTTTTTTTCCAGCACAAGAGCCCACAGGTGTGGCAGCACCTAGAACCATAGAGGTTATTTAGCTGTTTCCTTAAGGAAAGGTGAGAATTCAGGTTATTTTGCCTAGTGCAGCTGCCGTTGTGGTGCAGAACCAGAGTTGCAGTGATGACAGGGTAGTGTGGAGAGCAACACTTCTGCTGGCACCCCTCCAGCAATACCAATCTCCAGCCTGGCTGGGTCACCCACACACTGTTTAATTGCTGATAACACAAAATAAGGACAGCCTAAGCCTTCACTGAGTGAATGTGGTAAGTTAAACCCAAGAACTAGGTTGGAACAAGTTCATCCATGTGGCTGCAGAGGCTGCAAAGCCGTGCAAAATGCAGCCCCAACACTGACCACCATGTAATGCACAAGCATTCACTGATCCTTGTGGCCTCAGTGCTTGAAATCAGGAGTCAGCCCTAAAGGTTTTTATGGCTAACTTATTCCGGGAGAGCTCTGGCAGAAGTAAGGCAAATTAAAGTCTTCAAAGAAACTGTGAATTAAGTAGGCATCTCAAATGATGGATAACCAATATTGGTGGAGGCAATGCATTCTGTGACAGCACATTTGGTCAATAATTGCATCTTGGTAACTAACATACCTTTATAAATTAAGCACCAGTGTAATCCAGAGTTTATGATTCTGTGTTTTTCCAAAAAAATATCCCTTGAAAGAACAAAGAGGTGCTAATGTCTCCAACCCAACTGTTTGTTTACAGCACAGCACAGAAAAGAAAAAAAAAAAAAAAAAGACCACATAGGGAATAAAGATCTGCCTGTTTATTCATCACGTACTTTCTAGAGCTTTTTGCTCTTTAAATTTGTTCTAATATTATCAGAATTGATTTTTAGTCTCTCTGATCCCAAAGGAAATGTCTTCAGTGAAGCTCTCGGTGGATAACTGTAATGAAGAATCAGCTTGCAGAGCTGTTACTATGGTGCTCTTAAGTGTAGAGCTTCTAAAAAAATTAACTGATAAGAAAATTCTTATGCACTATATTTAGAAGTATTTCACTTCCTAGCTTTTGACATAAAATAATTTAACAATCGAAAGTCTACATGGAAACTGTTTATTTTTTATTGTCGCATGTATCATTTAAAACATGTTTTTGTTGGCTTTTAAATAAATTCAGAGTTCAGCAGAAAGCTTGCTTACTAAATTCCCCCAAAATAAAATGGGAAGCAAGAAACACACCACTCTGTTTCCTCGTCTTTTTTTTTTTTTTTTTTTTTTTGGCATTGTGAGAACTGAGTCCCTTAGATTCCACAAGAAAATATTTATGTACAAAGAACTCTACTTGAATGTTTACCTTTATACTCTAGGAAGGCATTTCAACAGGGGTACTACTTTCTGACTCTCCTGGAAAAAGCCCAGGTCTATTTTTAGATGCCAGCGTCCTAAACTGTGTACTGTATCACACAGGGCAATGCAAGCAAAAATGGCAAATTCAGCTTCCTATTATTTTTGAAAGAGAGCCAACACCAGCCCATTTCTGTAGGACAGCCCAGCTTAAAGACGTGTACAATCACTGCCAAAATTGTTGTGATGATTAGGGCAAAGCTTCATCCTACAGGCACCATTCACACACCTGAAGACAAGCAAGTTCAAAATGACTTGAAATAACACCAGCACACACAGATGCATTTCCAGAAACTTCTGTACTGTATTGCAAATCACTTCACACTAACACATTCACTCGAGTCCTTTCCACTAAAAAAATGAAAAGCCACCTCACACTGCTCATAACAAATTACCTGCTGGTGCACAATTAATTTCCTGAAAGCCTCCATGGCGGTGTCCTCCCCACCCTGCTTAAGTGCTGCTCAGTGCCCCAGGGCTGGGGGCTCGATGCACTGGAGGCCATCTGGTACCACTTCTAAGTAAGGAAAATGCTCAGCAACAACACTTCCCTGGCATTGGCCACCTAGACTCGTCTGTGACCACTTGAAACTCTGCTGGCAGCTTTGACAATTGGGCTTCACTCTACAGATGCTTTCAGATCTCTGGCATGGAGAAAGTCTCTGGGCAGCACAAGGAAAGGAGCAGAAATAAAGCAGTATTTGGTGATAAAAAATAAGCTTGAGAATAAATTCTGCCACTTAAATGGCAGTTTTTACTATTCTGCAGAAATGTCACCATCACTGGTGTTAGCGTGAGAGGAGGTCCAGCCATAACTGACAGAGAGATAAATAGCAAAAAGACTGTGTGCTTCTGAAGAGGTTTTGTATTCTCAAAGTACTGCGGAAACACAAATTAGCTAAATTTTGTAACATCCAAATTACATGAGCACAAGCTCACCTTTACTTATACACAAGCAAAGAAGAAAAGTTAAAAAAAAAAACAACAAAAAACCTTAATTTGCAGGAGCATCTTGTAAATAATTCCTGAAAGGTATCCAGCCATGCGTTTAATGCAATACTACTTATCTCCTTGGCAGAAATCTAGAAAACAAGTAATGAAACATCTTGCATAAAATCCAGCTATTGATTTACAATATTATCATCACCATAAAGATTGTCATCTTATTATGAATTCTTTTTCAATACTGTCCATTCACTAACTTGTCTGTAAGGGTACTGGACTGCCATTCATCACTGTACAACTGTGTTATTACTTGCAGTATTCTCAAAAGGGTAGGCTTTTGAAAAAGTACAGTTTTGTAAGTTTCAGCATGGTATCATGAATTGGGAGTGCTGATGCCTACTGTCAGTTTCCTTGCTGAACTCCAAGTATAGAGCAGTTATGTCAGTTCACCTCCCTGTGTCCCTGTTTTCATATCTGGCAAAATAAAAAAATAAAAAATAAAAATTATTTCATGGGGATGTCATAAAGATTAAAATTGTAAAGTTATGGATGTTACTGAAATTTGCATGAAGCCTGAAAGTCAGATCCTTAACATGGGCTTTTCCTACATTACTCTTTTGCATTGTCTACACATTGCAAGGAGCACTGCTGAGCAGACATCAAAGGCTTTCTGGGACTTTTGTGGGAACAGAGGAGGAAGACATAAGAAGCTACAGCTTTATAAGAAAGATGAATCAAATATTTTTTAGGTAAAATTTTTCCTTTTTCAAACATACTGTTTTTCTTGTGAACACAAAGTATTCTCTGTGTCATGTACATATTGCCACTCATTCTCCTGCTAATTATGGAGAACCAGCATACTGAGAACAAATTCTCAGCTCACCTATTTTTAAAAGTTCTTTATAATTGATTCATCAAATAATATTTTTTCCATCAGAAGAAGCTTGTCTTGTTTGAAACTTCCTTCTAGAAAGTGCAAAATGTTTTTTTTTATCCCTGATTTTGAGGAGAACAGATTTTCTAAGTGCTGTTTTTGCATCAGCTCTGTTCTCCACAGCTGAGGAAGAAGCATCTTTTCTTTCCTGGTTCTCTCTCTCATTTCCTTCAGAGGTGAACATCAGATCTGTGATTGTACTGATGAGCCATGAAACACCTCACCAGATTTCTCTCTGCTGAGGGAGAGCAGACACCCAAAAAGGTTGTGAGACCCTGGCACAGCTGCCCACAGAAGTTGTGGTGCCCTATCCCTGGTGATGTTCAAGGCCAGGTTGGATGGGGCCCTGGGCAACATGAGCTGGTAGGAGAACCCTGCTCACAGCAGGGGATTGGAACTGGATGGGCTTTGAGGTCCCTTCCAACCAAACCCATTCTGTGATGCCTGTGGCTTGTTGGCTTTACATCCAGCTTATTCCATGTGATCCAGATGGCTTTTGATCAAGTGCTATCACACAAACACAGAGGCACACATTCTACTGCAAAGGGTGGCCCTCCACTCACAGCGTGCCCAGCTCCCGCAGCACCAGCTGAGGCAGAGGAGAGGCTCTCTGTTGTGTAAGGTCATTGTCTGCTTCCTCCCTTTGAAATACATCATTTTTAGAACCTCAATTTTAAGCACGCTCTATAAATCCAACAGCAAGTCTTACTGAAGTCTCAATTCTAAATAAATAGTTTTAAATAAAAGTTGCATAAATACCCATCCGTGCCAACAATACAGTTTGAAAGGGAGTGCTGTAAACACAAAGTAAATTAGATGGGATCCACTTTTGTGGGGAAAATGGCTACTTAAACCAGTTATTATAGAGAAGATGTTGTTGTGTGGTGCGACAGCACGTACCCATGTGGGTAACCGAGAACTGGTTGAAGAAACAAACCCCACCCGTACCTAGGAGCTGTGCCACGACCAGACCACAATTCCTGTGAGGCATAAATTTAATTTGCTGAAAATGAAGCACAGGCACTGTCGCAGCTCATTAGCCAGCAACAGACATATTGCAAGAGAAGAAAGTGGAATTTGGTGGATGATCCAACTTCTACATGTGCTGTGAATAAAACAGACTATTGTTTTTTGATAAAGAAGTATTGTTTTGAATGTGCCGGGTAACTAAGTAAAGCCAGCAGAATTTTTTGGCCAAATATAGTCTCTTGCTCACTGCTAAAAATCCTAGCTTTTAAATTAGGAGCTGAAGTCATTGAAAAAAAAGTTTACATTCCTGCAGCCGGCTGCAGCAAAGCCAAACAAATGTTTGGCTTAATATTCATCTCTTTCATGAGCCTTTCTTAAAACTCTAAGTCAGAAAATACCATTTCTATTATTTAGTAATTTTATGCTCAAAGCACTGGTTTTGTTCCTTTTTTAAAAAAACTCTACCCGCCTGTTTCTTTTTTCTAACTTTTTCAGAAAAGACCCAGTAGGGTCACTGCCGTGGCATTAGGCTATGCAGAGTATTTCATATCTTAGAAATCATGGTTTAACTTTCTGGCACCAGCTCTAGTTGTAGGTCACAATTACTAGCAGTGTACTGTTTCTTCCCTCCCTCTTTTTTCTGTCACATCCCATACCTGAACAAAACTATTTAAAAAATGGAGGGAAAAAATGAAATAAAGGAAAGGAATGTGTTGTTTTTCACAGCAGCAAGCTGCAGTTGCGATTCAGGCCCAGAAAACTATCAGTTTAGGAGACCTGACTGTAAAAAAAAAAAAAAAATAGCAAGAGCTGCTACACTTATCTAAAGCAAAACTGCATGAGGAACACGCTGGAAAATTATTAGAACAAGCACAGTTAGAACAAGCACAGTAATGGCTGGGAGCCCAACTCATCTTACACATTCTATGAGAAATTTGGTGCTCCATGCTGCTGCAAGTAAGGTCGCCAGTGGATGCATGTAGGCACAACTGGGACCACACAGAGGCTCAGGTGCCAGAAGCATGACCACCTCACAGAGAAAAAAATTAACTAAAACTAGCCCACCATCCTCCTTCCCAGGCTTCTGTGAGTTGTATTAAGACGTTATTCAGGCCAGCATCCCAGTGCTGTAGGACTCTGTGGGTATGGAGGATGTGTTTGTTCAGGATCTCTGTTTCCCCTTTTTCTTAACCAGATGTGGAATGTTTGAATTTCAGGCAGTCGGCATCTCAGAACACAGAACAATGGATATTGGCGTATTTGCTTTGAGATTTCTTAGCTGGACACACACTTGAAGTAAGGAAGCCTACTGACTGAAGAGTGCAAAGCTGGGATACAGATGTAAAGATGAGCTTTGCCTTAACATGAGTTAACAAAATATGTATATTTGGCTCACCTTTCTTTCTTTTTCTTTCCTCCCCCTTTATTTTCCTTTTTCTGGATAAAAGAAATTGCATACCAAAAAAATATATGTTTGAAAATCTTTCTTTAAAACTGCACATTTTAAGGTTATGTCTTGTAAAGCACCTTTTACATCAGACCTTGCTCCATGACCTCTTGTGCTTGATTACCTCATTTGAGGTCTCAAACCTCTCTGTTTTTATCCCTCAATATATTAACACTAATATGCCTTTAATGAAACTACTCTAAGATATGAAGATAAGCATGTGCATAAAATGTTCCAAAATTACAGTTTTAAATGGACACCAAATCTGAGATACCTGGCAAACAGAGTAGTTCAATATCATTTGGCTGTAGGAAATGAAACTTAACTTTTTCTGCCTACTGTATTCATCTGTAGAATATGACTCATTTTAATGCTTATGACTTCTTTCTCTTTGACTCTTGAACAATATAAGAAGTTTCTTACCACAACTTTGGCTCCTCAGATACACAAGGTAGAAAAAAAAATCCTTTCAATCATGACAACACTCAACTAAGAAAACAAAATTTTCAATTTATTGAATTACATTAACAGATTTAATACCATAACAATCCTTCTCTAATCAGCATTGCCAGCACTTGCAGTTTTATCACCAGTCACAGGATATTTGGTGGTTTCCATAAAATCTTCACTCTTTTCCTCAGACAATTAAATCCAGTATTTTTAAGACTCAGATTTTTAAAACTATTGGGAAAAAGTGTGAATCTTAAGTGAAAAAAACAGATGACAAATGATAAAAATGGTGACTGGACGGAATGAAACAGTGATGTCTGGCTTTGACTTACATGTCTTAGGGTTTCTCTATACATGTCTTTCTCTTTTTTTCTTTTTTATTCTGAAGCTGATCTCACTGTTAAGGATCTGGATCATGATTTCTGAGAATCCAGGGATGGTGCTGCTGATTTCATAGCATTCCACTGAGTTCCATGAATCTTTCCCTTTCTGCTGCTCCTTTCCTGCTCACCCCAGCCCCACCACCCTCATCCGTGCTATGCCAGGAATGTCAGACCAAAGCCTGAATGAAAGGCACCAGCATCTTAGCAGCTAAAGCCCTCTCAGATTACAAGTAACATGGGGGTAACACCAAATGCTGTCTGTGCCACCCACGGCCACTGTCATCCATGTCAAACTTTCACTGACAACAGCTGATCTCCAACAAGCAGTGGAAAATTTTAACAATTTGAGAAAAAAAAAAATTAAAAATCCACTGTTATAAAGAACAAACAAATTAATAGTGATGTGGATCACTCATGTTGAGTTAATAGACTGCCCTGGTTCTTCCGTATGGTTGGAGAATAGCCACTGCTAACCTGGCATAACTGCTGAGTGCACTTTAAGTAAAGTAGGACTTCAGAAGGAAATGTGATGGAAATTTCCAAAATATAGATGGCCTGTTTGGATAAAGATAGGTTTTTTTATACTTAATTGCTAGGCCTGGGGAGCTTGGCTGCCCCAGCCACTGACTCTGTCTGAGCACACTTGGACAGACAGACGGATGGAGGCTGGAGGAATCCCCTGTGAATAGGGGTGCTCCCTGCTCCCAGCCTTGCTTTCCACTTTCTTCTTGCAGCAGGAGGATGTAAGGGGTGCTCAGGATATTGACAGGGAAGGATATTTCCATCAGCTTTGTGGTAAACACATCATGATCCTGGTTTTTCAAGTCCTAGGTGAGGAATGATTCTATTGTCTTTTGATGCTACTGGAAGAAAAGACAATCACCAAAATCAACTTATATTCTATCCATTAACAATAAGCTCTATTAAATATTTAGATGCTCCTTAAGTGTTACCTGAAAAAAAAAAAATTCTGTGCTGTAAACAGGGCTTGTCTGAAAGGTAACACAGAGAGAAAGGACCATCATCCCTGAGCAGTTATGCATGGCAGCAGGCAGACTAGTGAAGGCTGTGGTATATTTGCATGCACAGAAGGTTTCCCAACTGCATTAAAATTAATTTATATTTTTAAACAGGCTTGAGCTTTTTCATGAAGACACCAGGGTAGGTAGCACATTTCAACATATGGCAATTCCAGGTTACCTAAAATTAGACCACTGCGCTCTGTTTTTAGCAATGGAGATATAAATCTGAGGAAACCTCACTAACTTCAGAGTAGCTGCCTCAGATTTACGTGTGAATTAAAGATGTCAGATTACCTCAGATTTATATTGCACACTACTAAGTATGAATCCTTGATTCTGAAAACAAGAACTGCACTAACTCATATACAACTGGAAATGTCCACATTAATTCCATGTAACAGTCAGCAAGTGAGAGTTAATATTCCCATGTAGAAATAGGTTGTGAGTGTTCTTCACCACCAGTCTGTTTTAATACCATCATGTGGATTGGGACAGCTGAAACAGCAATCATTCAGAATGTTTTTAAGCCATGATTTTTGGTTACCTCACTTATCACCATGTCAGAATATTTTCTCTAGCAAATTAAAACCTGGCTTTTTCTTTGTGTGCTTTTTGAGTATTCCAAAGATTCATTCACAATGCCAAGTTGCAGTAAAATCCAGTGTAATGTAAATCACCCTCTGATATTGCTTTTCCTGTTTCTTTCTGGAATGAGTTATAAATGCAATGAAAAATAAATGATTTTGAATGGCATCAGTGGAGAAATTGGTATAATGAATGGAATTTTAAAGTCAGATCATCTTGCTAATAGTTAAATAATGTATTTCCTAAGTTGGATTTTGGCTACACAAGTTTGAATGTTTGAACTTTTTTTTCATTTTAATAAGGAGAGCATTTTAAAGTGCTGAAACTGGGGATAAGGTAACATTATCCTCTTGGCACATTTAATAATATGTACTAATGCAGTCTGTACTTCCAACCCCTCTTTCTTGCCTAGCATTAATGCTGCAAATTGATGTATTTTTCTGAACAGCAAACCCAAGCAGTAATGTGGTCATGGGAAACTGGAACAAATGACCACTTGCTCTGGAAAGCAACACACTGTGAGTTTGAAGTCCTTCTTGTTTACATAGTGGCTTGACTCTCAGCAACAGGTCATAGCCGCAGAAACAAGAGCTGCCTGAAATATCATGTAGGGCCTGTAAACCCAGGAATGTGCTGTGTGCTGCCAGCAGTGCCCTATATGATCTCAAGCAGCCCGTCTTCCCAAGACCTGGAGGATTTCAGACATTTCTGACAAGACCCACTGGGCTAAGGTGACTTTGACAGAAGTCAGATGGTTAAGTTAACAGTGAAGCTTGTCTTCGGGCTTCTCAACTGCTCAGTATTGTAATGTCTCCAAGACAAAGATGTTGTTCAGTAGAGAGAACAACCCTAAAAGTGCTCACAATGTAAATAAAAATTTAAAATGTATTCACTTTGTCTTGTTGGATTTTGGAAGGCAAGGAGAAAAATAGAAAGAAAAAAAAAAGAGAAAAACTAAGTTGTAAGTTGGACCATAAATAATACAGGATACTGGTCTATGTTTTCTCTAAAATACAAAGGCAAAAGTCCATCGAGTTTTATTTAATGAGTTATAGCATGCACAAGTAGATAGGTTTGGTTTTTGTTCTTTTTTTTCAGTAGCTGACGCAGTGGGAATGAGTATTTTCAGGACGGTATTACATTATGTATTTGAATTAAAATTCTCCTTTTTTTTAGACTTCTCATGTGCCTTTCCTTCCTGTTCAGAAACCAAAAGCACAGAAAGTAACACAGTATTGTCCTGAAGAACAATCCCCTGTGAGAACCGCACTGCCAACACTGCATCACACACGGTTGGGTAACCTTTAGGTGGCAAACCGAGCACCCCTACAGCTGCTCCCCAAAACCCCTACCAGAAACCTTCCCAATGTCTGCAGCAACTGTTCTTGGCTGATTTGCAAAGCATTCTTGCTTGTCTTATGGCTGCTCCTAGGCATCTCAGTAGATCCATTTTGCTTAAGATAGATCTACCTTCTCAACTCACACATAACTCTGACTTGTTATGGTTAGCTATCAATTGGCATTTCCAAAAGCACCCATCTCCACCCACTCACCAAGTAGTCCAGGATAGCAGGGTACCTATTACACAAGCCAAACCAGTCAATCTGTTCAAGGGTGTGAAATTCTGAGCTGGCACTGAGTAGTAGCAAAGAATTATTCAGAAGCACTACAGTGTACACATTTTAAAATACATTTAACTTCTCAGTTCTTAAACTGCCTGTAAACTTTTTGAGTTGCAGAGGCTACACCAGGATGTAATTAAGTAACAAGGCTGCTGTCTATAATTATAATGATTCTTTTAAAGGTTCTCATTTATAGGTGTAAATGCTGTGGCCTTGAAACAACTGGCAACGGCGTGCATGGCTTGATTTCAAATTTCTGTACTTACATGAGCAGAGATCAGGAGAAACAAGGAATCCTGCCACTCTTTTTCTGCCAGATGAAGACTGTCCAACCTCATTTCCATAATAAAATCAAAAAGACACACTCAATAATTTTTCATACTTGGGATTACAAGAACAAACTAAATGCCACAGGCCAGCCCTGAACATGCCCATCCTCCTTAGTAACACCACTGCAGGAAGCAGCGATCTTGATTTGCTGGAACGACTTTAGCTTATTATTATTATTATTAATATTATTATAAATACTAGCTTATATTTGAAGAACTGGGCCATTGGGTTTTACTGTGTCTGATCCTTAAAGAAAAAAAAAGGTTTAACAAAACGCTCTGAAATGGATAACCCTACCTACCCCAAAGAGCTCATCAGTCTGAATGAAAATCAATAGCATTTTCATGCAAAGAATACAGGCTCAAAGAATACAGGCTTTGTTGTTGATTCACATTAATTTTTTCCTGTCAAATTCTACCTAAGATAGTTCTAGATTGAGATACTTTTTAGATTTAAAAGACATGTTAAATTGTGCTCTCATTAACAAAATGCATTAAGCTACAGATTAATAAAACACCTTACTTTAGACCAGTAAAGCTTCCATTGAAACCAAAGGATATCTGTGCTGTAGAGCCATAAAATGTGCTCTTCAGACAGGATTCTTTCAAACCAAGTTTAGTTAAATGTGTGGCTATATTTCCATAGGCTTTAGTGAGCTCTGTAGCAGGCACTAAGACAGCGTGTGGATTCCTTAAGAGATTCACAAGGGAAGAAAAAAAGGCAGATTTATTACATATGAAGATGTTATGAGAGGTCACTTATGCTAAAAAAAATTAGTAAGTGGAAAGGCTCAATATAACACATAACTGTTTATCTTATCCAAACCAGTAGTGTTGCCCAGTTCTTCCTAGTTGCTGTCCCTTCAGTCTTCTGAAGATTTGGAATCCTAAATGAGGGCACAAGACCTTGAATTACCAAAAAAAGACAAATTTGTAGCATGCCAACTTTAACAACAAAATCATAGATTTCACACAATTCAAATAAAAATAATGGCTATTCTATTTAGTAGTATTTCACTTCTCTGCAAGGCAGGCATGAAAGTAGATAACTTAGGCTGCTCTACCAAACCTGTGGGCACTGTGACCCACTGTTTCTTGTGATGCTCTGCATTTGGATAATGAAGATGGAAGTAATAGCAACATTCAGGATGAAGTGCACCATCAGTGCACTCTCAGATCCCCAGCTGCCAAGTAAATACAAAAGTATGAAAGGGCAGATAGGGCTCGATGCCTCAGAAAATGTTTGTTCCAATTTGCCATAGGTGAATAACATGGAGAAAAACATGCATAATGCCCTTTCCTGAGGTCACAAGAAAATGACTTAAGGTTAGTGTTCCACCATAATTCTTCCAGTACTTATTATCCACTCACATATTAACTATAAAAACACTGTGCTGTTGTTTTTACTTCAGGCATCTGTAAAGCACTTTGCTGTTAAAGACTGATGTACACAGATCAGGAAAGCATCAAACCTCTGTGTGTGCAAGGAAAAACTTGCTGTGTGACTACTAAGCTCAGCTAGCTCTGCTGTAGCAGCAGGGGCTCATGACATATCAAGAGATTCACCACTAGTCAAGACACTCAGTTCTGCATTTTCTTTAATCTTCATCAGCTGGAAGCAAGTTAAATGACTTCTCTCTGATCCTAAATCAGCTGAATTCTGATTTGAATGTATTTCCATGAAACTATGCACAGGAGCCAAGACAATGTCATTATCTTCCATATAATCATTGCTGTAATGGTAAGCCCATTTCTGGGGCCAGAGCCTTTTTTTTTTTTTTCTTTAACAATTCTGATATAGCAGGGCATGAGATGGTCTGAAAAATAACCTGAGATGACACAAAAGTAGCCCTGTGCCACTGACACAGTTTGGGGGCCAACTACAGCTACACTGGGAAGACTATGGAAGCAAAGACAGATTAACTCTCCTTCTGTTTCTTGTCATCAAAACTGGGGCATTGAACACTTTTTTCCCAAACAGGATAAAAGAATGTAGAATCATATAATTGTTTGAGTTGGAAGAGACCCCTGAAGGTTACCTAGTTGAACTTCCCTTCAGTGAACAGGTCCACCTACAGTTATATCAGGTTGCTCAGCACCCTGTCCAGCCAGACTTTGGACGTAGCCAAGGACAGTCTTTATTGAATCTCATGAGGTTCTCCTGGGCCTTTCTGAAACCTATCTAGGCCTCTCTGAATTGCATCCCATTCCTTGGGTGTGTCGACCACAACACACAGTGTTGTGTCATTTGCAAACTTGCTGAGAGTATCCACTGTCAATGTCATTGATTAAGGTATTGACGAACTTTGGTCCCAATACTGATGTCTGAGGGACACAACATATCACTGATCTCCATTTGGACATTGAGCCATTGACCATCAGTCTCTGGGTACAATCCTGCCACCATCAAACAGTTCACACTTCAAGTTCATATCTTTCCAATTTGGAGAGAAAAGATCTTTCCAATTTGGGGGATCATGTCAAAGGTTTTGCTAAAATCCAGATAGATGACATCAGTGGCTCTTCCTTTGTTCAGTCATGCAGTTACATCATCATAAAAAATGGCAAGGTTGGTCAGGCAGGATCTGTTGTTGGTGAAGCCACTATGGTTATCCTGTATTACCTCCCTCTCTTCCATGTGCCTTAGCATAGCTTCCAGGAGGATCTGCTCCGTGATCTTCCCCACTACAAAGGTGAGGCTCACAAGTCAATAGTTCCTTGTGTCACCCTTTCTACCCTTCTTAAAAATGGGTGTCACATTACCTTTTTTCCAGTCACCAAGGACTTGCCCTTACAATCCTTACAATCATGATTTTTCAAATATCACTGAGAGCAGCTTGGCAACTACATCAGCCAATCCCTTCAGGACTTAGGGATGCATCTCATCAGGATCCACGGACCTACAGATGTTCAAATTCCTCAGATAGTCATGAACCTGATCTATGCTTCACATTCCAAGTGTCACACCTCCTGCTGTTTGGCAGATAGACATGAACATCCCTGTACAAAGCACAGAGGTACTTCAACCCTCACAAGCACAATGAAATGGACAGTGTTCTATGTTTGACTGTTCCACCCCTACAGTTCCCTTCTTATCACTCCCATGATGCTGGATGCACTCTGTGCCCCGCACCCCATGAATACGGAGCATCTACCTCCCAGGAGACATTTAGCAGAAGGAAGATAACTGAGGTTCTAGCATGTTCTCTGATTGAGGGAATCATCTTCTGAGTACAGTCCAAATATCTGGGGAAGCTGGCACTGGCAAAGACTACCCATTGTATTAGCTTGTGAAACCAGACTAGAATTGCTTTACCCATCTGGAGAGTACCATGTGAAAAGAAGATACTTGAGGAAGAAAGATCCCAAAGTTCTTCCTGTGAAAATCTCCTGCCTATTTCAAGTATAATGAGGTTTCTGAGACGCCATAGAGACAATTAATTAAGCAACTGTATAAATAAACATAGATACAATTGCAGAAGTACACAAAGGCTCACAAGCACACACAAAACCTAGACTTTCTCTGAAGAATTCATATTATTTACTAATTGATTTCTAACAGACACATCTTTTCTTGCTCACACAGCTCATCACGTGGAAGGCAGATATTCTGTTCAAGGACCAAAACACTGCTTTCCACAGTGAACAATTTTATTGTACAGGCCACAACTGTGTTATTTCAAGATTTGAATGAATCAAATCAGAGAAAGAAAATTTTGAAACTTTACTCAAAAGTTGATACTTTTGAGCTTATAATAACTTTGGGGAAATGAGCTTCATATGCAGCTTCCTCTTTAAAACACAATGTAATTTTTGTAGCAATTACCTCATTACCCTCTCTACCAGTGCATAGACTAATACTCATACATTGTTTTGCAAAGACTATTTTCTCATACCCTATCAAACAATACCAGGCAAGCAGATCTGCTTTTTCACCTATTCTTCAGAACATTTTCTGAAAAACTGCTGCATTTTCTTTCACATTGAAATATCCATTTAGCAGTTGATAAGTCTAACAATTTCTGCTTTTCTCAATAAATAAATAAATAAATAAAATAAAATAATCATTATTAAGATTGTATTATTCAAATACATATGTACTTGTGAAACTGGCTCACAGCAAATACTCTGGCACTGTTTTTCTTAGGTGAGTACCGCTGAGTATGAACAACATGTACAGGAAGAAGATTTACAAACATGTACAGATTAAATTGTGCAGAATATCTGAAAGACAGTCCACACGTGATGAAAAATTAGAGGTTTGTTATTTGAAAGGCAGTCATGCTGGAGAAAATCAGGTTGTATTTACCTCTACATTAGCTACATCGCTGTATATGTTTGTGCTAAGGGTAGGTAGAAAGGATAGAATAGTTGATTAATTTCAATCATTTACAAAATTTGCATTGCATAGTCTATCTTTGTGAAGAAAATATTAAAATGTAGTTCAAAATACATTGTACAGCTCTGTGCTTTGCTTATGATTAAACCTTAAAGTAAGAGCAGCCTAATAGAAAAGTGCATTACAACGTTAATTATAGGAGTCCTAAGCCATAGATGAGACAGCATATCCATAGCAAACCCACAACATGACAGGAACACTGCCCAGTAAATAGGTGAATTGACAGCAAGAAGAAATCCTCCTGGTCAGCATCTGGATCCTTCTTGTCTCCTGCTTGTAGTATGTTGCAGAATTTAAGATGTGACTCAACTAAATCAAACACTGATGGATTAACTTCAGAATCTTGAGATTTTGAGATCTTGAAAGACTCTAGGCAAGACTCTTTCACTTGCCAAATACAATCACAGCTGTTTTGAATATCTCTCATAACCTACTTCGATGTGACTAGAATTAAGATATCATTTTACTATAGATCCTAAGACATTTTCTACAAGGCATTTTGTCACATTGCTTCCTACTGCCAGAAAATATTCGGTGCTACTTGAGCATGGTCAACTTGAGACACTCAAACTTTCAGTAAAGATATTTGACAGTACTAATGAAAATTTCATATGGCATCTGGCTTCAACCACGTGAAGGCTGGGAATCTCATTATGGAAAGATGAGGATTTGCTGGACTGACTGGAGGGCACTGGTAGGATAGGGCTTATTCATTTTAAATAGGTAGTGTGAGGAGATGTCCATCTCCTGCCATTAACTGTAAAAGGAACTTAAACGGTAATCTTAGACACAAAGCTTCTTCAGGTGAGAAGCTACTTGAAGCCATTGGGTTCAAAATGCAAACAACAGCTTTGCCCTTTTACCAATGTCTTTGTGGCTTCTGCTCTTGGAAATGAGCAGCAAACGAGGGAACATCCACATTGCCAGAGACCTTTCCTTTTCCCTGTATTGCAGGATGTGGATTACAGCCCAAAATACATTAAGAGATTTGGTCTGAAATCAAGAAACACAATTTATCCAGCACACAGAAAGTAGAAAATCAAAGAGAAATTTGACTCTTTTAGTTGTCACTTAAGGACAGAATGTTTTTTTTTCTCTCCATTGTATTCAGTTATGTCCAGCAAACAAATATTTCCTACTTTTTTTTCTTTTTTTTTCACATTGCTTCTTCATTATCAAATGGTATCAGAGTTATGTCTGCTAGCTGCTTAATTGTGAATACTGAAAAAACTAAAGTCCATGATAACATTGAAATTAAAGAGCAAAGAAACACTTTAAAACTGATTCTGTGAAGCTGAGAACTGGGGGAAAAGCCATGCCTAGACAAATCTGTTACAGGATCAAGGCCTTATTTATTGAAATGTGTGTTTGTATCCACAGTTGCTGTGTGCCAGTCTTCAGCTCTCACCTTCCCTGTGGTGTCTAGACATGATTTTTGTAAGAGAACAAACCTAGGTTGTGAGCCAGAGCTCATATTGTTGAAAAGAAGACAGAGAGATCCAGGTGGACTTTATGCCACATGACTGGAAGCTATTTTTATCTCTGCCTTTCGGAGAAGGGGAAAAAAAAAAGAAAAAGCTCCATGTAGAACTTCAGTTCTTTAAAGGGTTTAATTGACAATGGAAGGGAAACAATACATTTAAAGGTTATTGTAATTATATCTACTTACTTTTTTATTCCATAAACAACGTTTTGTTAACTTTCCAAATTATGCAATGTTGCTTTGACCTATTTTTTTAGATGCTTGAAAGGATAATAAAGAATCTGAAAGGTAGTAATTTGGGACTTAAAGTTTGAACCTTGAATGCTTTTATTTTTAGTACATAATGTAAAGGATCCTTAAAGAAGGAAAAAGAAGGTAAACCTAGGTCAGGAATGAATAAGTGTTGTCTGCGGAAACGCAACAAGCTCTTTTGTTTCAGTTTGTTGCTCATCTTTTATTTTTCAAGTTACATTATTGCATTTTCAAATGAATCATCATGCAATATCATTTACAGTGTGACCAGCAAAAGCTGTTATTAGCGCTAGAATTAGTAGGATTTTATAGCCTCTTCAGATTTAGAGAATGCTCTAAGCGTAACAATGGCAGCATCCACGTAACAAAGACACTAAGTTAACATAAAATGAAATAATTACTTTACATTGTATTTTCAAGGCTGCATGCTTTCTCTGAGCTTGCATTACCAGCCTAAAGATTATCTGGATATTATTCTGCTAGGCACTTGAGAAATATTTGGGATTCAGGAGACACAAGACATGCTGAAGTTCTTGGAAACTATGTGTCAGCCTCAGTGGCTCTAAATGGAAAAGAAGGCTGCAGAGAAATCTGACCAACACCAAGCAACTGTTCTGAAGAATGCAGCTTAAGGTTTTCAAAGCAAAGTCAGGCTGCTCATGCATGCAGCTGTACTGGAGCAGAGAAAAGACTACTACAGCAAGAAGCATTCCTGCTTCATCAATTCTGCATGAAGGATTTCCCTTCATAATATGGAGAAATTGAAGTTATTTGATCTAATTGACCTTAAAGAACAACCAATAGGTAAGAAGATTTACTAGCTGATAATTACAGCCTTGCATTTGTGAGATTTAGGTTTCCAGCCGGAGAGTCTGAGAATGACAGAACATGAGTCATAGGGTGTCATGGTTTTATAATTTTGTTATCAGTATTCCACATCATAACATCATGTAAAGCACAGGTAATTAAAGAGTTAATATTCCAGTTCCATGGAGTGACAACTTTCCAGATACCTGGTTCTCTGAAAAGAAGAAGAACTACGTATGCCAGGGGACCTCATGTTCAGAGAGGAAGATAAACCATGGGAGGAAGTCACGGGATCTCGCTCTCTGGCTCTCTTTTGTTCATTGCTTGGCAGTGTGTGGATGTGCTCCCCAGCCGTGTGCCTTCAGTTCAGAGTAGTCTTTCAGTTTGGGGCACTCTCTCTCATTTTATTTGATTTATTAGCCTCAATTTCAATTATATTGTATTATACTGTGTTATCTTGCATTCTGATATGATATATATTATATTTAGCAAAATTAAGTTTTCCTCCTTAGATCATTGCTGCTGTTCTGTTTTTGGGCCCAGCTCCCATGTCCCTACGCTTCCCTTTTTCCCTTCCCATTTTTGGGCCAGAGGGCCCATGGGCCTGCTGTCCCCTGTGACAGGCACAGATTGATCTGGGTAACTACAAGACACAGGGCTACTCCATGAGTTCAGAGAACCAGGGTACAAGTCCTTATCTGAGGCTCAGTTAGAAAGAAGTGTACTGAGCTTCACATATGACATCAAAATGAGGATGTCTTCCTAAGGTGTAGCTTTTATTGTAGCACCATTTTACCCTAATGACATAAAATGTAAAATAATGGTTTTATTTAAAAGCAAAGCTGTTTGTTACACTTTTATTCTATACTATATGTTATTTTTTTACTATATGCCAATTTTATTTTAATTGCACTAATTACAGGAGGCATAGGTTGTTCAGCCCACAGAAAAGGGCTATCCAAGATTTTCTGGAATAAAATTCTTTTGTATTAAGACATGTACATTTCATCCAGTCTTAAAATGCAGAGAAATGTCAGAATAAGAGTTAAAACTGCATCTTTAAATTTTCTCCTTCCCCCTTGTTTTTAGGTATTACATCATGCTCTTCAAATACATTATCATAAACCTCTTTTTCTGAATGTTAGTTGCTTAGTGAGGTGGACTTTAGTCCAAGATATTTGTTTAAGAATTTGGTTGAGAAGAGAGAACAAGCTGGGCTATGAGAAGAGTAAGGATGGTTTCATAACTGAAGACTATGAAGATGCTGCTGTGTAGTACCGCACTCCATCACTGCACAAGCTTGTCAGAAAAAAGACATTAACAGATAAGTTGAGTTCACTGATTTTTCTTATCCTATCATGGAACTTTAGACTCAACCCTGTCATTCCAAGATGTGCAGTATCACACTCAGGCTTGGGGAACATGTAGCTAGTCGCCTTGATCCATCCTGACATCTACATGCCCCTCTCCTTTAAGCTCTTGTCAGAAACCCAGACCTTCCAAAAGAGATTTTAGTAGATACAAAGTGGAATTCTGAGTATGTTTAGACTAACAAAGTCTACGCTAATTTATATGAGAAAATCCCCATGGGTTTGTTTTAAGATTACGTTGTTGAAACTGGCTTCTTCCCATTATTTCCACACCCAGACATGACAACAAATCTGCTGAGTCCCATGGCTTTGACATCTTGCATAAAGAATTCAGGGTCAATAGGATGGAGGATATGGCTGTGTTAACTCAGGCCCATTTCTTGACAAAGTTTTGGCTACAGAACTGAGTTTTCCACTCCTTTCATCTAGTTGATACAAAGAAAAAATATTGCAAAGATGACTGATGTTCTAGCTAGTGCACAAGCATCGACTGTCACAGATAAAGATGAAATAGTCCCAGAGCAAAAGACAATGTAAATTATTTGTGCAAAATATATTCAACATAAGGTGGATGTAAACTGCAGTGGTAATTGGCATGAGAAGAGTGGTGATAATTCACCACTTCACAAAAGTGTATCATGCTTTAGATTGCTGTCTAGATAAATCTGTGCTTAAAAAAGATACTTCTGTAATCTCCTTGAAAGTACATCAACTAAACTGAGTAATATCAATTAGAGTTACAAATATGAGCTCTTCTTATCTAGAACTTGAGGTCAGCAGCAGATGTCACAAATTCGTACAGATGCATGACCAAGGAGGATTTATTTATTTATTTATTTATTTATTTATTTTAAATGGCAGAAATCTGCTAGCTATTCTTGCCTTATCTGCAACAGCTGAGCAATCTTTCAGTGCCATGAGGAGATTGAAAACTTGGCTCATATCTAGCATGGACAAGCTTGCCTTAATCACATTGCTCTTTTACATGTGCACAAGGACATCAACATTGACAGTGCTATAGTAAAGCAGCCATTTGCTGAAAACAACTGTCAACATTGTCAAGTTTTTTGGAACCTTTTATAATGTGATTTGTGTGACAAAGCTTGTATAATTCTGTTTATCAGCTGCAGTAACAATTTTCTCTAAGGGGGAGATGGATTTTCTATTACCAGCTCCTGCTTGACACTCTAAAGCAAATTAATTAGAGAACATTACAAAGTAAATGAAATGCAAGTCAGAACTTTTAGTCCATGTAAAACAATTTTGCGAGTTTTCACATGAAGTTTCAAAAACTCATGTATAAATTTTATTTTTCCATTTAAAAGTTAGGCTTCTTGCAAAAACGTCATGCATTTTTTCTTACTAGCACATACTAACGTTGCCATTGTGCCTGTAAATATGTTTGAAAAAAAGAATTAGAATTACATTGTGTGTTAAGTGATACAAAAGATTTTTTATTTTTTTTTATCAGCCAACATGAAAGGCTCAGCATAGCTGTGAAGTAGGTAAAAAGCAAAATATACATGGTAAAATAGTTCAGAGCCTGGGACAGAAATAGTGCTGAAAATTAGGTGAGCCCAGACATGAGGCCCAGATTGGTGCCTTATTTACATGTGTACCTCCTATTGCTCATGCTCAGCTCCTCCTAGCTCTGCTGACCAGCATCTGATATATTTCCAGTCATGGAACCACTAGCACTGCAAGTGACCCCTGGCATTCTCAGCACCACAACACTTTCAGTTTATCATATTCTGCTCTTATTCCTTTCTAGGCATCAGCATTTTGCAAAACTATAAAATGCAATGGTACCAAACAGTCAGTATTTTGTTAATCTGAATGTCAATTACATTTTCTCCAACCAAATTTAACTCCACAGGTTTAGCTAATTCTTAATCTCTCTGATCTGTTCTACTGAAGTGCTATTTTTCCCACCTACCATTTGTACTGATGAAGTATGAAATGGATTGTAAAGAAGAACTGGGCACATTTGCTTGAACAAATCCCACCTCACATCCCAGATACATTTTGGGGAAAGGTTTGAATTCACTTCTGTGGGTCTCTTCAGACATTAACGTTGAAAGACCTACTTGGGCCCTTAAACGATCCTCTAATAACAAACTTTCCCTAGATCATCTTAAATCACATTTTCTAAGTATGCCTTTTATACACCAGCTGCAGCCCTGCTGACTATCGGAGCAATTACAATTGATTTTTCTAACACATCCTTGCAATGCCTGGGAGATAACTCAGCATAAGCTGTACAATACTGGTATTTATCTTGAATTAAAGAGAGAGGGAGGGAGAGAAGGACCCTGGGCACAGTACACATGAGGCCCAGAGAGTTTCACAGCTCCCAGAAGGAGCTGGAGCGCACTGTCAAAGTGAATGGTGTCTCACAATTAATTTGGTTGGTGGCCAGGGGCTACAAATAATTCTCTTGCCCGTGGCCAGGGTTACTCAGCTGTATAATAATGATGAAAGCCCCAGCTTCTGCAAGGCTCAGAGTTGCAGAGAATAATTTTGCCAAGGATGGGTTGTATGGGATTGTATAGGTATTGCTCTGGGCTTACAATATAATGCATTTCTAATTCTTTCTAAAGTTTAGGAAGAATAAAATGGTTAATCTTCATGATGACAAAAGGAAGCCAGAAAATAAAGTGACACACTTGAATGAACTGTGAGGAAATAAAGTGCACAACATGTGATAATGCCATGACTCTGTGTTACTGCGCATTTCTGGGCTGAAAAGATATGGCTTGATGGGTAATTTGTCACGCTGTGCAATACAGAACAACAGTAAAGAGACTTCAGACGGAGGAAAATTACACAAATAGTAGGGTGGAAAGGTATAATTGAAGATGGCAAAAGACTGAAAGAAAGACATTTAAAATTACTGTACTGACCTACTAAATGCACTTGGGCGTGGAATCCTGGCCTCACAAGAAGAGGCATTAAATGACTGCAGGCTGTGATACTGCTACAGGATAATGCCAATCTTACAGAGCTCACGGAGGATAAAATAGCATTCAGTGGAAACTGAAAAATAATTCAGAACCTGATTTGGTGCACGTGCATAGCCTGAGCAAGGAGTGAATTTACAATGGGAGAAGTTACCTGTGGCCAAGCTGATACTTCTGCCTATGCTACAGTTCTCCTGCAGTAGTGGAACTCTGTGGGGCATAGAAAAAAATGAGAAAAACTTGTTGACAAATGATTTAAGGTATTTCTATAGAAACATAACAACATCCAAAATTCACTCACCTTCTCAGTGGGTGGATTCATGGCACCAAAGCCTAACTTTCTTCTTGTGAACAGCATGAGGCACCATTGTTTGCTGCTGGCATAGGTGGCGTTCACATCTACAGAAAGCTCAGTGAGCCAAATACTGGCTGCTGGTTCAGCTGGTTTGTTCTCTTGCCACTGAAAATCCCCAAAGACATCAAAAGACTTGTACTCACCAAGGTATGCTCTATTCTAGGTGTCCTGTCTAGATGTTGGTCAGATTCTGGGTCCTCATGAAAACCTCCTGAATTCAACTCCGTGCTACTGCCCTAGGTCACAAAATCTCATGTGGATAGAATAGGAGATCTGCAAGTAAAATTCCTCTTTTTTCTGTACTTTTCCTTATGTTCTCCTAGCACTTTGGTGGGAGTGTACTAGAGGAAGCAGGCAGAGATCTTATTTTTTCTTAAGATACACTAATTATTGGACTCAGATGCAGTGGATGAATATTCACAGGCAACACTATGATAAAGGCTACTGAAGATTCCAATAAGGTCCGTCACTGACCATCCCCAGCATCTGTCATAACAAAAGATTGTCATTATTTGCCGGTTTTCCTTACGTTCAATGAAACATTCCTGTATAACACAAAAATTAACATCACTAGCATATTAACAGAATTGTTTGAGGAGGCTCTTGAATCGTACCTTTGTATATGTGTGCTCTTTCATTCAAGAGAAATTGCAGAATCTCTTTCTCTCCCTGATATACTAGTGAGTGATTCTGGAATGTGCTTCCCAAGGTGTTCTTGCTGTGGGCACAGCATACTCACAAATCAGGGAAAGCACTGCAGGCTAGCACATGGCTGATCTAACAGTTTGCCGAGTTACTGAAGCACCCTCTCCGCATGAAGCCTCAACTAAAGAAAGGCAGAGCAGCTGCAAAATGAGGCACTCTTTCATTGCAGAGATACACTAAATCATTTTGCTACTGTACAAACATTTTGACCATAAAAATAAATGATCTAAATTGTGAAACTGTAGCTAGCTTGCTGTCAAGTTAAATAAACAATGAAGCAGCCCAGAGACTCCAACAGCAATTGTTGCTCCATGACCAAAGGCTTTTCAAAAGGCCACTACTAGTGCATTTAAGTACTAAATGAAGAGAATACTTTAGTAAAATAAGTTTCTGTGTTTGTTTATCACACACCATTTGGTAATAGTCAGGGCTCTGTGTGATTCTGTGGCTATTAAATTTGCCAGAGAATCCACCCACTGCTGCAGACACACACTGCAGGATGCAGACTGTCATTTTTAAAATTGAAATAGGGTGGTGGTTTTTTGGGTTTTTTTTTGTTTGTTTTTTTGTTTTTTTTTTGTTTTTTTTTTTTTAGTTGAGGGTTTTTTCCTTTTTTTTTTTTTTTTCTCCCCCATTTAGTGGCACAGAAAATCTTCCAGATGTTAACTGAAAATAAAGTCAAACAGAGATGCATGCCCAAGTGTGCAGGCAGCCTAACACAATGGCTCTAATATGCAAGAATTACTCCCTTTATTCTAATTGGTAATTAAAGTAGAAAACTTGACAGACATTATTTAAGTGGTCAGTGATGCTAAGTATTTCACAGCTGCTTGTTATCCTAACCTCTGCTTCACAGACCAATTTCTACTCTTCCCATATCCAATAAACTCTAGTTTCCCCATACTTGCTTCACAACTTATTCCCCCATACCTACTCCTCAACTCCTTTACTGCTCACAGCTCTTGATACCAATATTATATCCTTGGTACCAACGCTGCATCCACCAAAAAGCAGAATATTAAGTCTGGCATAAAATCAATATGAGGCAACGTGCAATACAATGTGGCACAAGGAAGAATTCATCACATTGTTTTGGTAAAGACTTCCATTTTTCTAATTTACTTGAAGTAGTGTCTGAATCCTCAATCTTTCTTTTTTTTTTTTTTTTTTTTCCCCAAGAAAAAACTGTAGCAGAATGTAGGTCAAGAGAGTTGCAGAATGAGATAGGGCCTTAAATAAAGCACATCATATTACGCCAGCCATAAGTAATAGTTCTGATTCAAGCCCATATGTAAAATAGTTATGTTGTGGTCATGTATCTTATGCATTTCAAAACCTGCATGCTTTATTGACATTTCCCAGACTACAGTATATGAATACGAAAGTAAAATAAGATCCAGGACCTCAGCTGCTGTAAATTAGTGTCTGTTTAATGGGAACGATGCCAGTTGTGTTGGCTGAGGATTGGTGCATGGAAAATGACTCGGAAAATATAGATGAAATTGTGTATAATGTTTCCTGTTAATAATCTTACATTCAAACATAAAGAAATGAGAGGCTGTCTCCTTTCCTCAAATTTCCTTGAGGCTTACTTCTCAGCCAGCTATGAAAATCACCATATATCAGTCAGGGGCATTGTCCTGTTTCCTGCAATACGACACAGATTCATACTTCTCTGCCTGAAGAAAGAAGCTGGGAATGAGAGAGGGAGCTGCCAAAGAGCATCCCTTCCCTTGTCCAGATGAAGTTCTAGTACTATTCAGTTGGCACAGCTGTATAAGCAGGTATACTCCAGGTCTGATTTATGAAGCCATAGCTTTAGGAAGAAGTCAGGGAATGAAACCTTGGACAACTGTCTCTAAGAATATCTTATAACTAAAATAATAATAAAAATAAATTCCTCTACACATCTAGAACTGAAGACTATATATTCACTGTAAAATCCTTCATGCCAGCTTGAATACCAGAAAACAAATTCAAATTAGTAGACAAAAGTGGTAAGAATACATTAATGGTCCCAGAACAGCTCCACTTTCAGTTGGAGATTTTGTCTTTTCTGTTATTTGCTTTTTCCATCCTCCCCTCCAGAAGCAAGATTTAATTTGAAGAAATCTATCACAGTACATACATATACATATATACATGAGATTAAGAACTTCTTGTATATGAGTTTAGTAAAAATTAATTCAAGACAGCTTAATGAAAACACAGGAGTTGGGTTCATTTCCACAATTTTAACTACGTTAGTAGGCCAAATAGTGATATTTTATTCTTACCATAGTGATGCCATGTTCAATATTATTAGTATTACTTTTTAAAAGGATGACAGCTATGCCTAACTACATGGTTAGAATTTAATCTCATGGCTTGGGCTGCCTTAAGTTGACAGAGTCACCTAGCAATGTATTCATATCAACCTGTAAATTCTCTTTCAGAAATGTTAGCACCTACAAAGCATATTCTGCAGCCTGAGGTTTAGTCTCAGGTTTATTTTCCCAGCAGTGTTCCAACTCCATTTTTCAAGCAGCTATACTTACAGCCTTTGCACAGACCATCTACAGAAGGAAGCTAAACTGAATTTACTTCTTTCCCAAAGAGGATGACCTATTATATTTTATAACCTGTGATCTCAGGGACAGAGAACGGAGCACTGAAGCCCCCATAGCTATGGTTATATTTCTTCAGAAGCTCCAGGTTTGCATTTGCACAACCACATGGGTCAAATCTGTCACTCTATCCTCCCTAAATCATGTGAATCAGGAGTAGATATATGCTAACCATGGGAGTAGACCAAATTTGTATTTGATGACTTTCCTCTCACCCTAGTGCCCCTCATTGCTCTATACTGGGAGTTACATCAAGTGAGGCAAAAAAAAAAAAAAAAAAACTGTCAACTAGAAACAGGATGTCCACTTCAGGCATGCTGATCACCTCAGTGTTACAGACAAAAATTCCCTCCAAATTTTTTTTTCACCTCAACTGATGTGCTGGGAAATGATGGAATAGCTGGTGTTGGCTGTCCTCTGCACATCTCAGTTTTTCATCTTGCCAGTGCCTACATGTTGCTGATAAAGCTCCCTCTGCCTTCACAGAGCTGTGTAACCGTATCATCAACAGGCATCTAATTTTGTCTTAAGTTAATGACAGGTAAGAGCGGTAAGAGTTGCAGACATATGTAAAACAATATGAAGTGAATGAGCCCTCTTTGACAAACATACAACATTCCTGTACCACCACCTCCAAAAACAAAACACAAACAAAAAAACCACATATATAGCACCAAAGCTACTGTATCTTCTCTAAAGTCTCTATATACATTCTCTACTGCACTTCTTTGAGAACACTTGAAAGACAAGCATGTCTTTCCTTTACACTTGTGAGCTCAATCTGAGCTCACCTCCAAACACGTAGTTTCCTAGGAAAAAATGAACTAGGCTTACACGCTTATATGTTTCGTAACCCATGTGATTGCAACATTGATAGAAAGACACAGGAGGAAGTCAAGGCCCTGACTGCACTGATGCTTTGATGTTCCCAACCCTGACTCCCCCCAGCTGGGGCCTTAACCCATGCCCAGGACAAAGAACACAAGAGCTTCATTCAAGCTCAGCCATGGCCTTCCTTGCCATGACCTATCTTTTACATATAGTGGTCTCAAATCCTGCTTATGTTTTTTGGATGGATAGTAGAACTTTGCTGTGAGTAGATGTCTGTTGGATGACCTCCCACTCCCCTTCCATTGCATGTTGCAGTTTTGTTCTTGGCTGGAACAGTGAGCCATACCTTATCTCCAGCTCTATTTCTGGCCATATATCCTACTGTTCCTGATTGTATTCACTGGGTAGACCCGACTGATCACTCCACAGGGACTCTGTCACAGCCCCTGCTCTGCCTGCTTTAACTGGGTACTGCAGAACCATGCCCTAGTTGATGAGACAATACTGGGGTCACCTTTCACTCCTGGCTTGCCTCCTCATTGTGAAACAGCAGTTCCCTGACAAAAGCAAGAACTTGTCTGCTCAGAAAAACTGCTCAGTGAGTTTTTCTGCTGTCCCCTTGCAAGTGCCAGAAAACAAAGGTTTCTCTGGGAAACAAAGGTATCTCCAAGGAAAAAGGAGATGGCATATCCAACCTATAGATGTGTGCTATTAGGGCTGTCACTCCTAATGTTGACATGCTAAATTCACCTCTTTTTATGTATGTTTTACTTGGAGCATCTGCTTTATTTCTTCCTCGCTTCTTTTTCTCCTTACAAAATGCAAATAGGAGTATTACACAGATCTCTGCTAAAGTTATTAACCGTTAAGACTGCTCCTGTGAAACAGCAAAGCTATTCAGAGTTGCAGATGTAATGAGCTAAAAACAATAACAGTCTTTTCCATGAGCATGGGAGAAAAGCTTCTTTTGTAATCAGTTATCGCAAGCCTCAGCTGAACTCTTCAAATCACTTCCTTATATTAATGTGTTTGGCATGAAGGAAGAAGCCATATTCTAATGGAAGGAAAGAATTAATGTTTCCAGGTTTCTCTTGCTAATTCTCAACTGTCAAATAGAAAGGAGAAAAAAAGAAAAAGAAAAAGAAAA
>JAPSGF010000003.1:4131530-4147941 GCA_035772895.1 Perdix hodgsoniae
AAAAAGAAAAAGAAAAAGAAAAAGAAAAAGAAAAAGAAAAAGAAAAAGAAAAAGAAAAAAGAAGAAGAAAGAAAAAAAAGAAAAAAGAAAAAAAAAGAGAAAAAAAAAAAAGAGAGAGAGATAAGACAGAAAGATTAACTAGTACTGCATTACCAGATAATAACACTCAAAAATAAGTAATCCCAAAACGTAGCAATGTCATCTAAATGCCATCCAAAGAACAAGAACTGAGTTGCAGGGGCTAAGGGCAACCTATCTCTCTTCAGTTAACTATAGTCTTCATCCATATGACATTCCCCCAGAATCTAATTAGAACAGACCAATATATACTTACCTCCTCAGAAAAATAGAAGTGTTAATGGTCAATCAATACTAAAAATGTATTTGTCCAAAGTCATCAAATCACCGTGAGATGATTGTACCAAGTGAAATGATTGTACCCTATGTTTTCATTTTACATCTTATCCAATGTTTTTAAACTGTTGTAAATACTACTATAATCATTCCAGCTTCATGGCAGCTGATGTGCTATACATATTTGAGAGGGTGGTATCAATTAGCTGTTATCTGTAATGCCATGTCTGCAATTACTACTACTTCCCAACTTATCATTAATGCATTTGACAGGGTTTTTCCAATGTAACATTTATTTAGAGGTTAATCAAAATTCCTAAGATTGCCATTTATTATAATCTGATTTTAGATAATTGTCAAAATCAGTGGCTCTTAGAGGCAGCAGATTTGTTTCAGTCTCAATGAATATGGTAATATTAATGCCAAAAAACAACAGAGGATCAGATTTACATTTTGTATGCATGTAAGTGGCTACTGCACAACCTAGTTCTTCAGAATGTAAGAATTCCATTTGAATTCTTATCTGTCTACTAGTTGGAAAGCCATACAATGGTTCCAGTAGTGCTAATAGCTGGGACAAAGAGAGAAATTCAACATGAGGCTAGTTTCCTGTATCATACCTTTAGAAAAACTGCAGAGACAAAAAACCACATATGTGTACGTTGCCCCAGAAGCCTCTTATTTATTTCCACGGAGACTACATCAGATACAAAAAGCACAATAAAACTATCTGATAGAGCAAATTCTCCACTACAAAACACTTTTTCAACATCAGCACCATTACTTGCCAATCTGTGTGGATAAGCTGATAGAGACTCTCTTCTCGTTGTGATCTGCCAGCTCCCTGTGATCACATCCTACTTTTGTTCTCCATAAACATTCAGCAAGCACCTTCCTTTGGTGGGAAGATTCAACCCCTACTGCTGTATCACCAACATCTGCCTCTGACACTGTGGACCAACATCATAAAATAGGAAGCATATCTTTTGGAGCAGCCCCAGTGTATACAATCTATTTTATCAGGAATTGAGACTGAGCAGAAAAGAAGGCTGGACTAGATGATCTTCTAGGTCCTTTCCAATTTTGTATTCTATGATGCTATGAGCAGTGGGCACCTGCTAGCATATCTGCGTCTATACAGGGCAGAACATACAGAGCTTACTCTACACGTTAGTAAGCCCTCAGATTCTGTGATAAAAGAATGCCCAGTGCTTAAAATACCAGAAATATCACAGTTAGTTGCCATGCAGTTCAAAGTTGGCTCTGTGCAAACAAGAATAACAACAACTTTTAATCATTTCCTCCTACTCTTCGGGGCCAGGTTCCCAGCTGAACACTCAAATAAGCATCTATGACCTGGTATTTTCTTGGCAAATTCATCTTTGGTATATATGCTATTTGGGCAGGCAGCAGGTACCTTCTATACACTGTCCACAGTGTATAATCTGTACATGTCAGAGACTCTCAGTTAAACAACAGGAAATTTTTGTTTGGCTGGTTCATTGAACATATGTAATGTGGAATACTACTCCTATTCTGATTTAAGTACGTGCTGAATCATTACAGAAAATCCAAGATAAAGAATGCATCCCAAAAGGATAACCTTAAAATGGTTGAGAACTGGCAACTTAAAAATAATTTTAAAAAATCTCAATATTAGGAAACCTAATGTTTATAGCTGTTAAAAGTGTATAGCTGTTGTACCAGATCCACCTAGAATAATATATAATTTTCAAATCTGCTATTCACATAGTATGAAAGGCTTAAAACAGAGAAGAGGCCCATTTTCTTATTTACTGGTATGCATCTCTCCCTGACATCAGGACAAATGTAAAACAAATTCCTCGCTTATTGAAAACAACACAGTTATAAAACTGGAGCTTGCAGGACAACAGCTAAGTGGGGAAAAAAAAAATAAATAAAAAAAATAAAAAAAAAAAGTGGTTTGCAAGAACTGGAGTTGAATAATTTTACATGAAATTGGGAATGTTTATCAAACTCCTTGATCCCACCAATCTTTTCCCATGTTTATTCTAAATATTCCCTTTTAAATAACTAATTTGACAATGCACCATATTGCTAATGTTTTAGTTCTAAAAGCTTGTAACATTTTGAGATTTGGGGTTTTGCTTTTAGATACTTTATCATATATATATACATCAATTTTGGGGCAACTATACTGGCAACTAATACACAAAACAGTTACGCAAAGCAGCAAATCAGTTTGTAATAAATTGTACTTTGGCAGAGAGGTTCACCATTAATTTATTACTTTAAAATAAAGTATAATTGGTTTTCTCATTTGAAGCAGACATTCCTAGCTAAGTTCTCTCTTCCCTCCGTTGAAAAAATCCTGGAGCACACTTACGTTAACAGCATATACATGCCTCCATTCCCACAGGCTGTAACGTACTTTTATTTCCGCAGTGCAAAGACACAGACCTATCCATACGTATCCCAGAATGACTTTTGTTGGTTTAATTTTAATCTATTAGGATAAAGGTATTGTTATGAAGTTATGTATTTGTGTTTTCTCTAACAGGCTTTCTTATTTAATCAGCCTGTCATTCAATACCTGTATGTGAAAATGATGTGAAAGTAGTGCTACTTATTGCACTGGACTGCATAGAGGCTGCTATACATGAAATGTCAAGTTTGGACCCTATCACATCATCTCATACCTCATGTTTTTGTACTTTACATATTACATTACACAAGTGCACTGGTTACATAGTATTCCTGCACATGTCAAAGATTACTTCTTTTTCCTACAACAGTAACATCTCACCACATACTTGTCAATCTGTTAAAGATTTAGAGGTCAGAGAATTTATTGTGCTTGTATAGATATGTAGGTAAGTATGCAGATCCTTTAGACACAGCATTTTAGCATAACTGCAAACTCACAACAGGGTCATATTCTTCTCTCTCATTATGTCTGCTTTTTTCCCACTAATGCTCTTAATTTTCCATTTTAAAAGTTGCTTCAGTTTTAGCACATACAAAACAGATTTTGCTTCTGCAATACTGCATACATATCACTTTGGCTACAGTTCTGACATTTTTAAACCCTGTCTCTTCCTTCCTACTTCTTCCCCAGCTCCTACTAATTACTCCCTTCTCTTTCTTATGGACCTACGTGTTTTTTAACTTTGTGTTCTTTCACTTGTAACTAGTTTCCCCAATAATCTTCTATTTCATTAGAACTTGGCTCCCTCTCACTGATAAAATCCACTTCAATGAATAGATATCTCACCTCATCTACCACAACCCTGCCCCACAGCCGTCTCTCAAAACTGTTCAGAATGCTGCCGCTGAAGCTATTTCTCTACACCTCTACTGCCTAGGTGCCTCTCAATCTACTTAACTCTTTAGGAACGCAATCCCAGCTCCTCTTTAATATTAGGAAAACCTATATAACAGTCCTTCCCGCTTGCCAAATATATGTTTGGCATTCCTTCTATCAGACACAGTGCAACAATACACAGAAGGCCACACGCAACTTCACCTACAAATGCTTAGCTTTTGGCTTAGTTATGCATATCTGAGCACATTTGAACTGGGGATTTAACATTCTATCACATTTCTGCTGTAACTGACTACTTACCTACTGGCAACTGTCTGTTCTTACAAGGGGAAACAGTTTCTGCATTTTCAGCTTTCTCATTCCTCTTTTTAAGCCCAACTTTAAGCCATCATAACTGCATAGAAGTTCCTTAAATGTAGCTACTTTCTTATTCAGTCCTTTTCATCTGTGTATGTTTCAAGCATAGAATTTGGGGCCTGTTGTGCTGTGATGTCTCCAAACTAAGAGGTAGTACTTGGAGAATTGCTTGTCTGTGTTTTAGCCTGCTGATAATTTTTAAAAGCCTTCAAACTCATTCCTCTTTTCTTTCTACAGTTATACTCCCCATACCTTTGCTGTAAACCTCAACATTTTCCTGCTTTCTACCCCTGCATATTAATTAGTACTGCCTATACTTGATCTATAAATGCAAACTATGCAATAAGCTTTTATGCTTGTGAAGTACCATGCAAATTGATGGTGCTGTAAAAGTGCTCTGTAGCAAACTAAAGTAGTAATAATAAGTTGGGCATATGATGATGATCTAGAGTTGTATAATATGCCCATTATCATACGATCTGTGCAGTTTTGTCATAGCTTTTTAGCACCTGAAAAACTGAATATAGGCCAAATGTTGTATCTCTATTTTACGTGATGGAGAAGGGAGACAGATTTTATCTGCAATATGCTCAGGCTGACTTTCTAGCATTTTGGAAGTGATTCTTTAACAAATGCTAGAAAGGAAAAAAAAAAAAAAAAAAAAAGGAAAAAAAAAAGACATCTTGGATTAAAAAGCTAAAAATCATAAAGCTGAGAACATATTACTTAGATGAAGATTTATGTGCCCAAGTGGTAACACTATCATTTTTCTTCATCCTTTTCTTTCCTCACATGTAGCTAGGATAATTCAGAATTCTGCCCATTTCAATTGCAAGAGGGCAAATAACAATTTCTATGTGGCAAAGTCAAGTCCAGCCTATACTGTATTTTGCAGTCAGCTCAACAATCCCTGAAGTGCATAATTGAAATTTTATTTCTTCAGGATGATGAACAAGGTCAGACCTTCCCTTTCCATGTCAGACTGAATTTGTAGAGGTCTGAGCTAAGACTAGTCTCTGTCTCTGCTTTCCTATTAAGTACCCCTAGTAACCTTGACCTTGTAGCAAGGACAGGCACAGGATAGAAGGAAAATGCACAGAACTGTCATATGTGTTGCATCCTTCCCCAGAGGTTGAAAGTTTCACCTATGTGATATGCCTTCTTGGGTCAGAGAAAAAGTTCCTAAGAGCAACTGTAATCTTAGTTCTCATGCAGCAATCTAGATTGCAGGAAAAATGGAGCGTCCTACAGACATTACTCACGGAAGGCTTCATAGAAAGTCAAGCACATTTAATTGCTTAACAATGCTTAAAATCTTTACATTTTAGTAAATGTATATACATGAATGTGTAAGACTGATATAGAGAATCTAGCAAGTGAAATGGCAGCAACTTTCATCAGATAGTGAAGTTTTACTCAGAATTCCTACAGCGACTGTTCCAGCCTAATCAGCAGAGAGATCATTTGTGCCATCTGCACTCAGCAGGTACTGGATTGTCAAGACAAGGTGTCAAATAAAAACAGTAACAAGAGTAAATGAAAATAATATGCAGAGATATAAACTTAGCAAACTAAGACTCTAAAGCAGTTGGGTTTCAATGAGAACTACTGGATCTTTCTAGACATAAATGTGTGTTTCTGATAGCACTCATAATTAGCAAGGTATCTCAGTATCACAACTTGGCCCAGGTGGAGAAAATGTTTTCCGTCAATGAAATTATGACAGAATTTGAAAAAATGCATAAAGAATTTTAACTGATAGTCAATAATAATCACATGCTCATACTTTGTAAGCCAAACTACATTAAAAGCAGGCATTAGTTGTACCAGTTAATAGATGGAACTCTCAGTGTTTTGAAATTGAGACAAGGCAACATTGCAGTAATTACCTCTGATCTGCAGTGGATTTTCTCTGCATGGAAATATGGAGACAGAATACATATTTCTATTAGTTACTTGGCTTCACATTTTAACTAAGTTGTGGGGCAGACATACCATAATAGGAAAACTATTATCTTCTATTTGAATTATTTCCACGCTAAAGCCTCTCCTTTATTGTCAGTCTTTAGATCAGGTTTCAAGTTGATCATTAAGCTCTTACTTTCTACTAAACAGCACATAGGTGGGTATAGCTGTTTCCAAATGAAAATGCTGTCTTTTTTCTTATTAATTTTTCTACTAATTCTTCTTCAAGCAGATAAATAGTATAGTTCAGTACAATTAGCACAATGCTTAAGTCTGAAGGTAATGCAAACTATTGTTTTTCAAACATTGTTGGATCATCCAAAATTTCAGAATTCTCTTTCATTAGGACTTTGTGAATGTTGTTTTCAAATCTAAGAATAAGAGCTGATGGGAGGCTTGAAATGAAACTATCAAATATGATGAAAACATAAGAGCTTTATTATGACAGATACAAAAACCAAGAACCTGTTCCCCTCACCAACCTTCCACAAAGTACCTCCTGTATAATTATTAAATAAAAACACTTATTCAGTACTCAACTTTTAAACCCTGAATAAGAGAAGTACATATTGAGAGAGAGGTACTTAAAATGTTTCCATGGATACAGGATGATGCCAATCAGGTCCATGTTTTTATCTGAAAGGGTGCCCCTGCAGAGATATACAGCTTGGTGAGTGGTTGTTTATACAAGTAACTAAATGGGAACCTTGTTTATTTTACAGAGAGCTCCTGACCCACATTTTTTCTCATCACTTTTATAGAAGAAACACTTTGGTCCTTTTAAACAGCATATTGTAGTAAAACACACACTTTCGAATATTTTCGCTGAAGTTGTTTGAGTTTATGACATGGTTTGCAAGCAGAACATGGAGTACCTAGGTATGCTGATACCAATCCTGACAAGTCTAGGTTGACAACTAGGTGTTTATTTGTTTTTTAATCTCTGTGATAAGGCACACTGATGCAAATTACATTCTTCTATTTAAGTCACCAGAACCCACTTCTAGGAAAAAAAGAAAAAAAGAGAAAGAAAAAGCAAGGGGCAGATGTAAATGATAAATACCCTTACCTTAATCCAATAAGGACAAGACGACCAAGTTTAGATGGTTTTACTCTCGGAAGACTCTCCATCTACATTAGTTCCCATTTTGAAAAGTGGTTGGTTCCTAGATTCCCATCGCATAAGTGCTATGAACATGTAATTTTGACATCCAGTCTCTCAACACTGCATGCTTTCTAATTTTGGGAATGAGATTAATACCTCCTATTTCAGAGGTTTTAGTCTTCTAATATTTCTTTGGATAAAAAAACACAATGAGTTAGTGAAAAGAAAGGCAATCAACTTTAATACTTAACACAGTTTAATAACCTGAATTGAAATATGTGTATGCTGCATTTCCATTAAAAAAAAGTTTCCTTCCAGCCACAATTAAAAGAACAAAACCCCATCTTGTTCAGAGATTATTCTTGGAATGCAATTTTAACATCTATGTAAAGGAGGAAAGTTTTGTGCCATGTGAAAGCAATTTGGCCTTTTTTTCTTCTCAAAGAAGCAATTCCTGGATAAGATGACTGATTTGATATTTTCCATTTGAACTTGTAGCGTACTTTGAAGGGGGACAGCAATGCTGTGTTCATTTGCCAGCACTGACAAAGGTCTGCTTGTCAGTGATACCTTTTACAGCTAAATTTACTTGCGAGTGACAGAAGCAGGTGCACCTTGGCCTGCCAGACACTTGTGCGCCCGCATCACGCAGCCTACAGGTCAACAACCAAAGGAGAAAAAGCCCAGGGCTGCTGAGGAGAGGGTGAGTGAGGCAAACACAACCCAAACTGGGGGGTTTCTCTTCAAAGCCAGCTGGTCTGGCTTTATTCTACAGGAATTTTTTTACCTGCCGGTTTGATCAACAAAGCCCTCAGCAGGTGCTGACGGGTACAACTTCCTGGAGAAGCAGAAGAAGGGCACTGGTGAGTTTTAATAGAGAAAACGATTAAAAATTGTTTAAAATCTTTAGAGCCGTTCTGCTTGCTGCAGCACAGGGTGATTCAGCTAGCTCTAGGCTTGTGGCTCAGAAAGCTTTCTTCAGGAGAAAGCAGATAAGCTCTGTAGCATGCCTCACATTTTGTTTGATATAGTGCTTGATTTTAGATTCTGTTGCCAAGAAAAGTTTCTTGAAAGTAACTGGATATTTATAATCTATTTATTTTAAATTGTTTCTATAAGTCTGAGTGGGAGAAGCATGCAGCATTCCGTACAGGAAGCCAGGAGCTACAGTACTGGTGTTCTGCCTTTACTCCCTAATCTGCCTCCTTTAAAATAAAGGAGTTATCCTTCCCAAATACATAAGTATTGTTGTTTGTAGACAGTTCCCAGTATCTGGAACTGATATTCCAGAGTCTTATAAACTACTTCTGAACATCAACATAAGATTACTTTGTAACTGATCAGGACTAAATTTAGGAATATTTAGAACCTTCTACAAAACTCGGTAATCAAGGGATTATCACAGAAAGAAAATACTTTATCTTTTGCTAAAGTGAAAAGGTAAATTACAAAATGGTCTGTGTAATACTACCATTTGACATAACGCTTTTTAATGATACCATGAATCTACAAAATGTTATTTGCTTTAAAAATCACAAGTTATGCACGCATGTGCTTTAATTTGTGTAAAAACTGGGAAGCTACGAGAAGGGAAGAGAAGGGAAGAATATTTATTCTCCTAGAACAGTAAGATTTCAATTAATGTGAAAATGTAGGAAAATGTGACCACATGTTAAAATAAATATTTTGGAGGGGAGAAAAGCATTTTTATTATGATTTCTATTTCAAGAGCTCATTCTTTAAAATTTGTTTCACAGTGTTCATTACAAATTGTTTTGTTAAATTGAAAACATTTATATAAGCAAGTAAACAGACAGAAAACTTGACCATATGAATCTTTTTGACTAAACCAATTCCATATTCACAATTCATACGAATATCATTGAAGACACTAAAGGGGAAAGAAAGGAATCGTACGTCAACTTACAGTTATACTATTTCTGTAGTGGATATTCCCTCATACGTCAAAATAATGATTTATCAGCAAAAGACAGACTAAGATTAGACTGGATAATAATATCTGAGGCCCTTTTAAACATTTCTGATTTGCGGGCTTTTTTCAGCTAGCATGCTTGGTGTGGGACCAGCAAGGTTGACAGGGAACTCCAGACTCAGTAGAGGTACTTCAGGCCTTAACTTATGGCCATTCTCTTCATTTTGGGAGACCAAAAAAGAACAGTAGAACGTGCTGTATGAAAATTACCACACCTTTGCTTGCCATACAGACATCCTACTCTACGTTAAAATAAAACACTAGTAAAATAAAACATTACTAGTCAAAGTATCTTTGCACTTAAAACTTTAAATAATCAAAATAAATTGCTTTCTTGAATGAACTAGGAAACATAAAACAAAACAAAAACAAGAATATCACAAAAAATTAAAATAGAAAATTTGAGGCTGCCACCAAATTAAACAACGCTTGTAAAAAACTGCTCTTCCATGCATAACATTTGTAGTGTAGAAACAAATCCCCTAAACAGCCATTACAACCACGAACTGCTAAATAAGAAGTCTTTAAACACTAAGGGCAATTCTTAGAGTTATGTAGACATTGTACCTGCTACACCAGGAAAAACCCATAGCCTATGCTACAGAGCCTTTACTTCTCTAAACTGTAATCTTATCAGCAGTTTACTGCATTGATTTTAAAGGCTCAGAAACAGTAATTATAGTAACAAACTCCTGAATAATTTCAAGAAATTACTAGCAAGATAATCTACATTGCACTGTGTTTGGGGAAAAAAAAAGTATTTTGTACCAGTACAGAATATTTTACTTTTCTACTTGTTAAATATTGCAAAGAGGAGAGATTACACATCATGTAATTTATGCAATTGAATTTATATTCATGCCCTTCATTGGTATTTTTTCTTTTTATTTTTCTCATTGTCAGGCATAAGTACATTAAATGAAGTTCTAATATATTTCTATTGTTAACATGAAATATGGAGAATCTAAAAAAAAGAAAGAAAGAAAGAAAAAACCTTTTTTAATTCACTGAAGCTTTACTACCTTTCATGTAGAAGCGAAATCAGCCCTAAAATATGCACTTATTTCCATACCAGCTCTTCCCTATTAACTAAGAGATCAACATCCCGTCTGTTCCCAGGACCTGTTTGGTTGTCTATTTTGTAAACTACAGCAGTTTATTTTGCAACTATCTTTTTAACTTCTTTATTTTGAAATGCTGCAGTCTAGCTCAGTCTTCAACCACATGTTTGTCTTTTCCTACAAATGCAAGATTCAGCGTCAGGAAGACATCCATATTAGTTATTCCACAGTGCATGTAAATATAAAATGAGATTTAACCACAAAGCTGCACCAAAAAAAAAAAAAAAAAAAATTGCTATTTAGTGACTCTATGTTGTCTTCCTCAATTCAAGGCTTTTCATACAGCCCTGAATGGTATTTTCAAATGTTCTCATTTCACTTACACTGGTGAAAACTGGAAACTTTCCACTGAAGGCAATGATTTAAAAGCTGGATAGAAGAAATGAGGAGGAAAATGCAGGCTGATTACCCTTAATAACTACTTCAGAAATACACTGCTAAAATGTTCAAACTTTGTTTTATTTTTCTGTTGTAAACTTGGGTATGTAAAGAATGTATATACATATATATATGCACTTTATATTCATAGCAATTTTCTTGTTGGTATAGGACAAAATCTAATCCTACAATACATGCAACCTTTTTGACAGCTTTAATTAATACAGTCTTTTTCTCAAAAATCAAATAATCATCAGTTATTGTTCTGACCACCATCTCCCTGAAAAATCAAAGAAACAGAAACAGCAGAGATTAGAATTGTCTTCCTTGTCACTCTGCAAGTCACTCAAGCACAGGCAGCCGCTGCCTCCCCTGGCTGCTTCATGAACTCATGATGCTGTAGTGGCTTGCAGACTGACTGCTCCATAGCCATTAGCCCCCTACCATGGTTTCTGTCGATGATTTCTGCAGAAGCCCCTGGCATCCCCGCACCACTCTCCACCACTACTCACAGCTCCTCCCTGCTATCCCATTTCAAAAATGCTGCCACACAGTAAAGTTCAACCTAATCAAGGTATTGCGGACTGCACTGGCAACACATCACTTGCAAATACAGATACACAGGCTGTTAACTAAGTTGTCTTCTCCAGAGTAAGCAATAACAATTTATTGCATGGTAAATCACCTTTCGTTCCTTTGAAAGCAATAAGTATTATGGACCGAGTTTGGGAAGTACGATTACAGAAAATATAAAAGACAAAAGCACAATACATCCTGTATTCAACTCTCAACACACTGTATTCTACATCAAGTTCAATAAATACAGCATAGAAAAGATAAGCATATAGATTTTACTTAGAGTAGATGAGTTGGCTGGAGACATAAAGTTAGTACATTGAATGAACAAAGCAAATTATTGCTCTGTTCATTAATACATATATAAATTCACATAAAATAATGCTCATTCTATCTATCTATCAATATACTTAAAAGCTATGCTTGCAGTAACATTCAAGCTAACATTAATGTACCCAATGCACCCCAAAACATGGCATCATCTGTTAAAGCAAAAAAATTGAAAGCTGATTAGTATAAAACCCACTAGATTAATTCAGTAAAACAAACCTTTCTGTATTCGCTCTTTAAAAACAAGGAATGGAATGAAAAATAAAAAGAAAAGAAAGGGGAGGAAGGGAGAAATAAAAGCTTGCCCCCAGTAATTTTGATGTCTCTCTAGTTTCTTTAATTGATATAGAAGTATACAGTATCTGTGGTTTCTATAGTTTGTGCCACAGGTATTAGTTGCTATCATTATTTTTTCCCTTCCTTTCTTAAATGGCAGCAGGATATGCTCCATCCAGTACAACTTAATAGAAACAGCCCCTTGCCTAACATCAGTCCATCTCCTGAGTGTGAAATTGTAGAATGTTTGGTAATAACAAAGGAATATAATATGCAATCATTATAGAAGTTAATGATGAGTCTACTAATGTTGAGAAAAACATAAGAGATTATGAAATAATCTACTTGCATATCAGGAGATGGTTCCTACCCATGGAAGGATATGGCTATCCATTTAATTACATGTCCTTGTATTGTCTGACTTCATTAGGCATTTGGTCCTCAACCACTATGCTTTTGACAGCATTAAGATTTCAGGCAAATACAACTGCACTGTAATAAGATTTCAATTTGTATTCTTTCCAAGAAACATGAGGGAACAGTTTCCCACTTCAGGCAAAGAAGCACTTGTCCTTCGATTCCTGAGACAAACTATTCTGTAAATAGCTCTATAAGTTCTGGATTTAATAAGAAAAAGAGGATGCGGGAATCAAACTTTATACAGAAATTCTTGATTTGTCTATGCTGCTCACTGACAGTCCTTTTAACAGTATTTATTATGCCTGCATTTATTTTTGCCATCTTCACTCCTTCTAAATACCCACACCCAAAAGAACCTCCCCTCTTACATACAGGTAGAAAACCTCGTAATCACCTTCCAAACCCACAGATGTTCTCCCAGCCTTCCTCCAGGTCTCATTCAGAGCTCTCATCCAAGAGGACGACAGTTGTGCCCACAGACACTGGAGGAAAGGGGCCTTGCCACACAGCACCAGGGCTGTTGTAGATACAAAAGAAGGACAACAGTTAGTGCCACTATAATGGAAGTATTCAAATTTTACCGAGAGTTTAAGAACAGAGATGGTAGCGATAAAGTTGATGGGTCAGTATGAGGGGTTTCAATACACATTTGACTGGAGATTAATTTATTAATTTAAAAAAAAAAAAAAGTTCACTCTGCATTGTCCATGCTTCAGTGACAAAAACAACAACCTTCAATTTCAAAAATTTCTCCAGTTAATTCACTAGTTTCTTCTCCTTTAAGCACGTCAGTGCACTAACTGTAAGGATATTGCTGAAAACAGGTACTGCCAGACTGAATGGTGCAGGCTTCCAGAACTTAACCGATCTGAAATGGGAACTTAAATCTGTCCAGGGGCTCTGCAAAGATGCTCAAACTAGATCATACAATAGCAACAACACCTTCAGATGAAATACGTTTAATTCAAAGTACATATCCAAACACGACATCTGAGACTGAGTTTCCTTTTAACCTCAGTATTTAAAGTGCTTCCATGGGAAGAGTTATAACCAATGACATCACAGCTGAAGGCTCATGGAAGTTTTAATATAGACTAACGTAAGTGGCACAAGCACATCTAAAATCTGACCCAACTATTATGCAATTACATTTTATGGCCATTGAGGTTACAAGTTCTTCTTCACATATCAACAAGTGCTGTCAAACTCCAAAAGGCCTCTATAAAACACTTAATAGAAATTTAATATTAATTATTGTTTTGATAACAGAAAAGTGCTGAACAAAAAACATGAACTAAGTAGTGAGGACTTTACTAAAAAAATTAAAAACCAATGCATTTTCTCAAAATGACCATACAGTAACCTATAACCTCTTGATATCTTACCTGTGTTCCAGCAAAACCTTTATTCCACACACTAATAATAATCTGTTGCTCTTGTGTTCAATTTATGCTGCAAATATCAGTCAACACACTCTGTTACAACAGACAGGATGACTGACCTTTTATATTTGCATATCATTTACTCCAACTTTGGTTACAGAAAAGTGGTAATCAATTTGAAGTAGATGTAAATTCTCAGAAAACGATCAAAAAAATCTGGGTGCTGATCTGAGATACATAAGACTAAATTAAAAAATAACAACAAATTTACTCTTCTAGCCAGGAAAGCCGTAAGAGCAGCCTTTCTGGTGATATGGTGGAATTTGCATCTGAAGCCAGGATGCAGTACCATAGTGGCCTTTAGCCACAAGGGGCTGGGCTGACCATTGTTTTCCAATCCTTAGTGCAAGTTTAATTTGAATTTTGTTTGAATTATGGTTAGGGGGCCTATCCAAAACAAATTTGTACTTTGCTTGGCCCTCAAAATTATCATGGATTTCATTGTCTACACAGATGCAGATGCTGATCTAATTTGCAGCAGCTGCAGAATACTTAATTAAGTATTTTCTGGCCATCTATGGCTGTCTGCCTTGGTATCACATCATCATACAGTTCAAGACAGGCGAACACTTGAGTATCAGACATAAAATACAGAGGTGCGATCAATTTTTTTGTTTTTAGGTGGAACAATTTTTTGGCAAAATATCTAACAGTATCACAATACTTTAGTCAAACAATGCTATCTCGTGAAAAGAGAGGGAATGTGCAGTTTAAAAAAATTCCTCCCACCTTAACCACTGTTTCATAAAATGGAAGGGGATCAAAGAGATATTCTATTTATTACACTGGGGATAGCATACATGGGCAAAATAAATGCAGTAGTAGGAATGAGAAAGGCAATGATGATTTAGAAGAATTTTTATAACGTTAGTCCTGAAGCTTATTTTTTGGGAGCCCTTCTTCTTAAAGGGAGGTAGGGGAAACTGTCCTAGCAGAAACTCATTTTGACTATGCTAATAGTGAAGAGGCTTAAATCTTCCAAAACTACATAAAATAACAATAAAAATATAAATTCATCTTCCTCTACATCAAGCCGAGAGGTGCAAGATACTGAAAAACAGATCAAGAAGTGTAAAGATAGGGACTGTTAGCGTACTTTGCAGTTGGCAGAAACGTACCTGATGCTTTCTGCAAATTCAGGCAGCCCCACAGCTGCTCTAGGTCCCTCTGTGGTCACAGGCCATTCACAACTCAGCCACCAAAGCACAGCACGTCTCCACTGCATCTGCCCTTTGACATTAACAACAGCCAGGATACTGCATCTCTTGGTGAAGAAGGCTAGTTACTGATCTAGGCAGATTTTAATCACAGTTGTATTAAACCATACGACGAATTACGTTCCTACCAAATGTTTGGCTTAAAAAAAATCCAATGTTTCTGAGGCATATGAAGATGCAGAATAATCAGACTGATGAACAGCAGTTCATGCGAAGTGACAACATTTCCAAAATTATTCTTCAAATACATTCTTGTACTTAAACTCTATTAAGATGGAGAATTGAATCCAAATTTCCACTCTAAGCTCATATTTAATCTATTTTTATATTTTTTGCATAGGGAAAGAGCCCATTTAGCTTGCAATTTCACCTAATTAACTTTATGTCAGAAGATACTTTTGAAAAAAAAAAAAAGTTGAAACCAGTTACAGAGCTTTTCAGTTAGTCTGAGACAAAAGTTTCACCCACTGACTTCTGGCTAGGACTGAAAAAATTAAAAACCCTTGATACATTTCTTCCATGCAAGACTAGACTCACATTTTTTGCGTCCCTAAATCTCAACAGGGTAAAGGTTAGCAGGTTAAATTCTTCCTTGAGTTACTCTTAAGTAAGCTTATTGACTACAACTGTTGTCCCCCCAAAATACATACATGTATATATAAACTTTATACATTTGGAGGAATGCTGTCATAGGATGATGAGAATATCTGAATACCTTACAGAGAAGCAGTGCTCAGTACAGGAATTGGAGTCCCATCATATCCAAAGATTAAATCTGAGGCAGGAATAGGATCTGGGTGGCTGCTGATGTGAGTCTGAGCTTCCATTTTAAGGTCTCATCAGCATGCATTAGATTTCAACAGACTTCACTGGAGTTCGAATGAGGTGCGTGAGCTCCACAGCATCCTGGTCCCACAAAGCACTACATTTAACACTTCCATATAGTTCTTAACAAGTTTGGGTGCACATTCAGCCTCATTTTTCAAAGAGGTGGTGGACCCGAGGCATTATCTTAGTTCTAAAGAGCGTGTATGCGTGGCAAACTAAAAGAGAGGTTACCACAAGCTCGAGATTCCTATGTAACAAACACTATTTTTACTCTTTCGGGACAGTTTCAGTAATATGTAACCTTCAAAACAAAACATATTTGTCTACAAAGTAGCTGCCTTCTATCTCCAGTTTTAAAGTGCTATTTAAAAAGGAAACAAAAGCAAACACTGCAGTAAAGAAATTCATAGATAAAAATAATCCTTGGACAACTGTTTGAGAGGTATTTAAAGGACAATATCAACTTGCAAGCCACAGCTTCAGAAACTGCCTTCTGCAACAACTAAACACTTCAGATTACTAGAACTGGATCCATTTAGCAAAACAAACCAACCCCCTTCCCGTAGTTGACTTTGTGTGCATTTTGCAGCCTTTTTCTCTCTGTACTCAGACTGAGGCCCTTGAAAATACCAGGAAGGGCACCCCCAAATAATCCTATTTTACTAATAAAAAAGCAGGATGTTAAAAAAAAAAAAAAAAAAAAAAAAAAAAACTTTCTGTCCAGATCGGGGCCCCTCCAGGT
>JAPSGF010000003.1:4148041-4189660 GCA_035772895.1 Perdix hodgsoniae
TCTGTCCAGATCGGGGCCCCTCCAGGTTCCCACGGAGACCAGCAGCACGCTTTGCTCCCTGCACACAAGCGGGAGGCCTGCTGCCTTTCCTCTCTCCCCGTTTTCCATTTTACATTAAATCCAGCGGCCGAAGAGGCAGAATGAAAACACGGAGGGGCTCTGGAAGGTCCCACGTGGGTAACACGGTGGACCCGCTCGTGCCGTTAGCGGGAGCCGTCGCACCAGGGCTTCACGCAGGGCTCCTCACAGCTCCCTCCCCCTCTGCTGCCCCAGCCCTGCAGACACCCGAGCGGCACTCCGCCCGCCCCGCCCGCAGGGGCCGCTTACCTCGGGGCGGCCGCGGCGGCGCCCTCCGGCGGGCGGCGGGCTGCGGGCTGCGGGCAGCGCCACGCCTCGGCCGCGCCTAATGGCGGGGGCGGGGCGCCCTGTGGGACCGCCGTAGGGGCGCTCGGGCGGCGGGCGGGCGCCTGAGGAGATGGCGGCGGGCGCCTACCTGAGCGCGGCGCGGCTCCCGCCGCGTATCCGCCCGCTGGCGGAATGTTAAATAAACCCCAGTGTTGAGAAAGGTGCCGGCGACGTGCCGCCAGGGCCGGGCACGGCGCTTTGACATCTCAGCGTGTCTCAGATCGGCCTTTATCAAATTTCCACACTGTCCACCAAACCTGATGGAAACCTGTTGGAAGATGAGCGCAGCCGGCGCTCTGTGCGCTCCCACAGTCAGTGGTAGCGCAGCGTTCTCGTGCAGGATTCCAGTGGAGCTGACACAGTCCCCGAAAACTTCACGTTGCTCCACGCTGATGCTCCTTTCAGTCCTAAGTGCACACCGGTGAAGGCTCGTGTGCTTCTTGTTGAAATTGCTTCACTGATCTCTGTGCATGTATTTTAAGTGTGGTGGGTTTGCGTTTTAATAATACGCTGCTTTTGTGCTTTTAAACATTCAAGGTGCCGTGCAAGAACTGTAAACTGTGAAGTAACTACTATGGGAAAGATTAAGTAAAGCATTGGAGGCGGATGATTTTGGCAATAAAGAGGGTGTATGTGGTGAGTGTTTAATATTTATTGTGTTTGATATTGCAAAGTACTATTTATTGTTTTCAGATATAATGCTAAAAGCAAAGCCTGGAGAGCAAGCTCTGCTGTATTATGCACTCACAGGTACACCTGTGACAAAGGCTTTCTGTAATCATCACTTGATGTATATAACACCATTTTAGTAATGGCATGCCATTTTATTTAAAGCTCGTGTGTCAGCTGTGCCTACCTCGCAAATATTTTTTTGCAATTAAATGATTTTCCAAAGAACCATGTACATTTCAGCTCTTTACAAAGCATTTAAATATGTATCCTTGAAAATATCTAAGTTTATGTCTTTTTTTTTTTTTTTCCTCATTATAAAAGCATATGGATTGAAGGAATATTCTGAATGAATGAAGAACAAATACAGTACTGTTGAATAATCTTGTGGGGTAGATTAATCTATAGCCTCAATTTCTCTCAGGGTGGGTTGCTGTGGCAACCGCCCCAGCTCACTTTAAAATAATTTTGTAAAGCTCACTTCAAGCACTGCACCCAGCGTGGGCCAAGTTTAAAAGCAGCCAGACATGGGAAGAAGTGTTATACTGTGTTGCTCTCACAAGATAGGGAGGTGGTGGAGGAGAGCGAGGCGTGGAGTGGGGGGTGAGCAGAACTTTAAACAGAAAATAGAAACCAAGCCTCCCTGGGGTTAAGATGCAAAGGAGATGGATCATTTCATAGTAACCTCACCGCTTTTCAGTTTAAACGTCATTAAAAGATTTTAGCCGGCAATCTCATTTCTCCTAAGGGAAAGATATGTTTGGTATCCACAGAAGAACAAAAAAGGACTTTGATAATCATCTTCAAAGGGATGTTTTCTAAGCCCACCTTGACATAATCACATTTGTAAGGGGAAGAGATACTTGGACACTCTTCACTCTTCGATAAAACTTTGGAGTTCTGATTTTTATAATTGCTGCATTTTGACTGATGTGTCATTGCTTAAAAAGCTATGCTTCAGGTGCATCATTGAGGAAAAAAAAATTCAGCAGACCTACATATGACCTGTCAATGGGGAAAAAAAAAAAAAAAATAGAAAGAAAAGGGGGGAAAAAAGCATAGATTTGAGTTTTTTGTCAGAAATTTGGAAAGGATGCATTTGGGGAGCATCAGTACAAGTACAGACACCAGAACAAAGGTTTTCAGTGTTTGAAATTATTCCAGATTTTTAAATTAAATGCAGCAAAACAGGGGGAAAAAAAAAGGAAAAAAACATAATAATAATCCTAGACACTTCAAAAGGTACTGCACAAATTCATTCCTTATCTAACCTTGATATAAGTGAGAAAGCATGATCCATTTCCTCATATCTGTTTGTCCATCTAGCACCTGAACTCTGACTTAAAAATCGAGGTGTCCTTTACATGGATTTGATGAATTGTGCTCATGACAAAAACTTGGCACAGCTTTAAGGTACTTAAGTATGTGAAGGTCACAACTATTTAAAGATTAGGCCACCAGTGCCTACATGGAGGTGTAGTAAATGTACTAAGCTGCTGTATATTTTACTTTCTGAAATACTTGCCTATTAGGATAATTAGTTTTAGGACATGATAGTACTCCAGTTCTGTCGTACCAATTGAAGAGCTTTGTTATCAGCTAGCCAGAAAATTGGCAATGTATGTATCCTGCACACGGTAAAGCAGATGACAGTGATTTCAATTAGCACAAAAGCATGAAGCCTTAGCACGCTTTTGTAGTTTTGCCACTAACAAAATATGAGCACTAGTGGAAAGCTGGATGCCATGGTGGGAGGCCAAAATGGTCTGCAGAAGTGGCATAACAAGTGGTCAGTCCATGTAACTATTCCATGCTCTTTTCTCTTCCTGCTGCACACTTCATGCCAAACTTGTGGCTGAGAAAATTTATCCTCCCCAGTATTACCTGGACTGCTGACACTGCCAAACTAATGTGCCTGTCACCACATAGAACATACTTGGCTCATGTCTGGCTACCTGGTGGTTCTAGGCACATCAGTGTGACTGTCACTGTGAATGCATTTTATAACTTTTAACTTCCTGTCAATTAAGAGAGATTAATTCTCTGTAAATCTCATCAAGACAGAGAGTAAGGCAAAGTGGAGACTTGTAGTCAGTAAAGGGTACTTACTCAGTAGGGATCTGAGCTCAAAGCAATTGCTGAAGATTTGTTTTGCTCTGATCATGCTTTGAAAACCCATGGTTTAAGAAGTACAGTAGAATTTAGAAGACATTTATTCACTGTCAAATGTGGAACTTCCAAAGTAGGTCAGTAGCCCAATGAGACGTTTGTAGGGGAAAAGTCTGCAAGACCAAAACATGTATTGGAATAAACCATATATATATTTATCACTGTTGTTTGAATTCAGTGTTTTGGTTTTATCATGCATACTGTTCCTATTTCCAGTATCCTCATCTGTCATAAAAATAAAGGTCTCTGCCTTAATAAACTCCCCTGCTACTCAGAGGGTTGTGGAAGTTGGCTATCTACAGGAAAATATAATCAAGTATCTTCAAAGTCCAGTTTTACTCACAAATTATTACGTGTGCATAATTGGGATTCAAGTGCACATGCAGTACAGACCTTTCAGTCTGGCTTAAAAGCTGCTGAACCTATAAAAAACGCCCCGTCTTTTTACACACTGTGCTGGGAATACTGCTTTGCTGTGGATAAGAGAGACAAGAGCCTATCTCAGACAGCCGGCTGAGATTTGAACCTAATTTGGCCAGTGCAATTAGGCAAACGGGGCTTTATCTGACCAGCGTTCCCGTTTGCTGAAGGCGGTGCTGCCCCAAACTTCGCCACCAGGTCCGCTTCTGCTCCGCGGTGAAGTCACCACCAACTGGACGCAAAGCCTAATGAGTTTGGAAAGTTGGGCGGCTTTGCGGACAGGGGCCTGCGGAGACAGAGCCCGGCAAAGGTGCGAGGAGAAGGGGCAGGAAACGCCGCGGGGGCCGAAGACCCCCAGCGCCCGCAGTCCGCCGCCGCTGCGGCGGTGTCCCCAGGCGGAGCAGGAGCCGGCCGGCCCGGCGCTGCGGTGCCGGCCCCTCGGTGCCGGCCCTCCGAGGGGCTCGCCGCCCTCCCGTGCGCCATCCGGCCGCCGGCCCGCCCGTCCCTCCCCGCCGCGGGGTAGCGGGGGGTGCCATGTCACCGCGCTCATCCCAACGCGCCTCCGCCCCGCTACTCCCGCACGCGGGCTGCCGCGCTCCCTGCTGCCGCCGCCGGGTACCGGGCGGCCCTTTCCTATCTCGCTAGCGGCAAACTCGGAGCGCAGCGTCTGAGCTGACCCGGGCTGTGTTTGTCTCGCGGTCCTTGCGGGAGCTGCGTCCGCAAGCTACTGCACCCCGCCAGAAGGGGGGAAAATGCGCGCCGGCTCGCCGTGTTGCCTCCGTTCGGTATAATAAAGGATTGTCATTAGGTTTGCGTGCGGCATATGCCATTACCCCCACCGTAAAACTAAAATTAGCAAAATGTCAGGAATGGAAAGATTGATTCACCCAAGATGCAATTATCATTTAAAAAGTGCTTGATTGAGGTGCTGATGTTCAGTGATTTATTCTGCATACCATATACATAATTAAAGTAGTGTAGTGGAGTAATTTATCAATCTAGTTTAGACTAGAGGGGTAAGGAAAGGAGCTGCTGCCGCTGCTGCTGCTCTATGTTTGTTTTATTAAAACGCTTTCGGGATCTGATCCCGCCCCCTTTTTGCAAGAGTGAAACTGATTATTTCTCCAGCTCGGGAGGAGAGAGTCATTCGTTTGGGATCGTGAGAGAGAGAGAGAAATAGAGGCACGGAGAAGGAGAAGAAAAGGGAGGAAGAGGGAGAGAAGCAGACAAGGACACCTCGTCAGGCGTGTAGTTTGAATCCCTTCCTTGCCTCCCCCTTCCTCTCCGCGATGTTACAAAGGCTGTGAGCTGCTCGGCTTTTCCCATTCGCCTGCTGTCACTTCCTTCCTGGACGCTCTCAGGACGAGTCCGGTTACTTTTAATCCGACCAGCAGCTCAGCCACTTTCTCCTCCTCCACGCTGCACACACGCAGACACACGCGCGCACACACACACACACACACACACACACCAGACGTCTTCTGGCTGCTTATTGGATTGACTTTGAAGGTTGTGTGTGTGATTCAAGAAGGCTGCATGTTGAACCGGGTGGTGAATATTTAAGGCTGGAAGAAGTAAAGGGATTTTTCTTTTTCCTGTGAAAGGAAAATATCTCAAGGACTAGTCTGATCATCCAAACAACTAAATGTTTATAATGTAAGTATATGTGAAATTCAGCATCGGAATAAAATACAGTGGGCATCGTGCAGAAGCCCTATGTACATTTTCTATTGCATTTGCAGAATGTGTCAGTCAGTGAATGTAGTGAGGGACTGAGGTTGCCTGCAGACTTTTAAGAGTATGGTTGTTCTGTCAATTGCTTGCAAGCAACTTTCAAGGCAAGTAATGTACTTAAATCACTGGCTATTCAAATTACTTCTGAATTGCCTCTGTCCGTGTTGTGTTTAAACTTTCCTGAAGTTAGTTTAAGCCTTTTGTATGCTTAATACTGTGAAGGTTTTGAAGCTTACTTAATTTTAACAGTTTCACAAATGCTATGACCTTGTAGTGCTTACAACCTGATTTTTTAGCCTGAGGAAAGAATTCAGTTTGACTCGCTCTTAAACTTCATTGTATTATAAGCTCTTATGTTTTTTTTAAGTTTAGGTAATGCATGCCTGCAACTGTTTAACTTTGTGCATCTTTCTTTTGTATACTTAAGTTTGAGATGGGAAGACCCCTTGCATCCCTGTGGGAATTAAAGTTGTAGGCAGTGTGCCTCTCTGTGAATAGTATGCTTTGGTCTTCACACAGTGCTTCAAGTCATCCTTATATCTTTTCATATAAGGGAGCTACATAACTGCGTGTACTAGTTGCTCTACAGTTTTTTACAGGCTGAGATAAAGTTTAATGTAAGTGGGAGACTATAAGACTACTGGTGCCTTATGTAACTGTAATACTTAGCATTTTCCATAAAACTTATTGTGACCTCTGTCAGCCTGAAAAAGAAAAGCATAAAGATAAACCTTCTCTCACAAATATTTTTAACTGTACAATTCCAAACAAAACTAAATGAAGTACTGTGGGAACCTAAGCATTGACTTTTACGAAAGAGCTATTTTATTAATTGTTTGTAATTATTACTATTATCAGCAAGTACCTGAATCCTAAAATCAAATATGTATTACAACCTAAGACAAAAGACTAGAGAGAATTAAGCAGAGAAGGGCAGTTTGTCAGTATTTGACTTGTGATCAGAAGGGAATTGTCTTGACAGAGAATGCATTTTTTTAGCACATATCTGATGATCAGCTTAATGGCAAATGTCCTGGTTTCATATCTTTACTTTAAAAGATGGATGATAGGCCAATTCAAATGTGACTAGTTTACTTTTTACCAGCAGTTTCCAGAGTATTGTGGTTGAAAATTAAAATTGCTGATATCAAGTATAATAATTCTAATCCCTAGAGGGTTTGGCAGGGTATAGAAATAAAACCACCTGTGAATCAATATAACTTATGTATTATGTACTGATTTTTAATTCAAACACTCGGGTAATTAGGCACTTTGAGGATCTGCTATCCTGTAAATTATTTTTGTGACATGATTACATGATTTTAGGAATCTAATACCAAATTTAAAAAAAAAAAAAAAAAGCCAATGTTCCTGAGTTTATCAGTAAAATAAATGTTATATTAATGAATACATGATTCATATTGGGTCTAATAATAAAGTTTGTGCTAACGCATAAGTCCCTTGGGAAGTACTAGAAAATTTTTTTCAGGATAAAGTTAAGAGAATGTCCCTTAATTCAGGATGTCTATGTTGTTATAATACACATCCTTTTACCTTAGAAAGCTTGCTGCTTATAAATATTTTTATTGCTACACCTTACATAGCTTGTATCAGAAGATAAGTTAGAGACATGAATGTGAAAACCTTAATTCCTGTAAAAAGTGCTTAGCAAGTCCCACTGACACTGCTGAGACAACTTGTGTGTAAATGAAGAAGTCTCATAAATAATGATTTGCAGGATCAGGCCCCTAGAAAATCTCACACTCTTGCCTGTCCCATAGCTCTCTTAGGAAAGAGGGTAAAAGAGCGTCCCTTTTGATGTCCTGTAATCCAGGAATCAGACATGCTTGTTTCTTCTTCAGATTGATTGAACAAGAAAAAAGGAATCTTAGTCTTAAGAGTCTTGTAGAAATTGGTACTAAATGGTGCATATTGTGTGTAAGATTAAATATTTTAGAATTATGTTCCTTAGAGGCTAATCTGGGGATTTAAGAAGAAAAATCATGCGAATACATACCTTGTGTGAATTTTCTTTTAATTTTGTTTTTTTTTTTTTATAAATTCTCTTTGTCTGTATATTTGCAACATGTATGTTTAAAACAAAGAAACAGACACTTATCTTAAATAGTTGTGCTTTTTAAGACATCTAAAGCACTGTAGACAAAGAAAACTGAGCTTTCTTCAGCTTTTTCCAAAAGTTTACCTCTGAAAGTTTTTGATAACTCATGATTTAGTAGATAAATATAACTATGATGCTAGATACCTTAAGAACTGAGCAGCAGTTGTGAGCTGAATACTTTTGCCATCGTCATTTATTTTGATTTTACTTTTCTCTATAACAGTTTAACTGCTTTTTCAGCAAAATAGTTCAGTTCATCTTAAGAGACAGCTAAGTAGTATTTCTGTATTCCCTTTAGCAAGAAGTCGTGAGCTGGTATTATGTGCTGGAAAGAAAAAGCATTTGTTTTTCAATATTTAAATTCCTTTTCTACCTGTTGGATGTTATTATTCTAAGTTGTACACATTATCCATAAATTAAAAGAGATGTAGTGGTCTTCTTTTGATAACATAGGTTATAAAGATTTAACTCTGAAGATTATATAAATGCAATGTAATTTTAAGAAGTTTATGATCTCTGCTTCAGCATTTTGAAAAATAACTGAAGTAGTTATACTAGTTCTGTATTTTAAGCTTTTTATATCTTGCTATGTGATATTAACAGAAGATTTTTCTGTGTTCATGTTTAGGCTCTGTAACAACTTATTCATATAACATGCAAATTATTACATATGTAATATGTAGAAGACTTACCTTAAGAGTAAGGATAGTATTCTGGTACTTGGAAGAGCTGAAAATATGATTTCTAACCTTACTTCAGAAAAAGAATGGACTTAGAAAAACAGCTCTCATCAGTAAGACCTACTAACAGTGCTAGACAACTGCTGAGAAAAAAAAAAAATCCAAATTTTCTACTCTTTTCAAAGATCTGAATTGATTGGGCCCTGGGGCCAGTTTTAAGGTAATTTTCTCAGAACTGGCACTCAGTGTTACATGTGGACAGGTGATTAAAAGCTAGTGTCTTAAGTCCTCTACCTTAATCTCACTCTCTCATTTACTGCAGTGCAGTAGAGCTTGTCTATTCACCAGGATCTGTCATCTTTAGGAAATCAGACCAGCTTATAGAGGCGATTCACAAAACCAACAGTGACAACAAAGTCTTATGTTCCTTACAAAGGAAGGATTAGGCAGTTCACATGTCATTTTGATTGGACAGAGATAAAAGCTGATTGCTGCAGCATGGCAAGACACACTTCAATTTCAATTGATTGTTCTATAAGACAACTATAACTCTGTTGCTTAGTCATTGTTAAATGCAATTTGAAGGAAAATTCAGTTTTGACCTTAGTGGTTTTGTATTACTTGATACTACAATGTGGAGCCACTTGTAGCATTGTTGTACAAAATTTTAAAGACGCTGTTCATTCACCTCCCTTGGGAAATACAATTAAAACATAAGATATGATTGTACTTGAATGTTCAAAAACATTTTTGCCTACGTGATATCTCAAAGTATCGACTAAAATTCCTTAAAAGTGCCTGGGATGATACTAAATTCATAGCACTTGCCCTGTTAAGAGCTTACGTGCAAAGGAGAGTACTGTGTGGATTTATCAGAAAGTATAATTCTGAGGAACAAACAAGTAAGTCATCTTACTTTCTGTCTATTTAGTTGTTTTAAATACATTATGTAAAGTAAAACTATACTTTGATGCATGTGTAAAACAGAAGTCTAGTTTGAAAACAGTTATGGAATGAAATGCTGTTCCTTTATGATAAAATTTTTCCTTTATCTGCAAGAAAGAGTTCAGGCCATTTGCATAATTTAATTGTAATACTCAGCCTTTAATGTTTGGGTGTATGAAAATTCCAAGCTGATTACTTCTATGCTAATTTCTTGCCATTTTTCAAAAAAACTATTTTTTTTTACCCAACTGATGCCTCCTAGTGTTCTACATAATAAAACACTAATGAGCCAACCATAAATGTAAACATTTTTTTTTCATTGCCTTCATCTTATGCAATACATAAAATTAATATTTATGTATTTAATTTTGTGCGTGCTGTTATAATCAGACAGGAAACTCCTGTAAATTCAGAGGTTTCATCTTTATGGACACTGAAAGCACATTTTGATTCCCTTTGATTCTTGCTTTCTCTAGCTGTAGATTATGTCATACATAAGAGTACATATTCCTTTTCTCCTTTTGTTTCCTATGTACATCACAGTAACTTCTGAATAATTGTACTATGGATCTCAAGTAGAAATTTTTGAAGTTTTGATAGGATTATGGTTCCAAAAGTGAACCCCTGTAACTGCAGTTTTAGAAATTTTTGAAATATCTTGAAGTGCCATGCAGCCATATAAAATAGAAAAAAAGACTAGTGTGAAACATGCCTGCTTAATACAATCCTTAAAGAACAGTTAAATCATCACATTTTGAAATCGTTCCTGGTTATTTCAATACTGTGTTTGAAAGAAACTGTTAATATAGTTTTCAAATCCATGAAACATTCACTTTACAATTTTGTTTGTACAACATTGAAACAGCTTGGTATGGCGAAGACTGAATTATAGTGTCCTTTTCTTACAAGTTTAGTCTGGCTGTATAACTTATGTGAATACCTGGGAAAAAAATATATCAATTATATTAGATTTATATCATAGAACAGTATAGTATTTTATTTCCTTGGCAGGAGGGTGTAATTTCCAAAAAGTTACCCAGCATCAGTGAGATAAAATATAACTTATGGGCCCCAGCTGTCTATTTGAACTGTCAGGTATGATCTTGTAATGATAAAGAAGCAGCAAAGGCTGAGAGCACATCAGCACATTTTAATGTTACAGTTTTATGTAAAGCATGAGATCCTTTTAATGAAGACATTGGAAATATTGCCTAGTATTTAAGGATTTCAAGAAAAGAATTTGTGATATACTTGTTCTACTAAGCAAGCTTCAAAGAGAAGGAAACAGATTTTGCAATCAAAAATCGTAAGTTTACCAGGTAGCAAACACTTATGTCTTCTTTATCACCACATGCTAAATCTCAGTTCCTGCTTACATCTGAAATAGCTTTTTGCCAGTGAATACAGGGAGTTACACCTATACGTTCAGGTCTTGGTCATGAGAATCATTATTTAGTTTTACAATATATAAAAATATAGTTTTTTAGGATTGTGTACTGTCATCAACCTTGTTTGTATTACGATCATCCCCCATCGATTTTAAACTGTTAAACGGCAATTCTGGGATCTATCATTTGTGTAAGACTTCAAACTTCCTTGCATCTTGAAGGTATTTCAAAGTATGGAAACAGTATCTTTTATTCAGCAAGGAAAGATAAAATGAAAAAGTGATAGAATTTTCTCATTTTCTCTAATAGTTACATTGCTTCTTCCCTTGCAAAGAGAAAGTAAATTTGAAAAGGAAATAGAAGAAAGCATTAAGAAGTGCTTTAGAGCAATTCAAGTGTAGAAGTGTAGGATTATGACCTATTACTCTGAAATACAGCTAAGCAGTACTCAACTAAAATTTTTTGTAATAATTAAACTTAAATTTAAAATAAAATTTTAAATTAAATTAAATTGATTTTTGTAATAATTTTAATAATTTTAGTTCTCTAATATTTAGATTGCAGAAATAAGTCCTAGGTAACTCTAGAAGTACATTACTCTATTTATTTTAAAGCCAACTGGTTAAAATATTTGAGAATTTTCTTTAATATTATATTGAATAAATGCTCCTGAAAGGTTCAGTATTTACAGCAGCCAGGACTCTAATTGGGCCCTTTCTGCAGTTCACTAAACAGGTGACTTAGTAGTCACCTGCTTCAGCAGCATAGAGATACTTATCTCTGCTGTCTGCCACCTTCCCTAGCATTGGAGGGCTTCAAGAGATTGATCTTAAGAGATCCTGGCAAATGCAGCAAATCCTGGAAAGTCAGTATCTGCTGCCTTAAATTGACTATAAAACAGTCCGCAGATTCGGGATGGAATTGAATAGATGGCATAAAACTCCTGTGCCTCTTTTCCCAGGTTACAAAGATACTGGACTTGGATTCCAATCTAACAGGTCTTTTTCTACTCTTATTTCCCTGAATATATAATGCATTCAGTGAATTTTATCATGAAAATTATTATTAATTATGCCAGTGCAGGGATTCACCTTAGATATTGCTGTCTTTTCTGTCTAATCCTATTAATCAGAAGATGTGCACATAAATGAACAGAACTAGAAAAATCATCATTTGTATTTGCTCTTATAGATACAGGGATCGTGTCATTTGTGGAACCTATGCCCAGTTACATTTTACTGTTTACTTTTAAGCAGTCAATCAATAGCAGTTAGCAAAATCTGTACAAAGGACATGAGGATTGTGAAATTGTTCATAAAGCAAATCTACAAAAGTAAACATAATGTAGAATGTCTACCTGAAACATTACTTTTATAAGTAAGAAGCAACATAGTAACATGTGTCATGCATTTGATTTCTAATAAAGTCTTCCCCCAACTGACAAATACATTGCTGTATGACATTGTATTCAAAATGATACTGTGCTTTTTTAATCCAAATACTTTAGTTACTGAAGGATCATTGTAGAAATTAAAATGTTCTCAAATATATCCGCCCGTGTAAGAGGCTAGAGGAGGGTACTTTTCATTTATAAAATCCATGTGGAGTCATCAGTGGAGTTTATTTAAAATGATTTTTTTGTGTGTGTGTGGGGGGGGGGGGGGGTGGTTGGGTTGGTTCCCTAAATATTGTAGCAAGGTGAGGGGGAGCTTTTAATGAAACAACAGGACACTGAGGTTCTGTGGCCTTTCCATAGAACTGACCCCTGCACCCCTTTCATCCCTTTTGTTCTGGCATTTTATCTTTAAACATGCACTGCCAGGAGCTCCCCTCTGGTTGCAGTAATCCTTGGGAATACCTGTATAGTAAAAGTTAGTAGGACAGTTGGAAGACATTCTAAGAAACCAACAGGAGACACTACTGCTCATTTTTGCTCAGGCCTGTTTTATCTCTGTCCATCCGTGTCCTGAGTGTAGCTTCTGTCTGTACTGAACGTGAGAAGTGGGAGAAGCAACATATAGGGGGAGGGCATTTGGGAAGATGAGAAAGAATGTGGCTATCGACTATTTGGAAAGATGGCATGCAAATGGAGGAAGGTGGACAATCCATAGTAATTGTACTTAAAACCGTAATCTTGGAGACTTTTTAAACAAATTTCCTTTTGAAGTGTATAGAATTTGGTTTGCTAAGAGTAACCTTTCATTGTTACACGCAGGGCAACAGTTTTAACAATAAGAGTATAATAATAAGAGTACTTGTTTAAATGCATTTTATTACATGTGAAAGGAACCGATCTTAGAATCAGTCTGTGATGAGAACCCTTCTGCTCTCAGAATACTGAAGTGTTCTGTTTTTCTTTTATTATATCTAGGTGTATGGGGTGCTGTTAAGGAACTGATGTAGCAGCAGAATGAGGAAAAAAAAACAGCTTATTACCCCCACTGCAATGTATAAGTGTGAAATGTACACTTACCCAAACTTCTACATGAGGGTTTTTTGATTTATTTGTTTTTTGTTTTATTTGTTTGTTTGTTTTGTTTTAATGCTGAAATATTGAGACAGGGAATGCATCCTTGCAGTGGCATGCAAAATGTGTAACTTTATCCAAAGCACACATGCATCAATTTTAAAGTTCAGAAATCTGGCCCTAGATGTTAGTAAAAGCCTATAGACAGATCTTATTTGAAACTAACTAGAATAAGCAGAATTTCACTGAAGTTCTTCTCAGAAGACATTAAAAAATTATAACCTAAGCTTGTTAGGTTAGTAGCAATCTTATTTATGTGATATGTTGGTATCAATTGGAAATAATTTTAAATTATGCTCTAAAATATGTAATAATTGGAAAATAATATTCAATTTTTTTTTTTTTCTTAAAAGGAAACATGGTTGAATAATTGGAAAGGTACCTAATTAAAGCAGAACTGCCTTTGAATGCATATGTAGAAATGGATAATGTCTACCTCTGTCCTTGGTAGGTAGAAATCTGTGTATCTTCTCTGAGTAACAATAATCTAATTCCATCTATTGACCTGACACTTCTGTATTTTATTGTTGATGCTGCAATTAAAACAGTTACACATAGGACAGAAGCAGTATTCTTTTACATTTTCTGCTGGCATTCAAGTAGAAAGATGTGCTAATATTTTCATGATTTTTCCAAAACTGGATTTTGATAAAGCTAAATGAGGAACTATCTTAAGTGCAAGTTCCTAAATCTCTGTTGAGGCAATTACCTTTAGATCAGTTATGCTTTAAGAGATATTTGTAACAATCCCAATATCGTATATTTTGAAGATAAGAAAAATAGTCCTCTTGGTGGCGTCCTTTATTGATCGAGGATAAGGTTTAGTGGTTATAAGTATAATGCAAATCCTTAGGTGCATAGAAAACCGTAGAAGTGGTATTTTTGCACAGTATTTTAAAAATATTTATTTGTTTTTTCCTGCTACTAGTTCTCTTGAAAAATACTTCAGTCATTGCACCATTTTTTCAATGGAAGTGGAGTGGCTTTTTAACCTCTTTTTTCTGCCACTTAATATGAAGCAATATCTGATGTTGCAAAGCATGACATGAGAGATGTTCTAGTCTGTTTTGAAGAGTAGCACTCGTCATGTATCTGGACAAGTGGTGATTTTCTGGTGCTGACTTCTGTTATAAGTCACTAAATGTCATCTGCAAAGCAGTAGCACTATGTTCTATCACATTTTTCCGTATGAGATTAAAGAGAGACCTGCCGTGAGACCATCACTTTGACTACACCAAACAAAACATGAAATAGCTATCTCCAGTGCTATCTGATAAAAAGTAATATTGAGGTTGGACAGGAAGAAAGAATTTGTTCTCTCCTTTCACTCTACTGTTTTCCAGATGTGATCGGAAAGAGGAAGCTATTCTGCTAATGGATCAGAAGATTGCTCTGTAATTTAAACACCATCCTAAAAATAGAGCTTCCATGTTTGAGAGACAGAATTACAAAATACGAGGTAGATATTTCTAAAAGACCCCTTTAAAAACACAAGAAAGTCTATAGACACTTTTTTTTTTTTTTTTAGTTTTGTGAGATTTCCATGCTGATGCTTGGAAAAGAAAAGAATGAGCAGTATTCTATTCTTATATGTTGTTTTAAATGTTTGTCTTAAATTCAGAAGAATTAAATAAATGCCCTGTATCATCCCCATGCATTGAGAAGTTTTTGAATATATGGTGATCTAAACTAGATATCTAAAAATACAAAGTGACCACAATAAATTAAGTTCTCTAGAGTTGTGCAAACTTTAAATATTATTCTCAAATTTAATAATCTTCACTGATACATGAAACCCGTCGGTGATGATTTTTGAGAAAACCAGGAAGTGGAATCATTCAATATGAATTACAAAACATAATTAAAGGAGATTTTAAAAATACGTTGTATATCTTGAACAAATAATTCACCAATGCTTGTCCCTGAAATATGTGTGTACTTTATCTCAGGCAACCGTAGCAAAATTTAAAAGTCTACAAAAAAACATGCAGAAGCTGCTCAACAGCATAAAGTATACAGTTTAAGAAACCTTTAAATGTAATTTTAAATACAGTTGTAAACTTTGTGCATGATTGTTATGCAGTGTCTCAGTTCTCCAAGGGCAAGATAGTTGAAAGGATTCACTGAGATGCTCTAAAATCGATTCAAGATACCAGGATGTATCTAAATAGAGTAGGCAGGCCTAGAGCAACATGAAAGAAAGGAATTTATTTTTTACTTCGCTGTTTGCCCCATGTACTTCTGGAGTTCACATCCACAGATTAAGTCTGTAAGTTCTATGTAAGTTACTTTACATCACAAAGTCAGGATTCGAGAAATTTGATTTCAATTACTTCCAACCCTTAATTTGGAGCACTTCAAAGAAAATACAATTCTGTCTTTCTGTAAAGGTCCTTAATCAGTTGGCTTTAGAGTACTCAGTGAGAATGTTACTCTCATTTTCCCAGTATAAGGCATCCCATTTTTGTATAGATAATTAAATATTAATCAAATGAAGGGCTGTAATTGAGTCATATTTCACTGGAATGCCATAGTTCGATAGCTACTGTGTGAGTCTCTTGCACTCTTTTATCTCTTACTCAAAAACTCCTTCTGTACTTCTGGCCTGTAATAGAGCTTAAAACCAGCTTAAACAGCTAATTCCCGTGAAGTGTTTCCTGTTGCTTTATCTGAAGTTTAATTTTACTTTGCAAAATACAATATAAGAAGAAAGCATTTTATATTTTTACACTCCTAAATGTATTCATATAAGTATATGGAACCATTTTTATCAATGCTTAACTTTTAGTATTTTGTACCTTTTAGTGGTCTTTTATTTTCATTTCAGTTTGTTTCTTGGGTGGAGATATACAGCACCTGGCAAAGCTCTGAAATTTCAGATAGAAGCATGAAAAGATTCTTAAATATGAAGACAATGAGCTCTGTTTAAATAGCTAATTGACTGATTACAGGTTGTTTTAGACAGGAAGTACAGCTTCGGGGTGAGATAAATTACTCAGGGTATGTTAGAATGCTGTAATAAACACGAGGAGGGGGAAAAAAAAAAAAAAAAAAAAAGAGTTCAAAAGTAGCCATTATGTGCCTGTTCTCAGTCATCTTCTGTGGAGTTTGGGTGGTCTTTTACGAAAGACCTTGTGGCCTAGAATCCATGCCTCTTCAGCCAGTTTCTTGAACAGTTGATGTGACTGTTGAATATGTGGGTGTAAATCCAAACCTGACTTCCTGACCACATTATTATGTTTGAGTAAATGAAGAAGAATAACAGCTCTGGCTAAAAGGTTGTGCTGGTACTCATTCTTGACTAGTATTTATCCAAGAGATTGAAACAGCTTATGAATTGTAGAAGTGTACTGTTTTTTTCCTTTTCTTTATACTATAATTGGGAAATTCTAAATTCACAGATGCAAAGGTATTAAGATTTAAGTAATACACCACTTTTTCTCAGCTCCAGTTTGCCTTTTTTTTCATGCTTATTAGAAACAAAAGAGACAGAAGAATAGAACATTTCAAAAGATATTTTCTGTTCTGGATAAATCTTCGAAGAGTATGTAGAAATCTACCACTTCTTAGATCAAGAACATTATCAGCAGTCTTAGTCAGTTTTCAAAGTCTCCTTTATGGATTAAAGATTGTACATATTTGGCTGACATTCATGTATTTTGAAATGAGATGGAACATAAAAATGCATTGTAAACTGTTCTAGATCCTCTCTGTGGCTTCACAAATGTATGTTAGCTTCTCTCAGCTAGATGCTAAATGTACTGATATATATGAGTTTTATAAATACCAAATTATTTCACTTCAGTACTGTAACCCTATAAAAATCAGAGTATTAAGTAATCACTGAATATGAAATATATAATAGACTGAGACTGTTAGCCTCATGAGGCTTCCAGATGGTCTAAGCAGACAACTTGAGCTGCTTGGACTATTAGGTGCTATACTAATCTTTACTCAGCTGGCAGTCATATCTTATTCCTGATATTTAACATAAAACAGAGAGTAAAACATCAGTGCAAATTCAGTTATGTTCACCTTACTAGTACTCTAATATTAGGACACTAGTGCCCCTGACAAGTTACATCAGAAATCTCAGCTGTGCTATTGATGCTTGTAGCCTGGACACTTTCCAGTGCAACCTGCTGTAGGGAACTTGCTTTAGCAGGGGTTGGACTCAGTGACCTCTGGAGGTCCCTTCCAACCCCTGTGATTCTGTGATTCTGTGATGTTCTAATCTTTAGGATGGCAGCACGGATTTAGGCAGTGTGGATTTAACTCCTTCTAGAAGCTATTTTAAATGACTATGAGGATTTCACTTTGCTGGTGCCTCAACTCCGTGCCTGAAGAACAAGGATGGTATTACTCTGAGGTAAACTCTGTGAAAGACAGATATTGTAGGAATGGTGGCCATATGAGTACCATGGGTATCAACAAGATAATGCATGGAATAAATATGTAGTTGTTTTTAGAAAGTTGTAGTCTAAAGGAAAACACATAGTCTGCACCAGATTCATAGATAACTTCACTTTTGCTAGAAAGCCTATTTTAATTAAAGTTTAAAACTTTCTATTTCTTTCTGTCCATTTTTCTTCTACTTCTTTAGTTGTTGTGCCAAGGTATCCATGTGTGTTTCTTCCACTGTCATCTGGCCCATTCCCAGCAGATGCACACAATCTGTTTTGCTGTCACTGACAGGGCTCAGTTTATGGAAAGAATGTGACAGAATATGCTGCTGTAGTGACTTATACAGGATTCTCTTTTCTAAAAAGTAACTGAGAATAAATTCCTTCTTTTATTTTTTTTTTTCCTATATTGTTCAGTCATAAGATTTTATCCAGGGTGCTTTGCATCAAGTTAAGTAGGGTATTTGTTTAATGTTAGCTTCTTTTTAATTCCTAGTTTGTAAAATACAGTTTTTCTAGTGGTGTATATGGAATGTCATCACAATAAGTCACCAGATTTGTCTGTGTTTTAAGTGGTGGCAGCTAGTCCTGCTTCTTCTAGAACATAACTTAGTTAGAAAGTTTTCTGATTTTTCTTTTAAATTCTGTATTCCAATTTACACATATTGTTCAATGCCTAAAAACAAGGAGATGGAAATATAAGTGCATATAAAGAATACAAATGGATATTGTAGAAGGGAGCATGTTTTCTTCCTTGTACAAAGTCTTTGCACAAGGAAGAGGTTGAGTAGCGGTTGGGACATTCTATTGCATGAATTGTGCAAATACGTCTTAATGAGCAGCTTCTACCTCAAAGAATTTATGCTGAACAAATGAGGGTAAACTGAGAAGACAGAAGGAAAAGAAGTGCAAGTCTTTTTGCTTTCAGAAATGTCTTGCTGTTCTTCTCACTGTTCAGTAGGACGAGTCAGTATGTTTATTATTAAACTTTAAGGAAGGTGTCTGACCTGTGTAATACCATTTATGATGTGATGACTTGTTCCCTTTGTTTCTTCATCAGTGAAGAATGAATCAACACCTAAAATTTAGTAAATATAACTTTGCCTTAACAATTTGTGTCCTACCTCCATTCTTCTGAGGACAGGGATTACAGTAAATTCCACAAGGAGCAACCAGTGCTACAGCCTGAGCTGCTAAAAAACTGTTAACGTTAAATATGTATGGGCACACTAGATGCTTATTGAAGAATATAGTTTGTTTTACAAGGCAGTGTTCCATGTAATTCTATTATTTTCATCCTTAATGATCTAACATCTGTTTTCAAATTGTGCTTTGTTCAGAGGGGCTGATCTCTCTGACTTGTTAGTCTTTTTGTTGTTGTTGTTGTTTTGTTTTTTTTTTTTTCCAATAGATAAAAAATGTTCTTCAGCACTGGAAATCTCCATTAATTCCCAAAATCAAAAACTCATTCAATGAAATTAGTGGCTGCAAGTCCTTTTATATAGCTGTGTACATACACTAACATAAATCAAAAATATTTAGAGAAAATTTATCTGTATCTTCAGGACATATTTTTAAACACTATTCATGTGGAAGTGTGATTTTATATACTTAAAGTTCAAAGTTTGCAGAATCATTTCTTTGTTTTTGAATTAATTTCATGTTCTTGATAGGGTATATATGTTAAAAAGGCAGTGGGAGACTGCCATGTTAGCTAGGCTTGTGGTTTCTATAAAATGACTTCCTGTGATCATGTACATATATTTATGTATATGTACATATGTATATATGTATATATATATATATATATATTTATACATGTGTGCTTTATATACAAATAATATATGGTTTTTAAACCATAAATGCATGCTTCTGGGTATGTCTTAGAATGTAAATAAAACTGTCAAAATGTCTCTTCACAGTTAGACCTCATAAAAATAATCAGTCTGTAAACACGTGGTGCTCTTTACTCACATGTATAAAATGAAACTCTTCTGTTGTTGTTCTAGACTTACACTCCTCCTGTATCACAGTTTAGAAATATGGGATTTTTTAGTGATTTTTTATTCTTTTGTATGTACTTTTATATTTGTTTTTGTACCCCAGTATGGGAATTGTATACACATATATATACTCCAAATGTTTATTACAGGTTAGGCTAAAAGATGAATGTAATCTCCAGTTTCCATTATTCTTAATATTATTTTTTATTACATGCTAAATCATTAATAAATCTATAAATTTATTTCCTCTTGATAAATATTATTGATTGCTCAGTTATCATACAAAGTATAAAAAGAAGGCTAAGAGGAAATAGAGTCTTCAGATAATTTCTCATGCTAGATTTCTAAGCTGCTAATTCAACATCAGAAATATTCATTTTTACTACTTAGCTATTACACTTTTAAGACCAAGATTACAGTGTGGTAGCTTGGCCTATGTAAAGTGGAAAGGAAAATTTATTATATTTCTAAACAAGCAGATTTGTTATTGTCGCATTAGAGTCTACACTTCTAGGAAGTAGCATAAAAAAAGGCCAAAAACCAAATGAAAAACTACAGTATCCTCTGATTATGTCAATCTGCATTTGTCTTCCGTTTTTAAAGGCATACTAATTATACTTTTCTCAAACAAACAGGCAAAAAAACTATTACAAACTGAAATACAGTTCAGAATAGCAGTACATTCTTTTTTTATCTGAATGCTTAGTCTGGGAATCTCAAAACTGTTTACTTGGACCTTCTTGATCCTACTTGGAACCTGATTTGGTAAAAAAAAAACAAACATTAAATTTATAAACATCTAGATTTGACAAATCAAATAGTGAGTTCTAAATCAAGAATAGTTACTGCACAGACCTCTCTTCCATCAATTTCAGAACATTTCAGACATCACTGCTGATCTTACATATAGATATATGTAGATATATCATGAGGGAGAAGATACAAAGACCTTACTGTTTCTTTCTCATTTTATACATTGCTTCCGTCTTTACAGAACATCCACAAGAAAAACTGAACAGGTGATTAACAGAAAAAAAAAAAGATCTCTTTTTCCATATTAGTGTAGAGTAGAGCACTTAGCTTTATATTTTCCTTTCTTTTACCTGTATTGAATATGGAATAATATTTTCATTCTCCCTGTGGCATTTAGGGAGTAAATATTGATAGACACTTGAGTGGTAAGGTGAGGATATCTGTATAAACAGCTCTATAGCATAAGTCAGCAAGTCCTATACATTTAAATCTATTTTTTTTTAAGATTTTTAACAGTAACATCTAAAAAACAAAAAAAAAATCCTGAAAGGGATTGACTTGTTGTATAATTATACACTGGAGAATTTAGGAAAAATAAACACTGAAAAGCTTACATTTTCTTGCTATTTACAAAGTGTGAATGATATGGGCTTTTTGACTTGAAAATACTTTCCTGTGCCTTGCCAGTAGCCTGTTTCCAATGAGGGAACAACACTCTGTGTTGGTATGATGCAATTTTTTTTTTTTTTTTTTTTTGGGGGGGGGGGGGGGGGCTGTATCAGCCTAGATAGAAATCTTTCATGAGCAGAAGTAGCCTGTTTTTTGTGATGTGAGCTGGTCATACGTCATCTACGTATTTCATGTATGTAGCACATGCTTACATGTATGTAATAACAGATTGGATATCTTGGGCCAGTGCTGCCCCTAGTGAAGCATAGGAAACTTACCCTTTTTGAAAATAATTGTTGTTTGTTTGTTTGTTTTGTCTGTTTGCCCACGGGACCAGCATATTACTCAAGAATATGCTACATTTATCCATAATGTAACAGAGACAGGGAATTTCTGTTTAGGGTCAGAGTTGACCACTCTCTTCTAACAGCGCTCAGATTTGGAGGTTATGTGCCATCTATGCTCCACTTGCCTAAATCTTCTAAATGGAAGCTGAACAAGTTTATAGAGCACAATGTTTCATTTTGAATCTGATCACTGCATTCAGCAAATAAAAATGTCAGGAGCCAGTTATCTAGATATTTGTATTATGGTTTTCCATTTATCTGACAATTTTTTCTTTGCAAAAATACAGACACTATTTTTATTATAAACACTTTTTGAATAAAAATGCATTTTGCAATGTACTGTTTATAGTATGAAGAAAAATTAACCCTTCAGTGTTAAGATGGCTACAGATAAATTAGCCCTTTGGAAGCACCACTTAAGTTATCTTGAAATCCAAGTTTGATTAGAGATATCTAATACTATGTTAACATTTTTTGAAATTGGCAAAGTTATTAAGATTTCAAATGCACGATTTCAATAACTGTTCCAATTTTTTGCTTGTTAGCTAAAGAATGTGAAAATAGGAACAGACAGAAACCTTTTTTGTTTCCAAAGTCTTATAATTCTGTTTAAGATTGTTTGAAAACTGAACAGTTAAAATATGAGATGTAAGCAGCAGAAACATAACATGCATTACAGCTCTGTATGTGGTTTCCTGCTGTACAGAAAGTATCCATATGATTGAACAAAATGGAAGCTCTCTAGTGTTTTGCATTACAATTAGCAATTTAAATTGCAATTCACAATGTAAAGCTACCACGTGTTTCTGTGACAAGGCATTGGTATGAGACATCATTCTAGTTCCAAAAAAATTTAAGTGCACAGAAACTGTTATTCTTGAAGTGATTTTGGTAACTTCCATCCCAAGTGAAGTGATGCTTAGGCATGCCACTGCAAGCAGCAAAGGATCAAATGCCCTAATGTTGAACAAGGTATTCAATGTATCTCTGGAGCTGAAAAGAGTTAATTCAAGGAGGTAAAGCAGGTGCTAAAGAAACTTCTGAGTTTATCTCTTGGCAGCAAGATAACATTCAAATCTTCAATATTTTCTCAAATTTGGAGTTGTATATCCAGGACAGGCAAGGCAGAAAGAGTTTTTCCTCACTTACATTTAGAGCATACTTTCTACGAGCAGAATCTGCCTCACGGGCAGAAAGACTGTGCACTATTTATGTTAAAAACAAAAAACAAAACTATAAAGTAGCAACCTAATATTTCAGACTGTGTCATCAGAAAGATTTTGTCTGCAACTGCCTGCACTTAGAAATGCTGCATGCAGTAGCTTCTCAGTAAATCAGGAAACAGTTATGTGTTTAGCTATTTCAGCATTATATTAAGCTAATGTTTCCTTCCTTAAATACTCACTGTTACATAATGCTACTGGAGGATCTGCTCACAAAATTGAAAAAGGCTCAGATTGTTTAAACACAGTCATCTGAGAGACCTATTCTGGAATGCAGCAACTCCTGGTGACTGTGGAAGGTCGCTGTCTGGGTGATAAGATATTGCCTCGTGTTGGTTTCCTTGCCTAAATTCTTAAATAATACGTATGTATAAATAGAGTCTTACAATCTATATTTTGAATTGTTGGAGTCTCAGAAGCCATCATGTGAAAGACATTTCTCCTCCTAAACTGGACTGATGGTACTGATGGTTGCATTGTCATCAATGAAATTATCTCCTGAAGCTTTTATGTCCTTTTACGGAAGCCATATTAGCACAAGAGAAACTGTTCTGTGTCAGAATATTCACCAAATATGTACAGTGAATTTCCTGACATCATGAAGTGCCAGATGAATAGCATGAAGTACAGAACATCAAGGAAAATGTCTAATTCAATGCTACAACCTCAGAGCGGAAAGTTTCTTCCTGTTTGTGTCGAGCCCATATAAAGATCTTTGTTATGAGTGCAAATTTGTAGGTTCTGCATACAAAGCTGCTAAGTAAGAGTTGCGAGTTTTAGGGGACACTAAAAGTTTCAGGGTAATCTGGGTAAATTGTGTGTTATGTTTAAGTAAACCACCAAATCTTTAGCTGAAGAACTTTTCCACAGGGCTTCTGTAGACCTGCTGCATAACTTACACAAGTCTGTACAAAAATTCCACCTTTTGCTGAAAAACTTCATTAGTTTCTGTGAGTCAGAAGCAAGAATTGAAAAGTGGGGAGTGAAAACATTGATTTTATTATATATGTTAACTTGTAATCAGTAAACTATTTTCAGATAGTTCTGAAAGAAATAACACTTGTCACTTGAGAGCTGCAGCTGTTAATCTGTTGAGACATAGAGGGAATGGGGCATATATTGAATTATTCATGAAGGCTACTGCTACAGTTGACAGAAGTTCATCAGCTAATTCCCCCACTCCGTTCTGAACTTTCTTTAAAATCCGGTCAGGCAGTAGGGGTACAAGCTGTTACTTTTAATAATCATGCTACTAGAAATTTCCTTTACTGTGTATACCACATAAGCTTTCTCCTTTAAAAAACTTATTTATTGCTCACTGAGGGGCCAAGAAATGTTTGATTTTGAATACTTTGATTCACAGATAATAGAAATATTTTTATGTTTTCACGATGTAGCTTTTCAATAAATATATAAGAAATTTTAAGTAGTGATGTTTTGCAATTTGATGAACTGAAAAAAAAAATTAATAAATATATAAATATTTAATATTTTTATGGTTTAAGATGACAAGCTACTACTTCCATCACATATTTTTTTCTCACTTATAGGCCAAGTCAAAGTGCACAAATGCAAAGAACTCTGTACATATGTGAGGAAATCAAATACTTTGTTTTCCAAATGCTAAGCCTGCATTAGCAGACTATTTTGTTGTCGGCAGAATATCAGATTAGTGGTAACGCTTTATGGCTCTTCAGGGCAGCGCCAAAGTTCAAGGTTATCTTGCTGAGACCAGTACGACATGTTTGTGGTGAGTACTGGTGGAATGCTAACTATCGAAGATTCTGGACCACTTCTTGTGACTTATGTCTCACACCAGGGACTCTGCAAGGGTACCCCTGTTTTCTTGCAGGCAGGATTGCCAGTGATCTTTGTCCTATCCACTGTGAAAGTGCAATTCTTACAAGCATGTGTTTGTTGTCTTTAGGAGGCTGTTCTCTCTTTTTACCTGTTGTTGCAAACCAAGGGAGTTTGAATGTGGTAAGAAATTGTAGTCAACTTTCTGATGTCCATTTTGTTCCCTCCTCCGCCATGGAGATTTCTGCAGTGAATAAGATTGAAAAATGTCTTTTTACTGGTGTGCTTGGTACAGACAGTGCCCTCATTTATCCTGTGAATACCTCATAGCAGCACATACCCACTTGATGGAGAGGATTATTGTAATTCCTTCCTAGAATGGTTTCTAGCAGCTCAGCTCTGTCACTTCCAGCCTGCTCAGAATGCAGTGACATACTCCCATACTGTCTTGAGCAAATGTCCTGGTTTCAGCTGGGACAGAGTTGATTTTCATTATAGTGTCTGATATGATGCTATGTTTTGGCTTTAGGAGAAGAACAGTGTTGATAAAATACTAATGTTTCAGTGGTTGCTGAACAACGGTGCACAGAGTGAAGGATGTTTCAGCTTGTACTGCCCTGACATTAAGGAGGCTGGGGGCACAAGGAGATGTGAGGAGACACAACCAAGACAACTGAGCTAAACTGGCCAATACTATATGAAATCATGTGGGGAAGAAATTGAAATTGAAAAATTGAGCAGAGTTGGCTGGGGGGCAGCTGCTGTTTGGGGATTAGCTTGACACTGGTCAGTGAATGGTGAGCAATTGTGCTGTGCATCGCTTGTTTTGTAAATATATTATTAACATTGCTGTTATTATTTTTTTTCTTTTTCTATTTTAGAAAATAGCTTTTATTTCAACTCACGAATTCTACTTTGTTGAGTTGTTTTCAATTCTCTCTCCAATCCCAGTGGGAGGGGGGGAATGAAAAAACAAATATGTGGTGCTGAGCAGCTGCCGGCTTAAACTGCAGCAGCAAATACGATCATCCTCTTGAACCTCAACTCATCTGTTTTGTCTGCTATGAAGCACTAGTTTGACTATAAAGTTTGCACTCTTAGTTTTGAAATTCTTAATGGTTTAGATCTTGGCTATTTTCAAGAACTCCTCCACAAATATCATCGTGACAGATATCACCACCCCCATAGCACATTTTAGGAATCTCAGCATCACAACTTAGGTTGGCAAGTTATGTCCTTTGCTGTGATAGGCCTTCAGTAAAGGAACTCCCCCAAGAAATCTGTCTTGAACCACATATCTTTGTTACAAAACATTAAAATTAAATATAAAATTTGGCTATTTATTTTTTTCTCTATTACTATTATTATTCAGCATAATTCCTATTAAAACCATATTTGTTATGATCACTCTCAATATTTCATGTTAAAGCTCTAAATTGAACACTTGATTTCCTTATTTCTAGAGTAACCTCAGCATGTTAATGATTTAGTGTGGGAAGAATTTTAAAAAATCAGAATGTACATTATTGATAGTGATTTTGTAATGATGAGTTCAGTGTTGTATAATAAGGGTACAAGATTTCATTGTTAATACAAAATGCGTCAACACAGCGGCTAACTAAATTGGAAATGTGGGCCATTTATGAATTTAACAACAACAACAACAAAAGTATACGAGCATTTGCTCCTTTTCCTTTCAAGGAATTATTCATTTCTTCTTTTTACTATGCAGTCTGATGTAGTAGGATTCAGCTCTAGCTTCAGATGGAAAGCAACCCTCTTCTTTGTTTTGCTGCTTCTGTTATAGTCGGTGTATTTTTGGTGAGATGCCTATGGCTACATTTATAAGGTAACGAAGAAAGTCTATGTTTAGAGAAACTTAGACTAGATGCCAAAAGGTGATGGCTTCAGTGAGATCAGACAGACCCTACATTTGTGGCCAGTTATAAAGTATTTTGTGCTATGCAAAAGGCTTGTTTCTGATGTACTCAATGATTTCAGATTAATCATTACATGTGTACTTAATTTTAGGTATAGGAACAGTTCTGCAGCCTTCAGTGAACTATTCAAGTGTTTCAAATTAGGCATATATGTTCATGCTTGTGGGTTTGGGGCTAGAAGCCATAGTACTGCAGAGACTTACACATTTGTTCATGTTTACTATTTTTGGAAGTTGCACCAGTGTCTCAATTGCTTTCATCACATAAAACACCACTCTTTCAGCTTTCAAAGATTGTACGATGTGCTTATAAACTATATAAGATCCTTTGAATTTAAAGTATTCTGTGGATGGAAGTTACTTTAACAGTTCGATTAGATTATCAGACTTCAAAGCATTTTTTACAACAATATAAGGTGTATATTATTACAAAGTGCAAGCTATTCTTAAGAGAAAGGAAAATAAAATTTGGGGTGTTTTATTTGTTTATTTTCTTTGTGTGATTTTGTTGTTTTGTTCTGTTTTTGGTTTTGTTTTGTTTTTTAATCAAGCTTTACAAATAACTAATTTCCAGAAAAAAAGGAGATGGTGGATGTTGACATGCATACCTGAATGCTCACTTGATAATAGGTAAATCTTTCAAAATTTATGTTCAGTGAAACCTCTGCGTTCTTCAAAGTCAGCTAAGTAGATTCTTTTTTTACTTTCTTTTTTCCTGTTATTTTTTGTAGTTTTCTAATGGGATATGGCCAGAGAATTCTAAGGAAAGTTTTTAGCCTAATAATTCTTAAAATAACCTGAAAATATTGCACTTTGTCAGATTGGGAATTTACAAATCATCACTATTGAATAGCCTTTAGAGTAATTTAGCCTTAATCATGAGGTCTCGAAACAGAATTCCTGTTTTTTCTCTTAATAGCAAATTTTAATAACAGATTCCTAAGAGCAAATATGACTGTGGCATTATGGAATACCGTTTGTTGTTTTGCTTTATGATTTACTCACCTTAGATACAAAGAGATGTGTTAATCTATTTTTATTCAAAGTACAGAAATACATCTGTTACTGTTTAAGCATTAAATATCTAATATAACATACTACTTGTTCTTAATCATGCTATGCCTGGTGCTTACCTGGAACAGTAAGGATGTTGATCATCTACAGGTACAGATGTGTTGTACATTTTACAAAACATTACTAAATAATGCATTATTCTGTTCCAGACTTATAGTAAATCAAAATTGTAACATTGCTACATTGAATAATAGATAACACACTTCAATGCTATTTGCAAATACATACTAGAAATATGCTTACAATGAGCTGACTTAAAATTACCGTTAAAGAATAACTATTTTATATGATTTTCCCTCTTGATTGAATGCTTAGGACACTGTTCTTGAGGGACTTATGCCCTACATATGTCTGAATTTATACAGCTAAGAAAGAAATGTGTCAGAAAGCAAATTTTCTATCTAAATTGAGGGAAACTGTTATTCACCTGCATTTCTTGGCCTGCAATTAGAAACGAGTTGTTTTGCAGTACATAAGGGAAATTGAAGGCAACTTAGCTTGCTTGTCTAGCACTTTCAGTCCATGGCTGATAGCGCAGACTGACCCATTTGCTCAGGTAATTACTGCACAAGGATGAACTGTTCTTGGGGAGAAGAAAAAAAAAAGAAAAAGAAAAAGAAAAAAAAAGCTTTTCCTTAAGCAGAGGAACACATATTTTCTTTTTCCTCTTTCCTCTCATCTTGAACAAATGTATTTTAAAAGCCACTGTTCAGGATCTTCAATTCCCTGTTTCTCATTTGATCTGTTTCAATTCTTTGTGTAGTGAGGGTTGATGAGTACTGAGGCTTGATGGAGTGTATAAGTCAAGGTAACTTCTGGAGTCTTTTTCTATCATTAATTTTGACAAGTTCGCGTAGTGTTATTTTGTAATCCAAAGCTGAAATATTACACATGAATGAACAGGACTGGAGAAAAGGAGTATATTTTTTTTGACTATTGACAAGTGCTAAAATTATGAACTTTGTTCAGTCACTAAAATAGATACTCTACTGCAAACAGACAAGGTAGAAGCAAAAGGGGAGAAGCCAAGGGCATTACCACATGTTCAGGTACTGAGACAGGACACTAGATAAGTGAGACGGCTGATCAAATCAGAGCTCTTTTCTATTAATTGAAATTGGTGTGTCAAATTCTAATGGAGGCTTTATTTCCTTAGGATACTGCATGTAACATTCATTTACAATGCAGTTTTTCTTAAAAACATATATAAAAGTTGGGAAGTCATTACACGTTTAAAGGGGTTTCCTGTTCCATTCAATTTCAAGCAGGTAAAGAATTTAACTTTTACGGATGGTGAAAGGGAAACAAGATACATGTATGAGGATGCAAGAAGTCAGAACAGAGATTTCAGGCTGTAATCCAATTGAGGGAAGCTGATTTATAATTTCAGATTTAATCACTCATAAGCAGCGTTGCTAAAAGTGAATTGAAGTTCTATAACTGATTTTCTAAAGGACTGTTCTACAGCATAGATCTTTGAAAATCAGCTTAGATTTACTGAAGGGTGCGAGGACAAAATGTTATACCACAGCATTACCCAGATCTTCAGTTACAGGGAATACACTGTCATTCTTAAAAAAAATCTAGGATTTCTTTCATTATTATCTAGCTAGCAGAAGAGACGAAGAACGTAGAGCCAAATTACTTATTGTTAGTGATCACTATTGCCAGAACAGAAAAGAATTAAAAGAAGTCAGAAGTGTATAGAATTACTGAGACTGGCCACCGTTTCCACACAATGAACATATTGACCTTTTGCATTTCTTGGTTTCAGAATGCATATGACCTGTAAGACTACCACTTACACCACAGCCATGACATTGGGCCCATTTTCTGCAGCAAAAAGAATAAGCTATGTAGTTGGTCAAAAACAATGTTACAGTTGATTTTAACATTCATCCTGGCTAAGGATTAAATTTATCATGGTTATTAAAAAAAAAAAAGTCTCACAGTAGGCATTGATATGTGTAATAATAATAATAATCTTAGTGTGTAGCAAGTGTGTTGTGTCATATCTTTTATAGTGTCCTTTTCTTAGTGAAAATAGGCCCCAGTTATATGCTGCTTACACCTAACTTTCAGTCTTTCAATATCCTACACTGACTTTTGCCACCAGGTGATAAATTCCTTGCAAATCAGTTGAAATATGGCCAAAACTAGGGGAAAAATTCCTGGAAAACATAAGTAAAAATATTACCGTGTTACTCTCTGCAATTTAACAGCAAACAGAAATATAAAGTATACTTAAATTTAATTATAAAATATTTTCTATATAAATGATTCTTGTAGACTATAGTTTGGAAAATGTACAATTTTTTTTTTTTTAAACTATAGTCTAGAATTTCATATTTAATAACACCTTCTTGGTGGTTGCAATCATTAAGCAATCTACTCCAAGTCATTGCTGCCATTTGACAAAATAGATTGAGATTCCGCCTTGGAAACAGGGTTTGCCCTTGGAGCTGTTCTAAACTGAGTATTGAGAAACTCAAGTTTGTGCCACAGCACCATTTTTATCTTGACTGCTTTTTTATTATTATTTTTATTTTTTTTAATATATTTGAAAGGCAGTTTAATCTGATCAAAAAGAGAAGGTGACACACTAAAATACATTCTGTTTTAGAATTTGAAGGCTGAGGGTTTTTATTTTAATTTGACTCAATAGAAGGTAAACCAGTGCATAAGCTGCCAGTTTTCCTCAGATTAGTCTCAGATAATGTCAACTTCTCTTCCTGCTAGAAGTTTTTATTTCTGACCAATGTATCTGATCCAGAATTAACCTTGGGCATTTTTGAGTACATACTATCTTTCAGTTCAATTACAAAAAGAATTTTACCTCATCCAAAGATGATAGTCTCATGTTTTGTTATGTAGTCATTTAAACACAGAAGAAGCTTCTCGTCCTATTCAGAGTTGTTCATTACATTACAGCTATTGCCAAAGAATTGTTCTTTGGCCTGACTTTAGGCTAAAGCATTGCTAGGTCAAAATTTAAGGAACCATTCAGTTACTGATGGCTAGTATTCTCTCTCATTTAAACTTAATTCCTGATATTTTCTGTCCATTTCTGTGTCACTTGTATTCCCTTACGCAGATTTCCTTATTGTGACATGTAATTAAGAGGATCAAATAATTGTTTGGTTTTGCTTTTTAATTTTAAAACCCAAATTCAATAAAAATAAAAACTATTATTTCATGCACTACTGATTGAACCTCTTCTCAAGTGGACTATTGAATTTACCTCACGTCTGATTTATTTCCTTATGTGTGTAACATACAATAACAATTTTATGCTTTTGAAATTTCAGTATGACTGGACAAGTAGGCAAGCAAATGTCATACCCACTGAAATTTGCCTCACTTCAGTAAGAAGCTATTCATCCTTCAAAGAAATTTTCTTTTAAATATTTTTGAAATGGAAAAAACTGAAAAAAAACTAGTTTTTAGAAATGGTTGAATTTTTCAACCTACAAACCTATAGACAATACCTAAGTCACCTCATCTCCATTCACTGGCAAGAGATAATATCTACACCAAGAATAACTGTACTGTGCACGACAGAAAAATGTTAGGAAAAAGTACTTATTAATACCAATTTTAGAAGTGCCTTCAACTCTATCATATAATAGCATATTATAGTATACTTATCACACAGTAACTAGATTATTTGCTCTATGATTTCTGATCCATTACAATGTGAAATCTTCTGTTCAAATTTCTTGAATGAAAAATTTACAATAGTTTATTACTTAGCATATATATTTGGTCTCCATTTGGTCTCTCCCTCTCAAAATAGCATAGAGAAATTGGATTTCACCTAAGAAGACATAATAAGTTGGTAGATTTTTTTTTTCAATCATATACAATACAGAAACCTCCATCTGTGTCAAACTGTAAGCATATCTGAGAAGAAAAAGTCTTATTCCTGTCTGCTTCCATAGCAGAAGTGTGTGGAGAACTTATGTCAAATCAGCTCTACACAGTGTGTTTCCCTTGTTAATACATTCTTATATTAGTATATTAATATAAATCTATTTTCACTGAAACCATCAATCCCTGTTTCTGAGAAATTGATGTGGAATTCTTGTAAAAAAATATATTTTCTGGTAAATCTCATTGGTCCATTTACTTGCAATCAACCTTCTTCCTGCAATTGGAATTTTACTATTCTCGTCATTTTCTAAAAAACAGTGAAATTAGACTTTGACAGGTTGACTGGAAACTGTGGCTTTGATTCACAAAGAAGTAATTAAAATTTTTGCCATAAAATGTAATCATTGTCCTAACCTTACTAAGAACTAGATTAATTAGATGCTGCAGGGAAAAAAAAAGAAAGAAAGAAAGAAAAAAGAAAAAAAAAATCAAATTCCCTCAATTCTGGTTGAAAATATCACCAGTAAGTCTATTTTTCATTAGATATTTCTCTTCATCAAAATGGTTCCGAAGGGGCATTTAAAAACATTATACATTAAAACTGATTTCCAGTCAGTAATTGGCCTTATAAAATAAATTTTAAAAATGCTGTATAAAGAAGGATCTCCACACTCTGGAGATATCGTTTTGATTTACATCTTGGACTGAGTTGTGATTGAATTGTGCCCACCAGTTTCATCTGTTTTACTCTGTATGCAAACTAACACATTGAAGCATATTGCCTGTAAGCTTATATATGAAAATTTGTTTCTGCTACGACGATAAAAGCTGATTTTAATGAAATGAAGCTGTTCTTATCTGTTTGCTATGTCTATATAAGCAGATGATTTGTAAGAAAAGATTAATAGTTAAGTTAGTTTTATTCAGATAGCATTCAAGAATTTCAAGTACAAAGGCCGCTCCATAATCATTGCCTCCTGTTTTATGATACTGGCCCATAATATCAAAAGCAAATGTTGGTGGGATGGCAGTAGCTGTTGAACCTTCCTGATGGTATCCCATTACATGTTGTTGTCATGTGACACACGGTAGTATAGGGGCTGTCTGACAGAATGGCACCTGACATGGATGTAAATATGAAGCAAAGAAGTGACACTGAATTTCTCCACGCATAAAAACTGGCATCCACTGATATTCATTGACACTTGTTGAACATTTACGGAGACCAAACGGGATGTTAATACAGTGAGGCAGTGGGTGGTGTGTTTCAGCAGTGTGAAACAGTGGGTCATCTCCACTGGCGCAGATTGTTGGAAGCATGGCATGCAGACTCTTGTTCATAGCTGGTGAGAAGCATAGCTAATGGTGGTGACTGTGTTGAAAAAGAATGTTTTGTAGTTGATAATGTGATCTATCACATAGTGTTATTGTAATCTTTGTAACTGTTGCAGTTTCTATGGAAATAAATAGGAGGCATTATTTTCATGGCAACCTATATATTGTCTTTTAGGTGTTCATTGTTTTCTTTCATGGCACTGTAGTAATGCACAAGATGCTATTTCCAAAAGTTCTATTTTACAATGAATTATATGTGAAAAGAAGAAATATAGATATTAATTTCACTGCTTTTTTTAGTGCAAAATTGTCATATGGTGACTAATCCCTATTGGTATGAAAGGATGTTCTTGTCACTATTTTTCATCTTTATTTTTCTGGAAAAGGTGGTAAGGAAGAAAAACTTTTCTCATTTCAGACTTGACAATGTTCCTGTTAATAAAAATATTTTGTAATTGTGTAGTACAAAATCGGCTTCATTGCAACTTACTGAAGGCAACACACAAGCAACCAACATGGTCAGTGTACTTGAATCTGAAAGTAAAGCCATAAATAATTACTACTGTTTGTCACAGAACAAAATATTACCAAATATTTCTAAACCAAAAAGAAACAATTGCCTTGTACATGTGCACTATAATTTATGTTAGGAGAAAAATAGTAATGACAATAATAATAATAACTCCATCAGAGACTGAATTTGGTCAGGACATTACACATAATTCATTTTATAAAGATTATCATGAAATCTTTAATTTTCTCAGTGATCAAAATCCTTGTTTTGCAGTTAACTTGAAATGTTCTCTTTTTGGTTAGCCTTCAAAACACCATTAGCTGCAAACCGTCTCACTTTATGCAGAAGCTGTACATGTGTGGAAGTCTTTCATTTAGGTACAGTTAAATATGTGACAACACAGTCGCATATTGGTGATGCTTGATGTTCTGTTTACGACTGGAGGCTCCTTATTTGCTTGCTGCTTTCTGTACTATAGAAACTTGTACGTAAGACTTCACCTATTCTAAGGGTACACATTACATAACTCTGACCCAGCTCGACACTGTCTGAGAATCAACAGGATCACAGCACGTGCTAGTTTGACTGCAGGGACTCAGGAAAGTGTCTTTTTCATTAACCAGGGTGACCATATGTCACACAGGTTAAGAGCAGTTGACACCTGTTTAATTGAGGGTGACAGGTCTTTAAAAAGATGAACATCTAATCTCACCTTCTTATGCGGCGCAAGAGCATGACACTGACTTACAGGCTGAGAAAATAGGGGCAAATATTACTATTCTTCTGTATGCAGATCTGTCATGACACAGAATGTGCTCTGTCAGGCAGATGGAAAGCCTGCTCCATTTCTGACAACCCTTTTTGGTCTGCTCTATGTAGTGCTGAACTCCCCACTCACGTTTCTCATCTGCTTTTTGTCAGGTAAGCCAGCTTAAGCAGGGTGGCCTGTGGTCCTAGAGGCCTGCACTTGAAATCTTTCTAACCTGTCCAAATCCTTCTAATCACACCTACTCTGGTTGTGATGCCAGTTGTCATGTTCATCCTATTTCTTCACTGATGAAGGGAAATGAATGATGCACAGACTTACCTAATGTAGAAGAATGTAGGATCTCATCCATTTCATCTTGGAAGGTGTACTGAAGGACTGTCAAATAGCAGACTGTACACACCTGAATCGAGACCACAATTTCTTGCATGTGCCTTGTCACTGGCTATTTCTGCAGAACCAATCAGCAGTGACACTTCCAGAAACAAGCTCACATGGATTTGCAAAAGGCACTGTTTAACCCTGCAAGATGTTTCAGCAGGAGTTACAGCCTTACTAGTGCATGGCACTCATCGAAGAAACTGCTCTGGGAACTAGAACAAATTGTCTGGGAATCTAGCATCAACAGATCAACAGACAACAAAATAAAAATAAAAATAAAGATTTTGGCCTAAAAACAGTCCCTAAACCACACTAATCTTAAAACAAAGTAAGAGAGTTGCTTCCATCTGCTGGAGCCAAGAAAAAAAATGACAACTGAGCAGCAAGCTCCTCTAACACAGGCTATAAATCAGATTGTTCTCATCTCAGGCTACCGCTGTTCAAAGGTAAATCCATGAGTTGGTATGGGAAATGCTGAATGATTAATATGGCTTTAAAGTATCCCCTTAAGTTTTCAATAACTTAGAAATTTTAACATACAAAATTGTAGTTGCTACCAAGGTTCCTATTTATACTTAAATATTGGCTGTGGTCGTTTCATGCAAAACTCTAGTACAGACCCTTCAATCCCCCACTGCTGATCTCTAGCTAGTGTACAGGTCTGACACTTCTCTATTAAAAGGGCTGCATGAAATTCCTATCTTTCATTCTTTTGTTCTTTTGTTCTTTTGTTCTTTCTTTCTTTCTTTCTTTCTTTATTTATTTATTTATTTTGTCTTTGTTTTAACTGTGAGATGTACTTTGAAAGTGTTATGCTTCATTATTGCTTCAGTATTGCTGTAGCATAAAAGAATTGAGTGTTCATATCGTAGTAACTCATCTTTCCAGAACTACCGAGTGAACATGCCTAAGAGGCTAAGTACTTTTAGAATACTTTTCCCTTATTTAAACATGATAATGCCATAGAGATGTGTGGGTAAGTCTGCACAGTCTGCAGCTTTGAAAGTAGAGAGGTCTTGGAAATTAATAACAACACTCTTATTTTATAAATTTAGATTTGCAAAATTAGAAATTACTGACACAATTTTTCTTTATCATGCAAAACTCATTTTTACTATTCGGTTGTTACTTTTGGCAGTAATTTTGCAAAGCAGTTTTATCATCAGGAGCAAATACTGACTTTGAAGCTGAGTTCTCCATAACATGTAGTATTCTTCTAAAAACAAAAGTATGAGAAACAAAATATGTAGCTTTTGTCTTAATCTTGTTATTGCATCATTTATGTACAGGCATTGTATTTCTACCTTGAATTTTATTTCCATCCTTGGTCCATAGTGCCAATAGCATATTTTCTTAAGTAGAAGACGTAAGAATGTAACTGATATTAAAATTGATTTTGTCCACTCTTTTTGTCTATTCCTTGCAAAATGGAAATTAATCTCTTTAGCTTGAGGCTGCATAGTTTACTGTCATTAGTTGGGGATAGTCAAAGACATGGGAAGTTTCAATAGCAGAAAAGCCTTGGGATTTTCAGCTATTTCTAAGATCTTAATCAAAACTTTTACTGATTGCCTGGGAATCAATGAACACACTCTTGAGGGGAAAAAAAAAAAAAACGGCAGCATAACCTTAAAATTATTCACAATGTTTTGTTAAAACAGTACAGTGATTCATAATTAATATTTTTTACCTTCATGTAATGTAGTGAAGAACATTAAAAAATATTTGGATATTTTGCACCTTGTAAGTAAATCAGAAATGTGGAGTGTTTCCAGACTGAGTCTTTGGTTTAGTGAAAATAGCTTTCCTGAATTGTTACAGGAATTTTAAGTGGAGAAAATTCCATTAAAAACCATCACGTTCCACTTACAGAAGATTCAGTTTCCATTATATTATATTATTCTCAGTTAGCACTGATTAAAATTTATTCTTCCTTTTATCCAACAAGAAAACACTTAGATTTGACTCAGTAGGAGTTAAAACAATATTAAAAGTATGTTGACTGATGCCCAGTCATGCTACTGTTCATCAAAACTTTGTTTTTCTTGAGTTTCTTTCAAACAGAACAGAGGAAGCACTTCCTTTTACAACATGATGTCAAGAGAAGAACACACACTTGGACAAAACACATGTACAAACGCAGAGCTATTCAAATATTTTTAAAGTTCACTGATCAATATATAGCAGCCTAAATGATAGCAGGAAAAATAGATCATGCTTATAAAAAAATAGCAGATTAATTATGCAGACTTTCAGAGATTAAAATATTTCTCTACAAAGTGAAAGGAATAAAGATTATTGTGCAGAATAGACAGCAGTCAGCATCACAGTCAGGGTTCTGTTTAAGTGAAGGAATAGGCTTCGCTTACCATGCACGCATATGTGAAAATTATTTTTTAATCAGTGTATTTATTTAAAGGATGGTTGCAGGCTACATTCAAATCTCATTCACCAGTGTAAATTTGAAAAACTGGCTGCAGTGCAGATTTACTTGTGGCTGCACACTTGAATAGCTAGAATCATAGTGCTGGCCCTGGGGCTATCCTACACAGTTTTACAGTACTGTATTTTTTGTATCAATAAGGACATACTGTGTTTTCAAGGAATGTCTTGAAAACAAAGTGCATCAATGAAGGCCACCTCACTCACAATGAAGTTTTGTCTTCTAAAATAGCACTAAAACAAAATAACAGTTGTGTTTAGGCAAGGGTCTTAACTATTTACAGCACAACAGTCAAAACACAAAATAGTGCTTTAGTACCCAGATCCCCCCAAGTTGTAAATTCAAACCTGGAATAAATACTACATTTAGGTTTGTGCTTTTTCTGTACTTTTATATTTTCATTTAATATGGTATGCATTATCAGTGTAAACAAAAATGCAGAAACCCCGACTGATATTTCTTCTTAAAATGCAAAATTTTTATTTGTGACAGCTGCATTGGATCTTTAATCATATATTATCTTTATGGGAGCTTCTTTCCAACATATGTTAATTGGCTGTTTTCCGTGACAAATTACGAGCTTTTACTTTGATGAGATTCAATTGCAATCATGTTGGAGCTGACTACGTAGAGTTTCCAGCCCCTGCTGGCTCTTTAAACCACTACAAACATCTGCACGTCACTGGAGTGCTGAGTAATGGCAGGATTTGGGTTGATCTGATTTCTGTACAGATTTTTTTCTACTTTTTTTTTTTTTCAGTTCTTTGTACTAAATCTATTTCAGGGTTTGCTGTTTTTAGCAAAAGAATGGTCTAAAATTAACGTCCTATCTGAGATTATTAGAATACAGCAAGATACAATTTGTGACAGAGTGTAGTCAAATCTTTTTATAATATTCTGAAATCTCAATGAGCTATATCAGAAATTCTATGTCAACTGCTATCGCTTGTTGCAGTTCAAATTTATTGGGGCCACATAGCATTTGTGGGAATAAACCTACTGGCTGCCCTTCACAGTCAATATATTTTTAATTTCATAAAGATAACATTTGCAGTTATTTAGAAAGAAATTTATTTTAATTTTTGAAGGGTGGTTCAGTGGTTTTTAAAATTTGTACAGAGAAGAGCGTGTTTCCAAGTTGGACTGTAAATATGTCTACCTGTAAAGCTGCAGATTTTCCTGCTAGTAAAGGAAATACTGTACTGAAATTTAGTTTATCTTATCTGTGTTTAAGGCATATTGTGATTGCATTTGTTCAGCGTGTAAATTAAAGAAATATAGAAAACTTTGGAAGTAGTATTGCTTTGAGACTTTTTTTTTACTTATCCCTTGATGATGGCTGTTCCAGTGCTCTTTTTCGTAAGGCAATTCATGGAAATACTGAGACAAAAAATGTGTGTTGTTTTTAATAAGCTATTACTCAAAGCTGTACTAACACTACAGCGTTAGATATTTTAAATCAGAGAAAGCAGCCTGGTCATAAAATGGATGGAGCATCATCTCAAAAACTGTGTCAAACATTATCAATTACGTTGCAATTAATTTAGCAGAATATCATACAGCTCAGCTTTGACCTAAACCAAATGGCAGTAGATAAATCTGTCCCATTTGTTCTTCAGAGAAAAGACAGGGGTTAAATTTCCAGGCAGGTGTTAGAGTTTAGAATAAGAAGAGCCAGATGTATATGGAAGCTACTTTGGTCTCAGTAGGCTGGTTTTAATTCAGCTATTTCCCTGGAGTACCACACAATCAATGAGTTCCAAATCCTGGGGCTACCTGCCTTTAAAATCATGGGAATGGTTTTTCACAGCATACTACTGAACAAGCATGAAAAAAATTAGACCAGAAATTAAAGGTAAAAAAAAGGTTAACCTCAGAAGTTACATGTCTCGCATTTCTTCAAGGCTTCTCAAATGAGGAGATGATCATCTCATGGAAAAGCTTGCAGAAGAGACTTATTACTGTAAGGAGAACTGTAAGCAATGTAAAACTCATAGCAAGGATATTTTATATATTTCTCTAATCACTGCTCATTGTAGGCAGTGTTTTAGAAGTAAGCATATGTAGGTCAGGAGCAGTGCAGTGAAAGACATTAAAGCAGTTCCCTTCCCTTAGAAGCTAGGTGAATTGAATCAGGGATAAGTTTCAAAAAAGATTACTTTGAGCATGTTGTCCTTACTTCAGTACATCTGTAAAAATAAATTGATGCATTGTATCTTGAATTAGTCTACAGAATGGCATTCAGTTCCACTTGACAAGATGAGCTTAATTGGCTTTCAGAAAATAAAGCAAGGTAAAGGAAGATGTACAAGTGAAAGAGAGGGCTTGGCACTTTATTGGATTTTGAGGCCTGTGAGCCATGTGTCTTAATTGGGGCCAGTTGGGATCATTTAATAATTGCTGTCAGAAGATCAAATTTAATTCTCTTTATAAAAAGACCACAGTGGGATAGAGTTAAACAAATTGTCATCTGAGGTTTCAAATGAACTAAGCTTTAATTAGGTTGATTAGGATGCTGTAAGAGAAAGAGGGTAAGAAACGGGAAATTGATGAATCTGCTGTGTACTATGTTGTACTTTATGACAGTACTGTCAAATATCTTTATTTCAAGAAGATATGCATTAGCATTAGGAGCTATAGTGCTAGAAAAATGTTATGTATAAATGTTTTAGATATATAGGATAATAGAACATTCTGAAATTCCTCTCTTTTAAATACAGATATCTCTCTTTTAAATAGAGATATTAATATTTTTATGGTCATAATCTTTCCCTTTCATAATTTTAAAGTCTATAAAATTTTGTCTTTATCTAGTTTATTTACTCACTTTCTATGCCAGAAAAGAATTATGGCATATTTACTGAAAGCACTCAGAATTTCATTGTGGTTTAGTAAATTTTCACCTTACTTCTCAGAACCTTTGCATGCAAAAATCCTCAGCTTTCTTATCCCCAAGTTTCCCCCCCAAAAAAACCTGACTCCCAAGTTGGAGGTGAAAGGAAATATTTTTGTTAGAAAAAGAAGCATACCTCAGTTGTGTTTGTATCCCAACCTTAGATACAATTCTTTATGCTTTGCTGCATTATAATTTTTCTGGAGTTTTCTAAGTGTCATTTCTGAGAAAACATAATGTACATTCAAGGCCACAAAAAGATTTAGCTAATGTATCTTTGTATTGATCATGTTTTGGTTTGGTTTTCTTTCAGCATGCTTATAGGACAGTTATAATAGAAGCAATGTTGGCGATGATCTGTTCAGAAAAAAAATGTTCATTCAAGTTAGATGAGACTGTCAAGCAAATTGCACTGTATTTTGCTCAATAAATTAAGCACATTTTACGTATGTCTCTCCAAATGTAACGCCTCCTATTTATTTTCGTGGAAACTGCAAAAGCTACAAATAGCACAGTAACACTATTTGAGAGAGCACATTTTCAGATACAAAACGCTCTTTTTCAGCACAGTTACCACCATGAGCTGTGTATTTCACCAACTATGAACAAGAGCCTGCATGCCTTGCTTGTACAATCTGCACCAATGGGGGTGACCCACTGCTTCACTGCGTTTCACCAGCCACCACCTCATGATGTTTATATCCACTCTTTGGTTTCCATAAACATCAAGATTTATGCAAGCATCAATGAATATCAGTGTATGCCATTTTTTCCACGTGGAGGACACCTTTGCTTCATACACCATCCTGTCAGACTGCCCCTCTGCTGCCGTCTGACACATAGCAACAACATGTAGAGGAATGCCAGTGAGAAGGTTCAATGTCTACTGCTATGCCACCAACATCCACCCCTGATGCTGTGGGCCAATATCATAACATAGAAGATTTACTTCTGGAGCAGCCCTTGCATATACATTTACTATATTAATAATTAATCACTATATTATATTTACTACTAATAGTTGTCAGGGATGGTTTTTTGTTTGTTTGTTTTGTTTTGTTTGTTTGTTTTTGTATTAACTGTTTCCAAATACGTATTTTTTGCTTCTACTTAAATTGTCTGTATTTTGTGTACTTAAAAGCAGGAACCTGTCCTAACTTATGATCTTTGTCATTAGAAAAAGATGTATATTTCACAGAGACACTTCCTCACCCCTACTTAGTGAAATACAGGTGCAAATGCCTTCTTATGCATTTGACATACATTTCATCTCCTTTTGTCCTTGGGAGAAAAAATATCTGAATGGGATTGGAAGCACTAATGTAGACTTTTCAGCTGTCATAGTCATGGGAAATATTGATATATACTGATATATTTCCCTTGCACTGATTGCTTTTTCTTTCTTTTTTTTTTTTTTTTCCCCTTCATTTCTAGCCCACAGCTGTCTCTGGGCAGGTGTTACAGTCTGGGGAGCATCTGAGTTTTTATACTCATCTTTGTCATGTTAACTTTTACATAGAATGAATAAAGAACAAATCAGCATATTTCCACCATGTTGTTCTATTTACCATTCTAGAAGAAACTTATTTAATTCTTCACAGTTATGGGGAAGTCTGACATAAATGGGAAAAGAGAATGGTTCTAGATCTGAGTAGACAAGAATGAAGTAGGGCATCTTTTATGTGATCATTCCTGTCTGAAGAAGTGGATTGCCAGGTTTCCTTAGAAAGCTAAGAGAGATACTTATTTGAGCAAATTATGCATTTGTTCCTATTTTGAAAGAAAATTCTGTGGTATTATAGTTCTGTAGTTGATACTTTAACGCCATATATGAGAGAAGATTTATCTACAAAGAATACAGATAGAAATATAGATGAGATTTTGGGTACCATGAGGATCCAAAGAAGGGTTTGTATGGCCAAGACTTTTTCTTTCTTTTTCTTTTTCTTTTTCTTTTTCTTTTTCTTTTTCTTTTTCTTTTTCTTTTTCTTTTTCTTTTTCTTTTTCTTTTTCTTTCTTTTTCTTTTTTCTTTTTCTTTTTTCTTTTTCTTTTTCTTTTTTTCTTTTTCTTTTCTTTTTCTTTTTCTTTTTCTTTTTCTTTTTCTTTTTCTTTTTCTTTTTCTTTTTCTTTTTCTTTTTCTTTTTTCTTC
>JAPSGF010000003.1:4189760-4250478 GCA_035772895.1 Perdix hodgsoniae
TTTTTTTTCTTTTTTTCTTTTTTTCTTTTTTTCTTTTTTTTCTTTTTCTTTTTTCTTTTTCTGCAATTAACTTTACCAGTACTACTCTACCTACCTACAGTGCCAATCTTAGATCTCTCCTTGTGTTTGCATTAACATAAAGGAGTAGCTCTACAGAAAACCATGGAATTGCCTGGATTTAAAATTATCTCTACTTAAGAAGATGTCCATTTTGTCATGGATATGGATGGATATGGATAATTTGATTGATACAGTTGCTTTTTCTATAATTATGTACATTTGGGCAAAAAGAAAATAAGTAAAGAGATAAATAAGGCTTTAACTCTCTAAGTTTAGTCAATCTATGCAGAACAAAAATGTCAGGCTTGAATATGCTATCAGCAAACTAGAAGTATTGTACAAGATTGATAACAATTTGAGAATTGTCTGCAGCTCTCAGGTACCTACTTGAAGTCTTTCATAATTGACTGTTCTAGCTCCGTGGCAGGAAGCTGAACTGTGTGTAGCTAGCACCCATGGTAGGGGACATCCTTAAGAAATACAGCCCATTTTTGGCTTCAATAGCAAGTCAAATTCAGAGTTACCAGTTGCTTCCATTCGGACAGGAAAAACCTGCAGGGAGCTGAAACATTTCCTTGATACTGTTTGCAAGCATTTCTTATAGCTCTAAAATTAACATGTCTTTAAAATTAATATGCAGTATCAAGTACTAATGTGCAGCTCACAGTATGAGCTTTCCTTTCCAACACTGATACCTCTAGAACCATTTTTTATAAAAGTTACTTAATGGCTCTACTCCTTGTATTTTCTACAGCTGAGCTCTCCTCTCAATTTTAATCTTCTCTCTCATGGTCACAAACAAAATGGCCACAGAAAACAGTACCTAACAAAGTTTTTTGCTGTCTTTTATTCAAGTATCAGGGGGCATAAGATCAGAGTATTTATGGTTACCAGTAGTAAACCTTCTTGTTCTATCTGTCTTTGAAGAACTATCCAAACTCATAAAATGGCAGCGCTATGAGCAACACTTCCCACTTTCCACTCAAATAAATAAATAAATAAAAGTTATACAACCGTAGCACTTTTATGCAGTTTTACCATCCAGATATTTTTTATCACTAACCCATAAACATTTTTCTTGTATCCAAGCTTCACCTTGACAATTTCTATCACTTGCCCAGGTTATTTGTAGTGGGTTCCTTTTGTCAATTCTTCCGCAATGTTTATAGAGAATCTGTTGTCTAGCACAGGCCGATGTCTTCTTTTAATGAAAAAAAAAAAACTATTCATATCTCAGTTTTTCCTTTTTTAATTTCTGCACTTACATGCATAATTTTAGCGTACTTTCATTCTTTCATGTTGCTATTCCACTTATTTGAATGACCCTTCCTGATTTTCAGCATAGCTCTTGAACCAAGTACTTAGCTGTTTGACTTAATAATTTAAAGAGATTTTTGGTTCTTATTACACTTCATCCTGTTTAATCCTGCCACAGAATTCCTGTTTTTAAAGCTTCTGAAAGCTTTCTGTTTTCTCTAAAATGTTCCTGAAAAAATTCATTTGAGAAATTGTAAGATATCCCTTCTGCAATCAAAATCTTTGTTCCTCCTCACAGATACGAAGTTGTTGTGCAGTACAAATACAAAATAGCAGAACTCTGCTTTTTTTTACAAATAAATTGGATTAAGGTTGTCTGTGTAGAGCTGAATAAGTCCTCTTGTTTTCCCATAACCCCAGTTGTCTTCTCCACGTATTCTGCCTGTTGCTTCTAGACTGATCACTGATCAGTTCAGTCAGCTGTCTCCAGTTTTCTTGTCAAACAGAATGTACCGAGTTTGCCTGTACTTCTGCAGTTTGGGAAATTATTAAGTACTTAAACATGTTTTCTAACAATTAAGATCCTTTCTGGAAATCAATCATTACTTTATTCATTGGAGGGATATCTAAATTTTTTTGCCAAATTTTGTTGCTGTATCAACAGTTGTACCAAGGTTCAGACTGTGATTTGAAATTGAAACACATGCTTTTTCCAGTAGTGCCTGAAAGTTTCCCGTGATTCTTAAAAGCCACTGTGGGGCATAATGTTTCTTACCACAGATTTCCTCACATACAAACACTAGTAAAAAAATCTGTAAATCATAACATAACCACAGCTAGAGGCTGCTTGCAGGTGAGACAACAACTTAGTTCTAGAGATCTTAGACTTTTCTGGTAATAAGCTAACACTCTCCAAAAAACCCTGTGCTGTGTGACAGCACCCAAACTGTAAGAACGAATATTTAACTTGGTATAAAAGATTTCTTTAAATATATGTAGACCAAGACCAGAGTAGTTCCAAGAGAGCTTTTCAACACAAAATATACTAAAATCTTACCAAAAAAAATCTTACAAAAATATACTAAATCTGGTGACCACTCACCTGGGTAACCACTTAGGTGCTTCCCATCTTCCTCTAACTTGTTGTATAACAAGCCAAATTTGTTGAACTGCTTTCCTGATATTTATTACACATCTATTAGCTATAAAGCCATCCAATCAAGTTATTAGCTCAAAACAGTTCAGACTCCTAGAAGAAATTCCATCAGTCCAGTTTCCGTACTCCATTTTCAGACGTTTACTTTCCTAGTCACTGTCTCCATTTGAGACGAATTAAGTGATTCAGATTTCAATCCTTTATTCACTTGCATTATGAGCTTGTTTGATTCAATAAACTTGCACCAGTCTCTCAAGCACTTTAAGGATTCTATTCCAAATTTATCGGTCAGACCTCTATTATGTCTGTCTAGCTGCCAGAAGTACACCATAAGGCTAATCATGAACCTGTAAACTTTTCCTTCGAACTACTTGCTTTCCTTTTTTTGTGCTCTGTGGTGAGCAGACACTGAAATATCACCTGCAAGTCACTGTAGATTTAAAACAATTTCTTCCTGGGTGTTTTTCAGAATTTTAGCATTTCACTTGGTTTCTTTCCTTAAAATGTGTTACTGTCTATATTCTTTGTTCTACAAATCAGATGTTCTTCATCTGTCCTGCAAACTAGCCAAATCTTCCTTTCTTCATCAAGTATAGTAGGCACATCTCGCTTCTTACTGGGCTGTGAGCAGTCAGTTTTCATCTAGATTACTGGTGTTCACTTCCTCTTTTGGTGCATCACTGCAAGGAATGACTCATCATCTGTGGCAAATCCCACAGTCTCTTAGAAGGCCTTTGGCCTGTTTTCATGGCTCTCTATCTGCATAGTTGGTATTACCAAACCTGCCCCATCATGCCTGATGGACAACTCTTAGCACATCATCTGGAAGGTAAGCTGAAGTCAATCCTTTCTCTTTCAGGTAGATGTGGATCATCTGAAATTTGTAGGTGCCTACAGACTCCATTTTCAGAGTCTGCTTAGCATTCTTTTCAGCTGCGATGTCTGTGGTGTGGTGAAGCAGGACTGTTGTTAGGTAGTGCCAGCTTCTCTGCCATTTTGGCAATGATGCTTAAACATCTCAAGAGAACTTCACAAAACCATAGCAACTGAAACTCTTCTACCTGTATTACATGAATTGTTTGTTCTGGAAGATAACCTTGTACAATATTTGAATTATAGCCTACAGTGACCACAACTGTCAGACTCAAGGGAGATGAAATATTCTTGTAACTAATTTTCAGAAACTCCAAGTTTAAAGTTTTAAATGCCAGATCTCTTCCTTCTAAGCAGGCAGCTAATAGCATTGATTATGGAACAGCAAATTGGCTGAAAGAGGAATTTTCTGAAATTCATCTCTACATTCTCAGTGTGATAGGAAAATGACTATATTATAAGTGGGCATAAAGAAATTATGAGTGTATGTGACAAAGATATATAAAATAAGAAATCAAGATTTAAATATGTTCTTTACTGTTTTAAGCGTAAATAAATAAATACAGGGAGTATCTGTAAGAGAAGATAATCTTATTAATTCAGCAGATTATTTCAAAATCAATAGCAAAATTAGTGAAATATGGATTCAGATTAAACTGTTTAACTATTCTGTAAAACTTAAAATGAATGACTTAAATGCATAGACTGACTGCAGTTTGCAAGCTTTGGAACGTTTAGTTCTGGCTTTATTAAGAACATCATTCCCTTGAATTGTTTTCTGTTATAAATTAAATTCACATCATAGATTAAGAAGCAGACAGTGTTAGTTTTCCAAAGTTCCTTTTTGTTTCAGATTAGATAAATGAAAATATGAATGAACTTGGGTACTTAGAGATTACAAATGAATTCTGTATGTACAGCCTTTCCAGTTTGACATGCTCTGTCTCTGGTATTCTGTAGTATTTAATCTGTTACATTATGACCATTCTGGCTGAAATGTTTGCCTTGAACTTCCGTAATAAAATCTCTTGGGAGTTGAATTTAGTAGATTAAAATGAACACTCCCTTCCGCATATTTTAATATGGCTGTCTGATCATGTTTATGTTCTAAATCAGAGTGCTGCATGCAGACATTTGAAACCTTAAGGTGATGAAGAGATTCATTTGCTGCATGGCTTTCTGCCTGGATAAACCGTACTGTTTATTATGCAATTTCTGCTTTGCTGATGTATTACTGTGGTGATGACATATATAATTTTATCAGAGCATTTCTCTTAATGTGCCAAACCGTGTGCTCAGTAATGACTATGCAACCAAACCACATGAAATGTGAAGGACTACTTCTATCCTGGATTTAACGTCAGCTGACCTCTGTGGGATAATACAAAAGATGAATGCTTCTTTCACTCTTTTTTATATTTACTGAAATTTTATTTGACTCAGGATGACAGAAATAAAATGGTCTTTATTTTATGCATCATGCCCAATTGTTTCTTTACTCCTTTTTTCTGCATATGGGACTTGGTCAGATGGATCTTTTATAGGTAACATTTCAGTGACTGATTATGTATTCCCTGCTGTGTATTCTAGAAGTTATGTTGCCCTTTTTACAGTGAATTTTTCATCAGACAAGCAGCTGGTGTATTATTAATGCATTCAGATTTTTGTTTATAATCTGATTCAAAACTCTTTTAGATTTACATAGAAAAATTTCATTGCCTTTGAAGTGACTTATTTCCATGAGGTAAGTTAGGTAAGAGAATGGGAAGCATTCTTTGTTGTTGTTTGCTTCCTTATGTTAATATAAAAAGGTTTTTGTTTTTTTTTTCTTTAGCTTTCATTTCATTAATCCACTCAGAATGCAAACTATTTCATATGGAACAGATACGTTTATGTAGCAAGTTTATCTCTTTTTGAAGCAACCATGAAAATACTAAACCTTATCACTCAGTGATTTTCTCTGATCAATTTTTCTTGTTTTTAAATTAAATATTTTGAGTCTCCTGTTTTGATAATCCTTATTGCCCCTAATAGGAGTTGTTCAAAGAACTCTGTCTGGGGTGCTGCAGCAAAGCAGATTCAGACAGTTGTGCTCAGAGAAGGAAGTGGAGAGTTTTGGTTCCCATTTTGCACTTCTGGAACAGTTTAGGGAAGGAAGCACCTTTACACCTTTTATTGTTCGTGGTTGCTGACATCATATCCTTCCCTGACCACTCTGTGCGTGTTTCCTGCCATTCTACCAAGATTCTTCTGAGTTACAGAGAAGGGATAGTGAGTGTGAATGTGTGTGTGCGCTCATGTCTGTGCACTGAATGGTTGAAAGAGCAGTCAAATAAATGATCTGCTGTATTTCTCCATTAGTTTTTTTCCCTTCTCAAGGCTCAGATCAATCTTCTGACAGCTATCTGCCTCTGCCAAATCATATAGTGAACAGAAGCCCGCCAAAAATGAAGTTCCTCTTTTTGTAAGCAGTCTGATTTTTCTTTTTTCTTTTTTTTTTTTTTTTTTTTTTTTTTTTTCGTGTTTGGGTTTGCAAAAAGAAAAAACGCTGAAGAATGTGACACCATAGCATGTAATTGTCTGATTCTTTAAGTGCAAACTTATTGCATGTAACTATGTCATTAAGTTGGAAGTTCTCTTTAATGTGGAGGGTTACTTAAACAAAGTTACTAGAATTATTTTAAGTTCCTTTTTAAATTGTCTTGGTTTTATGAAAGCCTGAAAGTAGTATTTGAGTTCTGCAATACCATCAGCTTTTTTAGCTAGTGTGCTGTTAGAAAAATGCAAATTAGCAGTTAATGGAAAATTTGAATTCTTAGTACTGTAATGCTTAATCCTGTAGGAACTTTCAAGAAGTGTTAGGAGCATTGCTGAAGTGCTAAGACAGCCATGGGGATCTGTTGATCTCCGAAGTTCTTTACATTCTGTGACTCAGAAGTCACCAGCCTTTGAGGGTTATAACCCTTGAATTAGACATGATAGTTCACACTTCTGAAACCAATTGATTTGGAATCAGTCCAACTATCTGCTCTATGTACGCACACATGCAAATATGTTTGCTAATTATGTGACTAGAGCTATAGGCAAACATATTAAGTATAGTGTGTGAAGTAGCATGTGTTGGTATGTATATAAGTATATAAATAATAGGGACGGATATACAGAAAACTACAGCATTCGTATACAGTTTCTAGAAGAAGGAAAAATAGCAGAAATTTTCAGATGTTCAAAAAATAAATAGATTTTCTAGACAAACTGAATACCTTTCATTTGAAATTACTCTAGTATGCAAAAAAAGAACAAGTAGAGAGAGGTATTTTTCATCAGTACAGGAAAACATAACCTGCTGCCTATTTAAGTAAAATTAAGTTTCTTTGAAATTGTATGTTGGATACAGATGATCAAACACATTATTCCTTCTCCACCATATCTCAAATTGTACAAGCTATATTTACTAACTAAACCATCTTTGCCCTCCTTTGCTTTTGCTTGCTTGCATACACTTGTTTCCAATTAAAGTAAAGCTAGAATAGTTAGTAGATTACTCCAGATAGTGAAAAACAGAATTCACAAAGCAGGTATTTTAACTGTTTTGACTTCGATCTCTCTGTATATGCTTTTGCTATTTGAAGACAGGTCTTTAATGTGGAACTGATAAGAGTGTGGCAAGGAAACTAGACACTGCTCCTTCACTAGGTTTGTTTTTCCTGGTCAGTGTTAGCAAAATTCAGTGATTTTTTTCCAAACTCACTCAGCATTGTCATCTTGATCTGCAGAGCAGCTCTCATCCTTGCTAGCCCTGTCACCACTGCTCTAATCTGTCCACCCTGACCTTCCACCTTGAAGTGAATAAGAGCTTAAGCAGGCATAGTGCTGTAAGCCGATAGTGTCACTGGCTTCAACTGAATGAAAGGAAAGGAAATTGTTCCATATGCATTTGCTGTGGATTAGCGTATTCGCTTACCATGACAAGAAAGCCTGTTAGACTCCTTTGGGTCCTGCATGTTCATGGGAAACGCCATTCTAACTTGCTCTTTGTATCAGAGGTAAGACTACAGGAAAAACAGGAAAGAAACCCAGTCTGAGGAAACTAAAGGCTGTTTCCGAAAATAGGCTCTGTTTGTCAACACTATCTATCAGATAAGACTGTCTTCTAGCTTTGTTTAGAATAAAAGTTTAAGAAATACTTGTGATCAGTGTATTTCAAAGCTTTGGGTTTTTATTTTGTTGTTGTTGTTTTTGTTGTAAATATGATCAAGTACCATCGTGTCTTTTTAAACAACTGACCTGTTTTTAAAAGTTTAAAAGCAGCAAAAATTTTGCAGCCTTTATAGTTTATAAAAGTGGCAATATAAAGTTTTCCATGTTACATGCCATATTCTTCATTACAGTAAATAATTAGGCATGCATAAATATGCCTAAAAGATAATACACAAAGGTATTAATGGACAGAAAGATAGTAAGTCATATATTTGAAAATCTATCTCGCCTAGCAAATCAATTATATTATAACTGCTAGTTAGAAAACTCAGACTGATTGCTTGCTTGTTATTTTTTTCTTGGAGTGATAAAACAATAAACAGCTTAAAGTTTAATGTATACAAAGAGAGAACTGAAGATCAGAATGAGTGAGGTCTAGCTTTTTTACCTCACTAGCTTTGAGTCTGAGCCAAGTAGCGGATTAAATGCCCAGGACATTGGCTTAATGTTACATAACATATTGAGAGAATTCATCTGGTTGGCTGCAAGACAGTGAACTTTACAAATAAGGAGACAACAGCCTCTGTTTTTAATTTACTAAATTTTGATTTACAACATAATACTTTTAATACACAGAGGGGGAAAAAAAAAAAACAAAAAACATAGAAAGTCACTTTAAATGAATCTTACTTATTTTTCTCTCTTCTCTGTATTATAAAGAACTCTATGCTCTTCAGAATATGTAAACATTAAAATATTTCAAATAAAGATCAAAAAAAAAAAAAAGAGGCACCTTGTACTTTAGAACATCACTTCTGTATTTTCTTAATTTTTTATCAAGTTGAGGGTTTTATTTTGCTAAAAATATTTTCTACTCAACAGATATGTGACTTCACGACATTTGGTGAAACGAGGAGTGCTTACTGCATCATGTATTTTTATATATCATATTTAACAGTGCTCACTTGCAACAATATCGGTATTGCAAAGTTCAGGAAGCTAATATCAGTTCCTTACTGAAACTGTGAAAGTCTTTTTCCAAATATTCTTAATTTATCATCTGTCCTCACTATTCTGTGCTTCATAGCTTGGCTTCTGGTGCAAGAATTTTCATAAGGAGAGATGAACATATTTGCTGCTAATAAATCATTTGTCAGTACCCTTTGGAATTTATGTTGAAATGAAATGAGGGAAAACACACTCACAATTTCTCTAGTACGTTGAGTAATACAGTAATCTACATTCTTGAAGAATAAAGTTTAAAAAGTTGGATTTAAACTAGATGACATCTCTCATATATCAAATAACACTACAATAAAGGTCCATCCTATTTGCATAATGAGGGACATTATCACCTCTGCTGTCAAAACACAAGATTGTTTTCCCTTCAGAAATGAATTAGCTGGCCTACTTAGCATACATAGGTACAGAAAGGTTCATTAACTCCCTGATTTAGGTAATTTTTCATATTACTGCAGTGAGTGATATTTAAAACTAGAGATATTTAATTCCGTTATAGTTTTGGCAATGTGAATTTTAGTCCTTTTCATTTCTTGATGTGTTGGTGGGTTTATTCATAAGCAGAAAACTTTGTATTATATTACTATGTCTCTTTGAGGTACTTACTTTCTAGATGCCGTAAAAATGTATTAAAATTTGCTTGTGCAATAAATTATAATTAGGACATGTTGTTGGCTCCATAAAACAACTTTCATCGAGTTATCAATTTGTAGTAACATTCTATTTCCTTTCTGTGTTCAGCAGGAACGGATGCAGGGGACTGTGAACTGAATAGTGCAAGTGCTGAAGAAGGAGGCTTGTTTTGAGGAAACAGGAAAGAGGAAGAAAAGAGAAGGGAAAATACCTAATTCTAAGGAAGAAGGAGAGGAAAAAAAACGGGGACTATGGGGAGAAAAAAGATTCAGATTACAAGGATTATGGATGAGCGTAACAGACAGGTGAGTAACAAAAATACTGATGTTGAGATTAATACTGTATTTACAGGGTGACTTACTCTCATAAGTCATCAAAAAGGTGATAGCTTTCGATAAATGAATATACCTGTGTATATGTATACATATATATAGTGTATTGAAGATCATCAAAGAAAAAGCATATTTTGGAAACAACCAGAAAATTCACACAGATTTTTCAAGTTTACAAATATACGTAGTTAGGAATTTATTACCTAAGGTCTTGACTCTACAAAGGCTGATGCGCATGTTTTACCTTGGACCCCCCTCTGTATTCACTTTGACTTCAGCACGTAATACACACAGTTAAGCACATCCGCAAGTTGTTACAGGATTCAGGCTTACAGTACAGCATTTTGTGACCTATTATACTGTGAATTTATTTTCAGTATGACTTTCTTCTAAATTCATACATTCTACATTATTTATTTCTACATCTTTTCAGTGTTTTTATTCTTACATCCTGCATGAAATAATGACAACTTCATTAAAAAAAAAAAATGTTTTCTTATCTGAATGTGAATTTTTAAAACATTTGGATAGCCCACTATACTCTAAAACCAATACACAAAAACACAGGCAAGTTGTACTTATGAAATAACATGTTCCTAATTAATACTATAGCTAAAAAATCTAGCAGGACGAGTTAATTAATTAATACCACTATTTTAGATGAAATGGCTGAATTATGTATTATCAATACTAACTCTTCTAGTTAAAATATGGTCATAAATTAGAGAAAGTTGTTTTTTGTTTTCAGAAAAATAAAATTCAACAATTGGCATCTTTAACGTCTGTGAGAAGCTGGTGCTGTTTGCATTTGATGTAAATAAATGAATGGATGTTTTGTTGAAACTGGAGATTCACAAGTGTGAGAAGATCTCCATAAAATTATTTAACCCTGTGACTAGCATTCTTCATACATGAGCCTACAATTCGGCAGTAATCTTCAGTAGCTTTCCTTGAAGAACTTGATACTGAGTTACTATCAATATATTAATTCTATTCATTTCTTCTTTTAATTTCTTCATATTCATAAGTTGTTTTTAAGAAGTGATTATGTTGTCCATAGACTTTAATGATTTTATTACTTAAAACTCAAACCATAACGATAAATCATAATTTTTAAGTATTTTTCCTCAAATCCTTAAAGCCTATAGCCTTAGTCACTAATGCTAGTAGCATAAAATCATATTTAAGATTAAAAACAATGTTTATGATGGGTATATTATGTGTTTTCCCTAAAGGTTGCCCACTGTGGCAGACAAGTCAAAAAGCAATAATTCCATCAACACAAATCCACCACTGTATTTGTATTTGTTTTAATTGGTTTATAGCATGGAATTAGAATTGGATTTTGAATATTGAACTACATTTATCATTAAACATTAAGACACTAGTTGTTTGGAACTTCCCACGCTGCCAGCTTTTCTTTTTGAAGTGAATATGAATTATCATTTTGTAAATGATGCTAAAGACTTCTGCCATTATTAACATTATGGCAATATGTTTAATCAAATACAGAATTTATGGAGAACTTAATCTCCAGTTTTGAGGGGGGGAAAAAAAAGTCTTTCAAGAGGCTAGATTTGTTTTTAAAATGCATACTCATAGTGTTTCAAGTCATTCAGAGGAGAGCTTCAAGGCTTCTATCACTCTTCTATCATTCAGTACTAATTATCATCAGTAATCCTAAAATACCAAAATTCAAAAAACAAAACAAAACAAAAACAAAAAAACTGTAGTGCAGAAAGAGTTTATCTTATTAATTTTATAACAGTCATCAGTTAGTCAGATTTGCTGTCAAGCTGAAAACCTAGATTTACATTACTTTACTCTCCACATGGTATAATTGGCTTGACTATGTTACTTTTTTCTATTAGTATATTTAAAGATAGTTTAGAAAGTATTTCTACGAGTTTAATCCTCTTTATATTTATTCCCTTAATTTAAAGTTCGGTTATACCAATGAAAAGATTTCCACTAATTCATTTGGGCTGGAGACTAAGGCTTTTCAGTTTTAGCAATATATATGTGGCTAAACACAACTGAATTTTCACTAATAGCTTTTAGCCTTTTTTATGTTTTTTAATGTTTCACAAGCCTAACTATTTCTTAGAACACAATATATCCCACGAGCTGTTGCTGCTTGTTAGAAATTGCATCACTTTCATGTTCTAATTTATATACTTACAGTATGTTAAAATAGTAACTCGTTTACATCCCTGTAATATTTTATTATTATTATTTGTGGACATGAATATACTGAATGCACAAAGTAGATGACAGGTTGCACTATTCGTTTATTTATTTGTTTGTTTGAAGATCTTGATTAAGGTGCCACACTAAACACCGTTCTTCAAACCTTATTTGTAGTACCACTTATATGAGCAAGGATGAAGAACTATTTATTTTATGAGACTTTTTTTTTTTTGTGGTCTTTGCCTTCTTATTACCTGTCCCTAACATGGTCACAGGAACAGCAGCAAATCTGTTCACTTGTAACTGCCTTATAGTTTTTATAAGTTCAAACTCTGTGGTTTCACAGTACAAGGCATGTTAGATGGAAATACAGTATACATAGGCGGTGCATCCTCAGCTGTTTTCATGCACGCAAATTCAATTCAGGACAGCAGAGAAAGATAAGTGGCATTTATCAAACCACAGAATGCACCAAATGTTGAATGTTTCTGTCCTCTCCACTCCAGTGCTGAATCTCCTTCGATAACACAGTTTGTACAAAAGAACTCAAGCTGCTTAAGTCCTGCGGAAGATGATTTCTGTCCTCATGTTTCTACTAATTACCTGCCCATTGTCCTAACTAGCTCTTTATGCTAACCTAAAACAAGCTATGGAGAGCTTGTTTTCTCAGTAAAACCACTTTTTCTTCCATGCTACTGACTGTTGTGGTAAGAGACCTACCTACTGCAAAATAGTTTTGGACTGAACTGGGGAGGACAAAAGCAGTGCTGAACTCCCTTCAAGAGTACTTGTAGAGCAAGCCTAGTTGACCAGATTTGTGTACTGCAGTGACCATACTGGTAATAAATGTAAGTTGAAACTGTTGAAAGAGTAATGTGTCACTGGCTGCTAATCTCATAGAAATGTGCAACATGAGGTGTAAATTGCAGTTTGCTGGAATCGATTTGAAACTTCAAAATGTCGGTGTATGTGAAACTACTACAACCTAAACATTAAACATTGATTTTGATGAGCTTAGAAATCAATCATTTAACTACCAGGAGCTTTTAATGTAATGTTGCTTCATGTGGATTGGCTGTATTTTCTTGGCCCTACATGACAGAGGCAGCAAGGATGTTTGAATCTTCTGTAATTGACCCTAAATTCTCTTCCGTTGAGAGTTTTTCAGAAATGCCCATCTAAAACATTCCTTCTTACTGTGCTTCTTGCCAGACGGAGAAGGAGTATTAATAAGTGGTAGGTCTAAAGTATATATTTATTGGGTATTTTTGTTACCAGAATGGTTTTAAATGTAAATGAAAATTCTCAAGAGTATCCTATTATAATCTGTCAAAATGACCAGATACTTTCTTTTTCCTATTATGACACTGGACAATATTGTTTTGTAAATAAGTTGTATGGGCTTATGAAGTTACAGTAGCTTTGCAAACTGCCCATGAGGGTACGTGTTATTCATGCATACATGTTATTCCTTGCACCAGTGATTGAACTAATAATTAAAAGCATTGGCACTGGTATGTGATACTGGAAGTGCCTGGCTACTACAAGTTCATTGTACAGAAACTGCTACTTGGCACGTTGGAGAAGACTGTTGTGAAAAATTCTGGGCTGCTTGAGGAAAAAAAAAAAAGAAAAAAAAAAGAGGAAAAGACCTTTGCAAAAACATATGTAGAATGTATTTTCTTGGGCTCTCTTAATTGGAAAAAAAAAATTCAAGGAGCTCTATCATCATCAACATATAAAGAAGAATTTGCATTCCACTCAGAAAACTCCGTTTTCTTTTTTTTTTTTTTCTATTTGCTTTTGATCAGTTTAAAATATTTTGTTACTTTTTAGGATGGCATTTTTGTGATCTGCTGTGGACAGGGATCATTTGAGACTTCTTCACAACAGTTCAGATAGAGCCTAAAATAAATAGGTGTAATGAAATCATGAAACTGTATTATTGTTATCATACAAGGTCACTTACGAAATGTTAAATCCACAGTCTGTGAGCTAAATACAGAGCTACACTGACCCAGGAAAGACAGCTTATTAACCTAATGACATTCTGGTATCAGGTCAGGAACATCCTCTGACTTTAATATGCTCATTTTTCCAGTTCACATTCAGGAATATCTGTTCTTATAGAGCAGTCCCTCTCATCATCTTGCCATTAATTCTGCCTTTCGTTTTCCTGCTTGTGAAGCATGCTGTTGACAGTGTCATAGTTAAAACTGGATTAAGCTTAGCTCACTGTTTAAAACTGACCACTGAAAGTTTTAAAACTTTCAATTTGTAATGTTTCAATTTGTAAGCTGGGGGCTGAAGTGGTATTATACACCATAAGGAATGCATACTTCAGTGGTAAAGTATTTGAATATTAAAGATGCTCCTCTTAAAGTTTCATGTCTATGTTATTCTATGGGATACTGCAGTATTGCTTAAGTTTTCTTGAATATAACTTTCTAACATTTTTTTATTCCAATGAATCTGTAAAAGTCTGAAACAGCACTTGCTGCAGTTATCAAGCACAACAGAGAGCAAATGAAAGCTGATAAGTATAGAGTTTATGGGACAGAGGAAGAATATCCTGGAGGGAAATGACCATTTGCAGGAAGACCTAGATTTGTTCTACTGACTTCGATACCTAATGCACCTAGTTTCAAAACTAATTTCAGCCTCATGCATCTATTTTTATCTGTGCTTCAGGTCTATTTAAAAGGAAAGAGAAAGAGACTATCGGCTGAATCAGAAACTTCCCTGTAGAAACAGAGAAGAGCATTGCATATTAGTGCTAACATGAACACAAGCTATACAGGAAACTTCTGTCCACCAGTTTCCTGATATTTTCAATTTTTATATTATTCAGGATCCGTGATTGTGTGATTTTTTTTTTTTCCCCCCTGGGAATGTTTCCATATGAAAGCATAAATGTTCAACTATGCAACTGAATATAATTCCACTTAGTGAACCTTTGTCTAAAAGATGACACGCTCTTTATCTTTTACATATTTAAATCACCTCTCATGCCTGCATTAAATTGCACACAATAAAATATATCCTTCATATTTTAGGACTACATTTAGGCCCCACTGCTTTTTTTTTTTTTTTTTTTTTTTTTTTGTTTTTTTTTTGCTTTTTTTTCTGAGGTTAGGATAAGCTTCCATAAGCAAAGCAAGGAATACATTTCATGTTTTTATCACTTCAAAACTATAGTTATCTGTACAAGCTAGAACAGCCTATTTCACGTTACCTTAGATTGTACATGAAGAAATGTTAGAAGGAAGTTGCTGATCTGAAGCATGAATTTCTAGAGTGTATTGTATCTAAGGTTAAATGTGCTTGTATTACAAATGTATGTTCTGAATATGATTTAGAGTGAATTAGCATAAGGTAAATATTTAGGTCAAATTACTTTTGATCTGAAGTGAGAGCAAGAAACCTATGTAAAGAGAGTTTGGTACTGAATGAAGTGTCTGCCAGTACAGCAGAGCTGAAAAGAGTACAGACAGGCGCAGCTTTACTGTCTTGCAAGGAATGGTTTGGAAAGCCCTAAGGGAGAAAGACCTGGAGGTGGGAAGCAGAACTGAAGCCATTGTGGAGAGGAAGAAGTTACACTCTTCCTGTTATGACAGGAAATGCAGACAAATGTGCTTCCTGACCATTTGCTCAGCAGGGAAAGAAATATTCTTTGACCTTTACCTTATGAACATTTTAGCAGCACAGAACTAGTAAACATGTTTTTTTACTCTAAACATCCATTTGTACCTGCCAAAACTGGTGATAGCACACCAAAAAAAGAAGTTGGTTTTCTTGTGTATTTTATCAGCAACCATTTTTTTGATGGAGATCTTTTTTCATTAATATGTCTTTGCCTATAATGCATAAATACGTGTGTATCTGTATGTAATGAACTTAGTATTATCTCTCAGATTCGGTAAAAGGAATTAATGTATCAGAGGTTAACCATTGTTATTCCTGCATCCTTGTCTGATTTGGAACTTAAATTGTAATTTAAAGCAGGAAGCACGCTGATAATGCATAGCCCACTAATTTATGAGTGGTTGTATCATCCATTAGTTAACACACCTCCCAGTTATCCCTCCTCTCTTGATTTACAAAAGAAAAAATCATTTGAGATCCACCATCATGTGTAGGATTTGAGTAGACTGAGAGATATTACTATTTTATGTTTTTGATATGATAAAAATAGGGAGCAGCAAAGCAGTACAAAACCTTCTTTTTCATACAGATCATGAACACTTTATTTGTTGTAACCATAATTTAAGGGCATCCTGTTTAGAACTCCTCTTTAACTGGACTATTCAACAAGGCACAGCTCAATACGCTTGAGGCTTTCCAGGACAATAGCTCTTTTACCAGTATAAATCACTGCTGTCTCATCCCTGCTCATTATTGTAGAGGGTTACAAGAAAGTGGAAGCAGGCTGCTGAAGGGTTCTTCAATACTCTTTAAAGGGCCTTTCATTTAATACGATGTGCCAGGCACTGCATAAAGGAAGATTTGTCTAGAGTGAATCCTACACTAGCGCTGCCTCCCGGACCCACTCAGGGCTGCTGTTGCAGATGAGCCTTGTCATATGACAAACAGTTCTAAACAAAAATCAAATAGGAGAGAGAATATGACAAAGAGCTCTCTCCTCCCAACTATTTATTTCTTTAAGTTCTTTCCCAGTCTAAGCCATTCTATGATTCTATTTGGGCTTTCAGCATATGAAGATGTGCCTGGCAGTGCATTTTAATCAGTAGGCTCTTGGTTTATACATGGCTATCTTCATTTTACTGTGTTTAAGGTTAGGTAGACTTGCATAGTACCACCTATTTGTCACCTATGTTTTATCTACTGTTAGTGATCTAGCTCCTGTGTAGAAAATTTAGATATTCTGGATGAAATAAGGATGCAGAAAATCATGTTTTTTCATGACCAGACAGCATCCGTATCTGATACTTCTATGCATCAATTGTCCCTGTTTTTCACTAGTTAGTCATATATTTAATGGCAGGAATTGTATATGAGAAGCATGTGCTAATTCTCTGAATCTCTCATTTTCCTATGTCAGCAGCTATGTACCAGTATAATTGAAATAGTAAGGAGAACACTGATACTTTGCCATTGACCGGGAAGAATGGCTGGAAAGATCACAGTGCTGGTACTTTCAAAACAGAAAACCTTAGCACATGTGCTATATTTGTTAGTAACAAATGTAGAGAACTCATAATGACACTGATGTAATAGCTCAATCATCCAAAATTCAGCCTTTCAAAGTGTCTGATATCAGAAGGACTAGAGGGACTTGAATTAAAATAAATATATGAGTAAAGTGTCCGAAGACTATGGTCATCAAATGGATAGTGCTTATGGCTGGTTCATTTCCTCTACTGTTGATTCTATAGCATCTATAGCATCTTTTCTTTCTAAAGGTCTAGATAAATAAAGACTTAGGCCATGACCACTACTACCATTTAGTCTTAAACTATCTGGACTGAAAAATGAGATGGACTTGTTCGTGTGTGGACATGTGCAAACATATCTAAATTTATATTTCAGCACATTGATGAATTAATTCTCATGATTAAAAAAAAAAAAAAAAATCTTCCAGTGCATATACAGTTTTATTCATTTTTTTACTAGGGATTAAAGAAAAAATTCTGACTCTGGGACAAATTACCAACAAAATGGGACATATCACAGTGTGTGCCCAGGTAGCCGTGGATTCAGGCTGTCTACAGATCCGCTCACATGCACTGAAGTGACTAGTCCATGAAACATCCATCAGAAGACTCTTGCAGATTTATGCTTGAAGAGCTAGTTGAGAGATGTTTCCATGGTACTGAAGAAGAGCCAGAGTTGAAGTGGAAAAATGTCCCTTTAACAATCCTTTTTTGTCAATGCCTATCTTTTAGCACATATCATATTTCTCATCATTAGCCAGAATTTAGTCCAAAATGCATTAAAAGCTTATATTGATTTATATCAAGGAAGTTCAAAGTTTGGTTTATCACATTTTTTTTCATTTTTCCCAGTGCTTAAGATCAGTATCTGATTTGTTCACAGTGTTTAAAGTCATCAGCATTTATTCTTCTTTGCCCACGAAACTTCTGCAGAATTCAGTAATATTGCTCCTGCTTTGAGGACAGCTTCAATTTTTTTTAAAATGACCCTTAAATAAGAAAGTAAACTATAGTGTGAAGACAACTAGTAGTAGCAAACGAGTGAGGTTTTTTGCTAGGAGTTGGAAAGATTGTATTGTGCAGGGTTGGAATTCATGGAATTCATAGTTATGTTGCAAAGGAAAATGTGGTACAGGGTACTCTATACCCTGCTGTTTATGTAATACATTTACAACTATGCTTTAAAAAGCCTCAAAACGTATTTAAAAAAGGTGTTGCGGTTTCAAATCTTTTGTTTTTCATATACATACTAAAATAAGGTTTTAAAAACAGTTGAATGCAGTACTCTTATCTGTTCCACTTCCTCCCTCCACTCTGTATTCATTCCTATTTGTTCTTATACTACCATTATAAAATATAGTAGCCCAGAAAGAGAGAACTTCATACAAAGGCTATCGTTCTCCTAAAAAGCAGAAACGCTGTAAACTGAAAAAGTCCTTCAGACTATTAGTGGTTTAGACAGCAGGCATAATTAGCTGTACCTTAACTAAAATTTGTGGGAAAGAATTGTGAAGTGATTGGATTCTTTCCACTGAAAAAAATGTTAAATATTGAGTAAATTCTGTTAAAGTGCATGCTGTTTGTTTTTTTTAATTTTTTTAATTTTTTTTTAATGTGCTTTTTTGAAATATGTTGAAGAACTGCTTCACTGGATGCGTGTTTACTTTCAGTGTTACTAGTGCACTTAATGTCAAATGACAAAATGACACTAATGATACATGACACTATCGTGACTGTGAATTTTGAATGCAGCATAGAATAGTAAAGTGACTGTGTGACCACTTGGGTTCTTGGTACTGTAGCTGCAATGAGTCAGAAGCTTATGTCATGAGAATTGTGTCTGTCTTATTCATTTGCAGTGCTGAGTCAGTTAAAGTAACTTTCATAAATGCAGGCAGACCACCTTAGGAGCAGATTTCACACTACCTTATACCTAGACACAAAAAAAATCTAATTGCTTTAAATAAGTTTTACTACCACTTTGCAAAGTTTCTGCAATACCAGAACTTTATCTGTTTGTTACCTTGGACAATGTTTATTTGCTACTACTAGTTTGGATGAGTATGGTTAACATAACTGATGGTTAACAAACTCAGACCAAAAGACCAAAATTAAGTAATAAGGAAAAGCTTTTACTCCTCACCAAAAAATTGCAGAGTATGGAAGAGAAGTGTCTTCATCTTCCTTTTGTAGCTGCACAGAAAAGAGTATGCACAGAAAAGATCATTTGTTTCCAAATAGCTTGTGAAGTATTCATAATCTTCCAAGGCTATCGACCTTCCACTATACACTTACGAGTTGACTCATAACAGAAACTGTTTCAGTAGCATGGCAATTTCACATATATACATTTGTTACATATATTTATATATATATATATATGTATAAATATTCAACAATTAATTGTATATTAAAAAGGTAAAATTGCAGATTACTGTAGAAACATTGCCATAGATGCTGTTGTTTTTAATGCATTGAGTAGCGGTTGCATAAATCATTCTCTAATAGATTTAGAAAATGTTAAAAAGATCAAAGTTAATAGCAAATCAAATTCAGAGAAATTGAAATTATGCTTAAAAAAAAATAAAAGAAAAAAAAATAGTATCTGGCTAATCTCTTGTTCTTTCTTCAGTTTCCACAAAAAGGAACTCCAGCCAGTATTATTCTGGTGATAAGTATTATGAAATAAGTATGTGCTATGCAGCACAGCTGTGTGGTTACTCTAAATGTTCAGGCGGACCTAACAGTAAACACAAACAGTGGCTTTAAAGTTATTTGCTGGAGTGTTCTTTGATGGTGAGAAGCTGTAACATGCTAAATTCTGAGGTTTACGTGCAACAGAAACCGTACTATATAGAGACACTCCACCTACAGCACTGTGGTCTAAAAGTCGATTGAAAGGCATTTTAGTTGCAGAAAAATATGTTGAGTTAGTCCATTTTATCTTCTGTATGTTAGGTTTCTTCAAAAATGTTAAATATATATCTACTTTTCAACAAATGCAGTGCAAATTTCCATAATCAAAGAAAATACTGAAAGAGTGTTTGAAAGACTAGTTTACTTCACAGAATTTAAACGTAGTTTTGTTACCAGAGACATCATTCATTCCCAAACTCAAAAGCCATTGAGACAGATGAGATGGAACTTAAAATCAATTACACATACTTGAGAAGAGGGCTGAGTAAAATGTGTTTATAAAATGATTGAATAATTGTACTTAATGGGAATGTATTTTTCTTCATGGTTCTTTGGCAGAGGCTAGAGAAATTGAAATGACAATAAGAGGAGCGACATTCAGTATACATTTGAGAGAATAACTGTTCATGGTATTGGCACACAGCCCCCTCTACTTGAGATGGACAGCAAATAGGGATTAGAAATACTTAAAGGTGACGTTTTCCATGGCATGACCTAGTGGGATTTAAAGGTAGGCTGGGGTTGCAGTTAGCATTAACCTGCATTAGGAGTTTGATGAGATAAAACAGCAGTCTTACGAACCACGTATAGAGAAATCTTCTTCCCGCAGCATTAAAGTGGAGAGGTACTACTGCTTGTAGTCTTTAAGCAGCAAGTATGGAATTAGGCAGACGTAAACTTTGTTGAGTGCCTGTCCTTGTTGTATCAAATACTTTGCCTACATGTTAAATTTGATTAGTAATAGGTTTAGCAAAACCATATTTTATCTGAAAAAATAATCACTGAAAATTACTAAAAAAGGGAAAATTACTAGGGAAAGGGAAACAATCAAGCATACTATTCGCTTAAACAATAATGGACATTTCTTATTGGAACATGTAAGTTAAGTGCAGGAAAGATAGGAAGAAAAGCATTTATGTATTTGTTGTACAGAGTCTTTCTTAATCAAAAAAGTCTCTGTGTAAAATTATAGTTAAGTATAAGTACAAATGCTTTTCTTACTACCTCGGCTTGCATGAGGTGTCAGTGCACAAGCTAACCTACTGGGAACAATAAGTTCATGCTTTCATAATGTGACCCACAGTTCTCTATATTGAAAAATGCCAATTCATATTCCTCAACATCTAAATTGAAAGGAGATAAAATACGATACGTCTGTGCATAGGAAGAGGCGATATTTCAGAGATATTTGTTGCTCGCAACTAGTGCTTTTTATATTTATTTTATATTTCTCATTTTTCACATAAAAATGTAAGCATTAAATAAGATGCACTTAATTTTTTTATGTTATCTTAGATATTTCTCCAAAAGTATTTTTAATTGTCCAAACAACTTATCTTTATATACAACTTAAATTATGTATGAAATAATTCCTTGTGTTGAAAATCTAGGAGTTGTTTGGAATTTATTTAAGTGAATTGCTATCAATAATAGACATTTGCTGTATGTGTTCAAGCTATTTGCTTTTGCAAATCTAAGCTTCAGCTTTAAGAAATGGATGGGAAAGGTGTATGCAGCACAGGGTGTTCAAGGCATAACTATGTGAGTTAAAAATTTACACAGAAAGATGTAGCACCAACACCATACAGTGCTGCGTGAAAACGTGCCATGCCTTTTACCTGTACCTTGAGTATTGTGCAATGAGAATTAAATGTTTCCTCACACAACAAACATTCTATTTTGAAACTCTTTGTATCTACGTACTTTCCTTCTGCATGTATGTACTTTCCTTCTGCAGATATGCATATTAAAAAAAAAAAAAAAAAAAAAAAAAAGGGCTGCAAAGATCAACTTGGGCATTTTTTACAGCCTTTTTTTTGCTTTTCTTCCAGGTGACATTTACAAAGAGGAAATTTGGGTTAATGAAGAAGGCTTATGAGCTGAGTGTTCTGTGTGACTGCGAGATTGCTCTAATAATCTTCAACAGCACCAACAAACTTTTCCAGTATGCCAGCACGGATATGGACAAAGTGTTGCTGAAGTATACGGAGTATAATGAGCCGCACGAGAGTCGAACGAATTCAGATATTGTTGAGGTAAGATTTTGTGCTCTGTGAGTCAGACAGGCCCAATCACACTTTCAAAAGGGTGATAGAATGGTCCTGGAAAATGATCTAGCAGCAAGAGTGCAAAACATGGATGGAGGCATGTTGTTGGGGGAAGCTGAAGACAGTGAGCGAAGTTCAGGAGAGCAGCAGAAACTTGAGGGATACTGTTTATTTTGTAAGCTATGTTACCCTGCTGAGTCTGAAATGCTCAGCAGATGTACTTGTGATGGTGTCACCAGCCCTCAGTTGTTCAGCTTTCTGTCCTGCTTTGTCACTTGAGTCCTCTCCATGCCTTTACCACCACCTCCCTGTTGAAGCTCCTTGTCTTATAGCTGCCCCTAATTATATGCTCCCTGGAAAGCATTGCATGCACTTCCCCCTCACTCCAAAAGTTAGAACATCCTCCAACCAGAAGGAGCTGAAAAAATGCACTCTAAAAGACATGTGAGAAAGATTTAGAACTAGTGCTGTAAGGCATTCAGTTGACATTTTTAGAAGCTTTTCATTTATCTACAGAATTGGGAGGGTTTACAGAACGCAAGAAAAGTTTACTTGTGAGTTATATTGCTTCAGCTCTCTCTCATACTAAATGTTGTTACCATAATATAATGATAACAATATCAAAGAAATACCATCAGAATGATGGAGACACCTTATAATTACATTTTAAAAATTGAACGAGGCAGGGCAAGTTATATCTACCATTACTGGTACTTATTCATTAAAATTCAAGTTTTTCAATGTTAAGCTCTAATATTTACAGAAAAATCAGTTTAATATCTAATCATATTAAGATTTAAACCATTCAACACAAATGTAGCTTTCAACGATTTTTTTGTAATAGCAAAACATTCAGAGTAGTATCTGAAGAATTGCTTATGTGTCTTATACAAGTCCTTTTATCAGAGCACCTAAGTGACTATTGAAAGAATGTGGTCTTGCCTTGGAAATCGATGAAACTTTGATCATGCTATTGATTACCCTAGCCTACACACTTAAATTACTCCAGATGATTTTAAAGGTTTTAGTTTCCAATTTTTAAATAACATGGATGCTGTTGAAATGAGATTTTTGGAATGGCACCTGCGTTATTCATGTGTTCGTGATTAGCAATGAAAGAAAGAATGTGTGTAAATTGAGATGACACACAGCATAACAGGCATCATTACACCTGTTGCAAGATGTCACAATCCAACACCATAGATCAGCAAAGATTACAGTAATCTATATCACTTTTCAGTCTGTCCCTAAACTAATGTATAGGATTGTACTGTTCTGCTTCTTCTGCGATCCCCCACATCTGCTCTGTTAGGGGAAGATGAGGTTCTGACAACAGGGAAAAAAATATATCTATTTATCTATATCTATATCTATATCTATATCTATATCTATAATCTCTATATCTATATCTATATCTATATCTATAATCTATATATTTATTATTATTATTATTATTTTTTAATTAGGACTAAGAAGAAATCATACAATTTCTTCTACCATCATCTCTTTTCCTCTCTTACTTTAAACCTCCTACGTAGACATGAAGCCTTTCCTGTCACCCAGAACTGGTTGGCCCATGTCCTGTTCAGCAGAATTCAAAATCTGTCCCCAAAATAATTCCCTGTCCTCTTTTAGTGGCAGAAAGCCAGATTATTCTTAGCAGGAAAAGTTTCCTGTGATATCTTTACTTCTTCCTGCAGGATTTCTGGTGGCAATGGGTGAGTAAGCCACTTGCTAGAGACTTATTACTTGTTTGCAATGAATGAAAACTTCTGGCCACGAGGGCTGTGTTTTTTCAAGGAACTTGAGTGAAAATATAGAATTTAAAGTAATGTCTATTTTATTATAGCTTTGAAATTTTCAGAAGGAACACTTCTTGTACCTATCAAATTCCTCTCCTTCATAAATAGTGATCCAGTTTGCATGAGTTTATGGGTACTTTTGCATACCAGTGCATAATTTTTATTGCTCCGAAAGAGGCCAAATGAAAAAAGGTATCTGAAATAAACATTCTTTTATTTCATTCATTTATTTCAGTAGTCTACCAATGAAGTGCATTTTTTATGGTCTCTTTTCCATTTCTTTTGTCAGCTCTGAATTAAGTCATTTGACTGCTTTGCTTTTATGGTTTTCGATGTTCTATCTGCAATGCAAAATACATAAGCCACACCAAGACCAGGACCTAAGGAATTCTTGTGCGGGCAGAAGGTTAGAATAAAGTCGCATATTACCATGCCTTGATGATTAACAATATCAATTAACAATAAATCAATGGAGGATCAAGGCCCACAGAAATATGCAGTTTGAGAAATTTCTTAACTTCGTGTAGTTTGGATATTTTTAGATACATAATATGCCATATATTTAAATATATAAATTGAACAGCTAAACTGTCTACATTAGACATATTTTCCTTGCAAGTAATCCATTTTTTTTTAACTCAGTGACAGCTAGATTTCACACTCACAATTTTTTAATCTTGTCTTTCTGGAGCAATAAGAAACTTCTGAGAATCAGACTATATTATCAAATATCATCATTTTTAAGTAAATGACTGTTCAATACCTACATTTCAATGGAAAACTAACAGGCATAACTGTGCTCTTAGATTTCTATATAGATTTAATAAAAACTTTTTAAAGTAGGTTTTTGGACATCTGAAATATAACTTTGACTGTAAAAAAATCTTTAATCCGATTTCTATTCATATTTGGCATAATTAACCATTTAACTAATTTCCAACTTGCAGCAGAACTATGCTGTCAGTAATTAGAACATGGTATCTTTTAATATTTGTGATACAGCAGATATAGCAGTTTGGTCCTACTCAACATAGGTATATAATCTGGTAACTAGTGGGACTTAAGATGGAGGGAGAGAGAAGAGAGTATTCTGAAACTCACTGCGTTCTGTGTAATTTTTTAACTCTGGGTATAATTTTTTTTTTTAATGTCTGTACTTTCCTTACACATGTAACAATTCCATTTTTATGCAATATTTAGGTAATTGAGATTGTCTTTTGCAGTTCCCTGATTCAAAATGGAGTTTATTAATGTGCAATTTGGCGTCTCTGAGTTCTTCACCTCCTACAAATTATCTACAAGCTGAATGTGTTTCAGATATTAGGCAGTAAATATACTTACAATTTCCACTGGTTACTAAAAATTAATTCACACACTTAAAGGACAAAAGATTTGCATTCAGCACGCAAGTTTGTCCATTTTAAGCAACAGTGACAACTACTGCATGTCTCACTGAAATTTGTACTGCAGTTTTACGATACATATTAGTTCTGCAAAAAAGGATTCATTTTGAGACTTCTGTTTAGAGTTAACTGGATTCCTAAAACTGAAACTTTTATGTCCTCACCCACCAAACCACTCACACCACAGACTTTCATTCAATTTTCCTTCAGTTAAAAGCTGCGTGCTGGTGGCTGGATATAGTAACTTGAAGAAACAGCAGAGTCTGTGTGGAGCTGTTGTACCTGTGTATGATGAGAAGGAAAGATTTTCATCTTTATGTTAACTTACCTGTGTTGTATGTAAACACTAAAAAGAATGCATTCAGCAGCTCCCATTTAAAATCCTGCCATGCAAGTACTAGAAGATCTGTAATTCTTTACTTAAAATGATATTACATTTTTAATAATTATAAAAATCCTGAGGCACTTATGACACTTTTTTTTGGTGCAGTAGCTTTTTTTACAAATAGTTACAATCTCTCCTTAGAAGTTTGTCAATATCTCCAGCCCTATCTGCTTTAACAAAAAAATAAAAAACAAACAAACAAAAAAAACCCTCATATGTTTGTCATTTAACATCAGCACAATTGTATAGACAAGGATTTCCTTTTATCAGTGAGGAAATGGAGAACAAGAGTGTTAGCTTTACAACTAAGAAGAACGTATATTATGCGTAAGGCCATATCCTCTCCTTGCTTCTGTAAAATAAAAATGTAGCACAACTTATTTCAATGACATTTGTCACTCTGCAATAAGTAAGAACAGAATGTGATGCCAAAGCACTGTAAGATCGCCACTTAGCAGCTCAGAAAGGACATCCCACTTTGACTGGAGGAGCGTATTTTAGATTTTAAATACAAAGAAGTGTTTTGCATAGTGACAGCAAATATAATTACTGTGTTAGCCATGTGGCAATCTACTGTGGCTCTTCAACTAAGCCACCAACCTGCTTATTTTAGGTGAAATTTCCTGCCTGTCTTCTCTCACTGTCCCTGCTTCCTTGTCGCTTCTTTCCCATCAAATTGCCAGCTCAATTTTAGCACATCTCTAGTGAGTTTTCACTAAACCTTCTTTTTGATTCTGTTTTTCAGACACCAATTCTAATACTCTGATCCTTACTCAGCATGCACATAAATCATCCCTCCACAACTCACTAACTGCTCCATCTTTCAACTCCTTTTAGGCCCCTGGTACATTGGTTTCTTTGACCCTCCAGCTCTTATTACATTTCTCCAGCTGGCTCCCACTCCCCTGCTGATTCAGTGGTCACTGCATTTAATTCAAGTTCTCCTACTAGATCAGCCCTTTCAAATTCATCCCATTAACCATACTTCCATTTTCTGGCACACGTACATCCACCTCCTCACTTCCCCTCTGCTTTACCACTGATCACTGGTAAAGAAAAAAGAGGAACAACACAAACTTCTTCCATTTTTCTCTTTTCTTTCTGAACTTCAGTTATCAATTCTGATCACCCACCAGATCATTTCTGAATTTTGTAAAGATCAATCCTTAAAACTCTCCTGCTTTCTGCCTTTGTCTCTTTTTTTCACAGTTATCTATATTCAAGTAATCCTTTCTTTCTCTTTTTTCTTCTTTCTAAATCATTTTTATACACAGAAGGAATACAAGATCCTCTGCAAACACTTACAAATAGTAAGAACTCAACTCCTACAAGATGGTGTCATATCCTTCTCTTTTAATAAAATCTGATAATAATATGGCTTCTCATCTGTACATTCTCCTACACTTGTGTTGGTTTGGGTTTTTTGATGTTGCTTGTTTCTTTTGTTTTTGTTTCTTTTTGTTTGATGTTGCTTGTTTCTTTTGTTTGTGTGTGTGATTTTTGTTTTGTTGTTGCTGTTGTTTTCCCACTGAATACTTAGAAGCATAGCATGTCTTTTCAGCCCCTTTCTCACACAAAATTTACAACCCTACTTCAAACACAGCACAGTAAGAACAGTAACAAATAAGGCAATGATTATACTGTAACAAGATTCTCCAGGTAACATACATTAATCCCATTTCAGTCAAAAAATGAGCACCTTTTGACCAATACTGTGGGCCTCCTCACCTTAGACTCAACCTTGTTTTCATCTTTCTTAACTTCTTGCCAGTTGCAGTGCCATGAATTTTTATTTTTTTTTTCTGTCATCCTGCGTCTACTAGTGTAGATAAATGCTTCTGTCCTCTTCCCGTTGCTTCAGCAGCTGTTCCTTTAGTATGCATGATAGGAATCGCATTACACTCAATCCCCCACCATCCTTTTCTCACTGTAATTGGGTAAATTTGGAGAAACTCTCTTAGGATGAAATCTTAGTGAGAGTGAAGACTGTGTCAAGAATTAGCATGAGCTGCCATAGGATACTCTAATTAGCCAAGGGCTGTTGTGTTGGTATTGCTAGTTGGCTATGAGGGAAACAAAAGTTAGTTCTAGTTCTCAAGCAGAAGTCACATTTTTAAATAACTCGTGAATTATAGACCCTTTCTTAAGGAATCTAGCATTGTCTTTTCTGTGTGTTTTCCATATGCTGACACGTCTTTCTTGCTCTACTACCTGCTGCTGAATTGACCTTTTATAGAATGGTCACACCTTTCCCAGTGCCTGTATTTAGTGTGAGAGAATGAACTGAACATAGCAAGAGAGACTAGTGCCAAATGCAACAGCGTTTTCCACACTGGAAAGTACTGAACTGCTACACACACAAAATTCTACCAGCAGATTGCACATCTTGGTTTTTTTTACAACACAAAGAGACATCTTTACACATCTCGTTGTTAAGATAGTAGGAAACAAAGTAATGCCAAGCCATGAATTTTTAGAGTAGACATTAGGAAGAAATTCTTTACTGTGAGGGTGATGAGACACTGGAACAGGTTGCCCAGAGAAGTTGTGAATGCCCCTTCCCTGGCAGCATCCAAGGCTAGGCTGGATGAGCCTGTAAGCAACCTCATCCCTGCCAATATGGGTCCCTGCCTATACCAGGGGCGCTGAAACTAGATGATCTTAAAAGTCTCTTCCAACTCAAACCCTTTTATGATTGTATTCTGTGATTCTGTGTAGAGTGGTGGAATTCATAATATTGCTCGTGTCTGTGTGTTCATTACTGCTTACTAAGAAAACACTTTGCTTTAAAAAATGCATAATGAAAACACACAACTAATAATAGAATCACTGAATCATAGAATAGGATCATAGAATCCTGTAGGCTGGGAAAGGCCTCTAAAGATCTAGTCTACCTACCACCAATACTGCCACTAAACCATGTCTTTTAGTACCATATCTACATGCATTTACAAAGCTTTGTAGGAGAACTAGTTTAAATTGAGAATCTGATAGACATATATTCATTTAGCACAACCAACAGAGGAGTAGTAAGATGCATGAAATACTGCTAAATTTCCGATGACTCTCCTTGAGACTTAGAATATATATCTAAAGTATCTCTTCAGCACATCAGGAGGTTGGAATGGATGAAGCTGAAATTCAGGCAGCAAAAGTTGCATATATGAGACAGGCTGCACGGGCAGTATATTGTGCCTGAGAGGAATGCCACAGTCCTGTTTTGCTGTTGGGTTTACTGCATGTACAGGTGTGCTGTGGGTTCTGCAGCACATGTAGGATTAGTCACCTGGTGGGGAAGTTCTGAATGAAATGAAGGGGAAAAAATCATTCTGTCAATTATTTCTAAAGGTCACAGAGCTAATGAATAGCTGGGAGGTTAATTAGATTCTGAAAGCCTCTTCATATCAATTAAGACTCTTATCTTTATATTTGTAGTAAATAAGCCCATATAGCTCTCTAAGTGTGCTCCTTTGAGGACAAGCAAGGCAACTGTTGGATTTTGTTTAACATAATAAGAGTATTTGCTTCTCCTGGCATCATAACATAATACTGCATATAAACAAGCTGTGAAATACACATCAAGTCAGCTCTTCAGCTATTGAAATCAGTGGAATTATTTCAGCTACCATGGGCTAAAGATCTGGGGCATTATAGAAAGTAAACTTGTATGTAAGAAAGGTTATTCAGGGTGATCTAAAGACAGTGCAGTCTATTGGATACTGCCCTGGACCAGGACTCATGAGACTTTCATTTTATTAATAGCTTTGCCAAATACTGTTGCGTGACCTTGGACGAGTCACATTTCCTCTTAATGCTTAAGTTTCCCTATCTGTAAAATGGGAATAGCGTTATTGATTTCCTCTGTAAATTGGTTGAAGACCAGCTTTCTAAAAAAACAGCTACTATTACCAGTTTCCACAGGCCAGGAGATGATTGGACAGGGTCAACTGGCCAAAGAATTTCACTTAAATGATGATTTAGGCTTTTTAAGTATTTGCTTCTCATTTCATTTTTAGTAAACGTGCCAAACTGTTATTGCTAACCAGATGTATGACAAAATCCTGGGATGGGCTTTAAGATATATTTATTTATTTATTTATATAATATTCCATTAGTCTTTCACTGCTTGTCTTTTCAATTTCAAACCTTCGGAAAATGTGTTTGGAATCTATAATTCTCACATGAGTTTACTTCTATATTTTTACTATTCAAGGTGAGTATAAAAAGGTCATGTGTGGGAAAATACACTGTTTTCAAAAAAAAACTACCTCTTCACTACACCAATCTTAATTTTATTTTTTTCAAGCAAATAATTAAGAAATGAATCTTTTAAAATCTGATATTCTTACCTAATCTCACTACTCCATCAATTTGGATTTTATATTAGCTACTACAACATCACAAGAAAAATTTCAAAGCGGGAAAATTGTGAAAGTCAGTTCTTTTCCATTCAAATTAATCCTTCTACTACATTCAATAATTAGCAGTTTTTCCTTCTCATTTATACACATGAGATTTTTGACTCTTTCTGTCCAGAAACTATTTATTACAAAATAAAAGGTCAAGTGTAGATATTGCTTTTATTTTATTCTGAATAGATCTCAAATTAGTCCAGGAAGTGAAAAATGCAGCAAAGAGAATGAGTTGCTTTGTTTTTCTTTTTCTTTCTTTATCTCTCTCATTCTCAAAAAGGCCAGCTTTCCACTATGATTTATTTGCAACAAAGTTTTAGTTGGCATAAAACATATTTTTTAATCCTAACATATGTCAAATGAAAGTGAAGTATCTCTCTAGATTAACTTGCTTTTCCATAATTAGAATTAGAGTGTAGGGATAGAGAGAAGAGGAATGAATGCAAATGGAGGAACCTCCTGTTTTTTACTTATTGAGGGTTAGTCCTTATCACTGGTCAGATCCTCCTTATGTTATTTTTCTTTTATACTTTTGTTCTTAATAATCACTTTAAAAATATTTCAATATTTTAGGAATTTTTTTGACTGGATTTTTGTAAAAATGGTGGGATAACAAAGATGAAAAGTACAGGTAGAATATACATGTGTTTCAAACTCTTTTCACAATTCCTTTTTTTGTCAAACTGGGAACATAAATCTGTATGTCTGAGAGCTCAGTCTATTTCACAGATGACTGTTTCTTTCTCCAAAACATGATATATCTGGCCTAGAAACTGGAAAAATCTTACATGTCTGTGTAACATTCTTATAACTTAATAGCTCCAAAGTTTTATCCCAATCTAGTCATTGGAGAACATTCTTTGTTTTTGTAGTCACTGTTTCACATAGTAACATCTTGTTGTATTTTGGTCTGTTTGCCAGAGGGTAGGTTTATTTTTAAATCCCTGAACTCCGAATTTTCTTTATTTTTCCAAGATTGGAAGCAGCTGAAACGCCTGGAGTTACAGGTTGAAGGGCTTGCTTCGCAATGTGAGATGGGAAGCTTCATCCCCTCCCCCTTTTGTGTTTTTCTTTTTTCAGATTTTTCCTGACAAATGTCTCTTAACTGATATTCATCTAAAAATAGAAAACTGCCTAACTAAAAATAGCTTGGCTCTCAGTCTTGCCAAGGAAAATGGAGAGGAATATGCGTGGAATAGAAGGCTGAGTAATCCAGCTCTATTCATTCACAGATCCCTTTGAGAATGCAGGCGATGATAAAGTGCCCTCAAAAAACCACAGGCCTGACTTGCTCTCTTCAGACTCTTAGGTGCCAATAAACATTTTAGCCCAAGGATATTTTTTTTTTTTTTCTCATAGATCGTAAATACTTTCTGAAAGACAAGGCTTTGTTTCACAGAAGCTGACTTACTGTCAAAAATAGCTGACTTTCCTAAGGTCTTTTTTTTTTTTTTTTTTTTAACTTTCCGCATGTTTTTTAATTTATTTTCAGATGAGCAATGACTGCAATGTTCTGTCAAAAAGTACCATGAAATGTCACATATCTAGTCCAAATGAATGAAAAAATAGATACTTTTCATTGATTTCATACTTTGGATCATACTCTGAAAAGTTCACTTCTTGCTCAAGAGAAGTTTATTACTCTGATTCTGAGCAGTTAAAGTGAGTGAGTAGACAGATGGCTTATTTCACTCAGAAATCAAACAGTTTGATGTCCTGGTACTTTTTGTAATGCACAGGTCAAAGTTGTTATTTGTAATTCTTCATGTATCCAAAGCTCAGTTTCATGCAGGAGGATATAGGAGATGGAAATGGCAAGGGGAAAAATCTAATTAACTTAAAAATAAGTCTGTTGAGAACTCTGCAAAGCAGAACATTTTCATTTGGAAAGCTGTCACATTAGAGAAAGCTAATGTCATTTTGGGCTGCACAGGGTTTTGTACCACCATTGTGAGGTATCATGTGAGATACCAGCTCCACTGACAACAGAAAAGACACCAGGAAAACAGAGCATGTTGTTTAAGACAGAAATATTTGTTGTTAGTCTGTAAGGAGTTTCTGTACTGTTTTTTTTTTTAGTTTTGTGTTGTTGTATTTTTTTTTTTAAATCTGAGTAACCTGGTCAAACACAGCAACAGGGTGTGGAAATGTCAGTACAGTTCACAGGGTTATTTGGGCCTGAGTATTGTTTCGTTCAGTTCCTGTAATGCTGTTTGTGATAAGACGCTGAAGACAAAGGACGATAATTGATGGAAGGGGACTTAAATCACTCCAAAAAGAATCAAGGTCCTTGTATTTGGGTACATCGACTCTTCTGGTCTCCTTCCTCCTTGTAAAGCATTTTTGTCTTCTTGCATGTCGGCCCCCTACTGCTCTTTGTAATGGAGGCAGACCACAAGTGATTCCTTTATGCAGTACACAGGGTGTAATTGTGTCTGTGTGGTGTAGTAGTAATTACCGAGGCTGAATTCCTGTATTGTATCTTCACTGCAAGTTTGGAAAAATAGGGCATACTACCCCACATTACCATTTTCAACCTAGATAGCGGGCTACTTACTGCTGTGTTCCACAGACAAAAGCTTTTGTGAGCAAACCCATTTTTCATTTTCAAGACATCCCTGCTTTGAAAGGTAAATACAAAATGTGGTTATTTACCTGGATTCTGCACAGTAATATAATCAGAAGTGTAGTAATACCACGTCTTCTGTTTTCTCACAACTGTCTTCAGCACAGTCAACCGGACTTGCACTCCTGTCCCCCCAGAATTTTTGTTTTACTGGACTCCCATAAGCTGTCAGCTGTTCCAATCAAGCCACAGTTGAAGACTGTGCATGCTGAGATTCCTGCAAAATCAGCAAGCAATGCACAGTTTTTCACATGCTTAGAATGAGTAAAGGTTTTTCTTTAGGGTACAAATGTTCCTGGATGTTGTCCCTTAGCTGCTGCTCACAACTCCTTTCATTAGGTAAAAGGAGTCCTACATTATCAAAAAACAAAGAACCCTAAAATGCAAATTCCACTGATCAGATATGTTTACACCCCTGACTTAAAGTCTAGAGTGGTCAATGGGAACCTTCCGGCAACCTTCAAAATCATCCGGTCACAATTTCTGTAGACAGAAATTTCTGCACATTCTATCACCTTTTGTAGTAAGTAATAGTGTAATATCTCTTCTTTCTACAAACATTTATGGAGGTCCTTTTTCAGACTGTGAAACTATTTGCAAGGAGAAAGCAGAATACTCCAATAAGAATACGCAGTGTTCTAGCTTTGTTTTTGAAGCAGTTTTCCTATCAGTAAAGGTGGCAGAATTGGGAATTAGTTCATACACTGAGAAGCATTCAGGTGTCTATATGGAGAAATAAACGTGTAGTAAATATGCTTCCATGCCACAAAGTTAGCAATAGGCGAGCCCCTTCTTGAGTAGCAAAGGCACTGTTCATGAGGAGCTTGGTGAAGAAACACCAGAAAGGATAGGGATACAAAAAATCTGGCTTTGTGCCTACTTTGCCTGACCTTCAATAGAGCTGGTATTTTAAAAGTTCTTCTTACCTTATCCTTCCATGCTGCATGAAGCAAAATTCCTCCATGTTTCTTCTCCCTTGGACTGCAGGCAGGTAACTATCTGTTCTTGAAATATCTTCCACTGTTTTCACATCTCTGGCAAAAGTTCTGTTAAACTTCAAAATATGCTGACTTTTCTCCCTTTGTTACAGTAAGAACTTAGAAATTAATTATTTATTTGTGTACTATAAAATTTGCATTCTTCCTTATGTATTATGTAGCTAATATTGATTGGGCTCCATTTGCTCTGAATCCAAGGAGTCCTTATGTGTTTGTGTATGTAAAAGACAATTGAAATTAATGTAAATTATCAAATTTGCAGGGCTATAAAGTCTCAGACACCTACACTTTATTGTTCTGCATTTTTAATACAAGTCTAGTGGTCAGCTGTCCATAGGTCAGAACTGCTAAGCTCTCTGTGGTAGTTAAATCTTAAACAGCCATTGTTCCTCGAACAAAAAAAAATAACATTTAGAACAGGGTTTCAATCAGCATCTTCTTCATGCTGTAGTTTATAAAACCACAACTTTACATTATTGTGTCTTCCTTACTTAATATTGCTATGGGCACTTTTGCACACAGTTACCAGTTAATGAGGGAGTAAATACACTATTAAAAGAAGTTGCATAATCTGTGATCTAAACTTTAATTAACTGCATTAATGCTTTTGTGTGATAGGGAGCAATGTTAAAGAGAAAAAATTGTGATATATTGAATAGGCTTGCATTAGAAAAAAAATCTCAAACCCATTATTTATATCATCCTGTGTGATCTATAGATAACTATAATTACATTTTATAGTGCACTGTTATGGAAATGTGCATACACTTTACTTTGGGTTGTTAAAGTATACGTTTATTTCTTTGATCAAATGTTACAGCACACAGGCTGTTCAAAGAAAGCAAATTATAGAAGAGTCAATAAGAGTATTTTAACTCACAGCTGCTATAGATTGATTCAAAAGAGATCAAAATCTTGACAAAGAAGCAATTCCTAAAGGAGCATATGTTGTTTAAAGTATATTTAGCTTACTACAAAAGAATCATAGCTATAACATGACCAAACATAAAAACACGTAATTTATTCTTCCACAGTTATAATCCGAGGCTTGGTTATTACACACTTCTAGCATGTTCAAACAATTATCAATAAAATAGAAGCTTTGCACTTTTGTCTCCAGCAGCTGTAAATGTGCACTTTAGCATTTAATCTGTATTTTTGTAACCTACTGAAAATAAGCTTTTCTTCTCAAAAGTAAATTTTCCTACAATCCATATATATTGTTTAACTCAAGAATAAAAAAATTATAATCATGCTTCATTTTTTTTCTGTCCTAAACCTTAAAGCGTTTCACAGAAGTGACTAAACATAAGCTTTGAAATATAGCAACTAAGATCATTATCCAAAAGTGTAACTTTAGGTATATGAGAGACATTGTTATTTGGTATTGAAGGTACATAGGGGCCTGTACCATGTTCCCTTTGGATAAACCCAGTCTGGACCGAAACTGAAAGTTTTTCCCCCCAGAAGATCCAGAAACTCTCAGTCCTCTACAAAGGAGATATCCTTGGCAAGCATTTACTGAATGCCTGAATGCCCCATAGGTCTTCATGGGTGGAGGTGTCTGCAGTCCTGGGAAAGCAACGTTAACTTCTGACGAGGGATAGGATTTCTGAAACTGTGTTTGCTTTGTCTGGATCTGTCACACACATCCTAGCCACCTGCTGCCCAGCTTGGATCCTGTTCTGCAGTACCAAGCTCTTACTGTGCCCTGCGTAGGAAGCCTGATATCCTAACAGTTTGGGTACCACTTTGGCGGTCAGGTGCCTAAATATCAAGTACTGCCAAATTGAGCTTTCTGTGTGCCTAAATCCTTTACTGGACCTGTTCCATAGCCCTTTCCTGTCACAAGGCCATTTCTTGCAGCAAGGGAATTATAGCAGGGTGTGGACTGCTTTTTATGGCTTCAATGTAAGCTCTTGGGTGCACATCAAAGCAGTGTGGCTAAAAGAGGACTCCTTGTCAACTAGTTTTCTATCCTGTCCCTTTAAAAAATACTGATTTCCCAAATGAGCTTTAAGAAAGTGTGCTCTTATTTCTCTGTCCCTAGATGTCTTCATTTATAGCTTTCAAATATTGGCAGGTATAGGAGATTCTGCTTAATTGGCTTTCTTAACCAAATGGTTGAACTATCTGGACCTTTGTAGATATCTACATTTGACCATTCTGAGTTGAACTACATAGAATCATAGAATCATAGTATTGATAGGTAGTAAGAAGTTTGTTTTCTAGAGTAAAACTCCTTTAATGGCAGTGTCTATGAGGTTTTACAGCTGAAGCTTAGCAGGCTATTTATGCTGTAGTCTGAACTCAGGTGAATCACTGAGTCCTCAAAACTTACAGAAACCTCCCTCTCATGTGGAATAAATTTTTAATTCCCATCCCATTAAGAAGTCTGAGTTCCCCTGTAGGGCCATTTTTATGGAAAAAATGTTGTTTTCACTTCTGCCACTGTCAGTGATGGAGCAAAAGAGCTGACCAAACATTCTGCACTTCAATTAAGCTTGTCCATGATCTCTGTGACCAATTCAGTAGCACAAATAAAAAACTCATCCATTCCCACTACTGTTATTTTATTGCAGGGTTTTGTGATCTGGTATACCCCAGGCAGAAACAAGAATCCTGCCAATCTTTGGAAACACTGTAAGAAGGCTTTGGTGTAGTTTATTTCAAAGTTTCATGTTGTTGAGAAACTGCACACAACCCTCAGGACTGTGAAAGTGCGGAGACTAGGAACAAAATTGTTCACTTCTGCAATAGAGGATTTATTATATGCCTGTTTCTTTCATGCCAGCTGGCCTCTTCCTGGAAAGGATCTTATAGCAGTCCTGGTTTTCACTGAAATTTTGTCCCTACTGGATACTTTTTTATCCTTTTTGCTGCTATAAGTGCTATGTGAAAGTCTGAGCTTGTTGAAATCCGACAGGATCTGCTTGCAGATTTTTGATTTTGGTATTTCTATAGTAAGAGTCAAAGCCACACATATTTTGAGGTAAGTTCATCTTCAGTCCTGCCACAGTCTGATTTCTTTGGTGCAATCAACATTTGGTTGATTTTAAAATTCAAATACAAAGCAAATTGAAAGAAATGCTGCGGTATTCCTGTATCATTTCATGTGGAACTTTTTAACTCTCTTCTAAATCATTTTGTTGCCTTGTAAATGCCCTGCAGAACTAAGGAAAGAGCTCTAGATGCTGTGGCAGCAAGCTGATGGTGGCAGATGGCTTAGAAAATAGCTAAAATAATGGAATAACTAATAAGCTTACATTTCTTGCTGCAGTATTGTCAATAGGAAATACTACTGATCTGTCTGTCAGGACAGTGGATTCAGCCTAAAGACGCAGGCAGACATTACAGGTCTGTAATTGGTCCAGACATCTAGCATTCCTAAACTTGTGGACAAGTTGCTGTAAAGTTCATTCTGTGTGCAGAACAGAAACGCAGAGAACTGAAACCTCTGTTCTTTGTTATGCAGGGTTTTCCTTGTATGCAAGCTAAGCATGCTAGAAAAAAAAAATGCTCCAAATGTTATTTGCTTCTTAACATTTATCTCAGTTTGCCTGAAATTGACAAAGATTAATTTTTTTCTCAGAAACACAGTCCCCAAAACACTACCTGTGTCTATGTATCAAAATACTGTGAAGCAATGAATCGCAAAGGAGGTCAGTTCTTTAAAACAAATGTGTCCCTTAAGACTGCTGCAGGGTTTCAATTCCCCAAAAAAATTAGATTCCCAATGGGAAAAGCTTTCTTTCTTACATGTAATGTGTTTTTCTGGGACACTGACTGAGAATGTCTGAGGAAACAGTGTGATGGTGTTAGTACCACTCAGTTGTTCACTGCCTTTCTCCATTGGAGGTTACCAGCTTCTCAGCAGACTCAGAGGAGGGGAACGCCCGCCCCTCAGCTGCTACCCCCCCATCACTTGAGTATGGGGTGAGCAATCTCTGGCAGCACTGCAAGAGAACTGGCCCTGCAGTGGTGGCAGCCACCAAGGTTGGTGTGCCGGAGCCCTCAAGAAGGCCTCACCGACATAGTACTGATCACACACATGGCAGTGCTCTCCATTCCTACCTCTGTCAAGCCGTGGAAGAAAGGAAACAGGCTGACAGCTTGTTCTGTTTGTCCAGTTCTCCTGCAAAATGAATGGACTCCAGTAGAAACATCTTCTGTAGCCCACAGAATTCTCTGTGTGGGAATACGATATGATTAAAGGTTTGAAGATTTCAGACAGTAGTGCTTTGGCTAGCCAACATACCAATTCTTCCTTACAAAAGTATAATTTTGTCCAAAAAAAGAAATCCAATTTTACAATGAAAAACCTTAAGTTAAGATATGTTTAAGCTGCTTCTAGAGAAAGCTGAAATTTTCATAAAGATGCTCAGTTTCTGAATGAACGGTATTTTTGTGATGGTTTTGGGTTTGAGTATTTGGTGTTCTTTTATTCTTTGTTTTTACCCCCTTTGCCATGATTTTTCTAGTATCTCTGCAAACTTTGCTCTCATATCCACATTTCTGGCCAAAATTTTCTGACTTGGCTCTTCCTCTGCCACTTCTGCTTTCTCAAGCAGTGATAATACTAGAAATTGCTGCGTTTTTCAAGTCTTTTTCCTTCATTGTGTGCTGAAAACCACTGCTGTAATGTTAGTTTAACTTAGACTCTTCTCAACAAAACTATAGAAGGTTTGTGAGGTCTGTCTGACTATAGTAAATTTAGAGTCCTTTGTGAATGCATTGCAGTTAGGTTTGTGGGTTTTTTTTAAATGAAGTTGTTCTTACAGCACCTCAATTACAATGTTACTTACAATCATGCATCTTTTTTAGTAGGGAAAAAAAAAAAAGTGAATTAAAAAAGTCCATCCAGGAAGTTATCAACAGTAATGGGAGCTAAACTTCAGATTCTTGAGGTAAATGCAAGCAGCTTGACTGTTGGTAATCCTGTGTAAAGACGCTTTGCTTCTTTTGCCTCCATAATGGCACAATTTGCAGTAATGGAAATTTCGAACTCTCTTGCTTTGAAAGCTTCCTGAATTCTCCAGAATCCATCTAAAATCTGACCTCTTTTTGCTAAGTCTGTCATTTCCGATTCTTTTCTCTTGAGAGAAGTGTTTACTCCTCTAAAGGGAAAAGCAGAGTGATAAGAGCAGTATGATTACACTTCCAAGAAACAAGGAGTTGCTAGAAGGACCAGCTTTCTGGGGTAATCATGCAGTCTGGAAGTTTCATCCAGCCCCTCCTTACAGCTTCTGACTATACTCTCTTAATCCTTCTTTGCTATTATGTAGATGAGATATCTTCAACTTTCAACTTGAAAAATTGCTATCTGAATCTTGCTATTCCTGTAGGATTTTCCATGGGAAAACAGGACCTCTTTCTTTCCCTACTAGCAGATTATCCTTTGCTATATAGAAAAAAATGCATAACATAGTCTAGATTTTAGCAACTGTTTAATGATAAATACAAGATGTACAAATGTTGGTGTTTTTTTGGTGGTGGTGGTGGTGGTGGTTTTGTTTTTTTGTAAATAACATATAGTTTCTTGGTCTAAAAAAAATAAAAAATGACATCTTAAATACAAAATCTGCATCGTTTGAGTCATCCGTTTTTACAGTTAAAATCATGGGCCAATTTTTTCTCTGAAATGTACTCTAAGCTTAGTGGAGGGACCTTCTTTCCTTTCTCCTTGGTGAAAACTTGACTTTATCAGCATAACACTGAGTTGATGGTTATTGCTTTGTTGCTATTTAATATCTCCATCCTGCAAAGCAACAAAGTCTAGAGTTTCAGAGATTTAACCTCTATTATAATTCACCATTTAAAAATATATATATATTGATTTAGGCATCTTTACCAATGGATAAAACAATTATGGTACTATAAAAATCTAAGAGGTTGTTCTTTTGCCTTTAAAAGGAACAGCTATTCAGCAACATTTGCTCATTGTCATACTGGTAGAGTTTTTTTGTAATACCCCGTAATTTGATCTGCTGTAGAATAAATGTTCAAATTCTGGGAAGGATAAAAAAAAAAAAAAAAAAAAAAAGAACAACAACAGCAACAACAACAAAAGCCTTCTCTGTTCAGAACATTGATACAATCAAGCTTTCTATGGGAGACCTCCAAAGAAAACCCAGGTGCAGAGGGAAGTGGTATTCTTGCCACAATGGGTGGCATTTTCACTGCTGAGTCAGGACTGCCCCAGCTCAGTGCTGCTGGAGGTGCACTGTTTCATACAAAATGGAAAAGCAAAAAGTTTTGCGGTCACCAAAGATTACCTGGCCTCATAATTAAGACTGAAGATGTTTGCCCCAGGGTCTGGGGAACATTCCTTGCCATGTAAATTAGATCTATTGTTACAGATTTATTTGTCAGATATATTAATCATTTCTTCTCCTGAAAACTTCATTCCTTAGTCTAGCTGACACAAGCTGATAATATATTCATTCCAAGATGGCTTCATTTTAATGATAAGTGAAGCAGTCCTTACACATACTATTTCAGAATTCTAAAATATCCTAAGATATATATTATATATATAAAGATATAAAGATATATATATAGAATATATTAAAATATATTTTTAGATCAAAATACATATCACAAGTATATTTAATATCAGCTGCCATACCTTCTGTAATAATTTTGTGACAAAATTTCTGTAAAATATGTGTTACTTTGTTTACCTCATTTCTTGAGTATTTTGAATATGGCATTTAGTATGAAATGTTCCCATTTATATCACAGAAAAATACCAACTGCCTTTGAAATAGTTAATAGTTTCCACAGTTATTTATATTAAGCCCCACATATTTAAAATACTGTGTATTTGGAGAGATAGTAACACTCATGTAACATACTTGGTAACACCACTGTAAATCTAGAATAACTCAGCTGGTGTCTTTACAGCTGTTCCAGCCACAGATTTACACCAGTGTAAATGAGATCTGACTTCAGCCTTGTATTTGTATACATGTCTGACTAAATTAGACAGAAATGAAAATGTTGAGGGCAGAGCTCCATCTGGAAGAAATAGAGTCAGTGGAGAAGGATTATAGATAGACAAACATAAAAAGGAGGGAAATAACAACCTGTTGACGATTACAGTGTTTATTTTTAAGTGGCCAGATATTCCCTAAAGAAGCTGAGATGATTCTGCTGAACTACTGTAAAGTTTATTTTTCCACTCATACGCTTTCTGTTTCTGGCAGCAAAACCTAGTACAAATCAAATATACTGTATCTCACAGTATCTTCTTCTATTTTGAATATGCTCAATACAGCTTAAGGAAAATCTGGCCATCTTCATACACTTAGACCATTTTGAAAACTCCGTGAAAGACCTAATGTACCAATATCATGCTGTGGCCAAGGGGCACAAAGCAAGTCAAAGATGCATCTGTTCTGGCTTTGGCCCATCTCTGTGTCCTTTAGTAGACAGAGCTTACAGGCTGGCAGTGCTCTTCCCTGTGAACTACTGGAAGGAGACAGTGCACAGGTGTTGTCTCCATGTAGTTTTCCCACAAATACTGGTCCTTGTGAAACAGTTGGTGGCTTTGCTAAGGGCTGAGGCACACATCTATAGGCAAGAGCAGTGTGCAGGATGAGAGTTGGCAAGAGCAGACTTAAACCTTCTGCCCAAATCTACATCTTCTTTATTTTGTCTAGCTGAACAGGGGGACCGCAAAAGGTCTTGGGACACCCAGTCCAAGGTTATAGTCATGGACTGCTCAAGGAGGAGTGATAATTATTCCACCCTTAGACACAAGTATCCTGAGAATACCTCCAATCTAGCTAAATAATCTGCTGATTTTGAGCATAAAGCACTAACAACCATGTCAGTAGAAAGGGCCATGTTTTTACCACAGCAGAGCTGCACACAAATTTAGTTTTTACTATCCATACTTCAGTGAACCCACGTTATTTAACTGTGCAGTAAGTTCTGACCAATGTTTAATAGGTTATTTATTTATTTATTTTTAAATAAGACTGTTGTTTTGGGTTGTTTTTTTTTTTAATCTTATATATGTGGATGGGGATGATTTTATCAGGTGTAGTCAAACTAGGCTGACAGTACATTTACACCACAAATCCCACCACTTCCAACTAATCTATTGTTTAGGAAGTACCAGTTCACAAAAACACATCTCTTGTTTTACCTCTTCTGATACAACACAGCAGCAGTGTTGGACTGCTCCTGTACTGCATCACTGACATGAAATCTAATTATGCTCAATTACAAAAACTTGCAAAGGAATCCTTCTAACTTTAAGCAAGAAGATCCTGAAACATGATACAGTAGCAGGTGTGTATACATGCATATAAATGCACGCATAAATACATATACAGGCATATCTGTGTAGATATTTGTGCAGTGTTCCTGTGTTCCTGCAGGCTGTGACCACTGCAGTAGCAGTGTGGGTGAAAGTGCTGGGGCTAGGACCAGGTGTTAGACTGGCAGATGTGTATACTGAAGATGTGTGGCATTGCTGCTACTCACATAATGCATGCCCTCATCTGCCTCTGCCTGGACCCATCTCTGCTGTCAAAGCCAGAGAAACATGATCTCCTCCATTGAGGGTTAGCACAAAAATCCTACTTCAGCTGCCTGCAGGATTTTGGGGGGCCTTCAGACCATTTGTTCTGTGATGATGGATGAGGACAAGACCGAGGAATGAGGAAATATCCCTGCTTAGAGTCCCAGGAATTAGGAGTTCACTTCTTTAAAAAAACAAACAAACAAACAAACAAACAAACAGTTTATAGGTGTGGTTGAGCTTTAAAGATAAGTATTGTGCTTGGCTTCTTTTAGGGAGCAAGCCCCTGCCTTTTCACCATCTCCGAACTCCCTACATGGGTAGCCCAGAAGACAAGGTGTGCAATCTCATGTGGATGCAGGAGATGCCTTGTGGAGGGAAATGCTGTAAGGTGAAAGCTGATAAACACACATTTAGAGGGCTGTGCATCCCTCTGGCTCATGCTGCACCAGCTGCACATCCTTGCCAAGCTCCCTGGTACTCAAGTCACATAGCACAGCTAGGGGAAAGAGAAGAAAACACCCTGCTGTCCCAGTGCTCTCTCAGAAGGCTGTTGATTCACTTGATTTTGAACCTGTACTAAAAATTATTGTAGAGGATATATGTCTTGCAGTGCATCAAGAGCGTGAGTGGGAACGAATAGGCTGAACTGTGTAAGCAGGTGGAAATCCCATATCATGAGGATCTTGCGGTGTATACATATAGAAATTCATAACACACTGGGTGATTATCCAAAAGCAAAGAGAAGCAGATGCTACTGGCAAAGGGTGTCAACATTGTTTGGTTTCACAAGAGGTATGATTAGAGAAGGTACTTGAAGGAGGAGAGAATAATGACTTGGCATGCAAAAATAAGAGGCAAATCCAAGCAGACGATCGGTGTATTGTTGTGAAATATACACTTATGTGTATTCATTTCAAGAAGAAAGACTTGCAGAACCAGACAATGGAAATTTTTTTTCTTTGAAACTTAGGTGAAAATAAGATAGTAACAGAAAGGTTAACATGTGGTTCTAGAAGTTCAGCTGTTATATAAGCCCTGTAGCTTATATAAAAAAAAGAAGGTATAAACCACAAAAGCATTTAATGATTTATACAAAAGAGGTAAGAAATGTTCCATTTTTCTCTTTTACTGGTATACATTTTTCCTTTTGTCTGAAGCTCGTTAGATAACAGTAAGTATAATAATGTTTTATCTAATTCTCCTAAACATGCAATTAAAGTGCATTAGTGCCAGCATACTAGTTTGTGTTCATTATTAAACGTAAAAATCTGAGAACTCCACATTAATGGAACATAAAATTTCAGATTTTAGTTACACAGAAGTCAGTGAATTCAGATGGATGGTTCCCATAGCAACCTATCTCTTCCTCCTTGTGTTTTTCATTCTACTAGAATCTTTCATTACTTGATTGCACCATACATTGTACAGTGCAATTTCATCATAAAATTTCATCATTATGTAACTGTGCAAGAGAAGAGAGTGAAGGTTGCCTTCACTTAGCACTTGCTAACTTCAGTGTTTCTATTGCACAGAGAGCAAACAGATGCTTAAATGAATCAGGCCCATGATTTAAATATTTCCTGCTTTTTAGAGGGTCTCCATAAATTTGGCTGGGTGCTTTGGCATGGCTATAAAGCAACTGAACACAATAGCGTATGATTTCTTTATAATTGCTTATTGTCTGCCTTGCCACGTAGCTATGTGGCTCCAGTGAGCAAAATAGAAACCAAACTATTTTTCAATTGTGGCTGGAAGATTTCTCCTATCAAGATACAGGAAGGTGATAGTGGAAAATAGAGGGCACTTGTGGTTTTTGTCTCCTAAAAGTTGAGTATAATATATCACATTAAACACATTAAATCTTTGTGGATTCTCATGGTTTCCAGCAGGGTTATCAGTTAGAGATTCTTAAGATTTTTATGGTAACTCCTGAACAACATGGCACATATGTGAATTAGTAAAAGCAGAACTGTAATTCTTAATTTTTCTGCAGTGGAAATTTTGATTATGGACATAGATAAAGCCAACAAGGCAGTACTTCTCATAACATAAATCAAGATAATGATTAATTTTGCAATAACTAGTTGGGGCTTTCAACCTCAGAATATGTAAGTGTAACACATAGAGTGGACTGGTCAGAAGCTTTTCGGGACCTTATCAAGTGACCTACTCTTCTACCGTTTTGAGCTAATGTAAGCATTTCAAAGTCCAAATATCTGCAGCTTCTCAAGTCCCAGAGTGCTGTGGAGATTCATTCCACAGTATATGACACTATAGCAACTATGGAGAATGGAGGAACTCCTCAACAAAGACAAGCACGCTAAAAGAAAAATAAAAAAAAATAAGTTGAGTTTCTGTTCTTCTCCAGTTTTTCCATTAAAGAAAAACTAAAAGAAAAAGATAATAGTGCATAAACAAAGATTGGAGAAGAATGAAAGGCTCTTTCCTCCTCAAAAGCTTTCAAATTATGATGATTTCCATTGTCTTGATAAAATCAGACCCAGCTGATAGTGCCATATTTTCTTTTGTGCTTTTGTAGTGATGATAAATTTTGCATGAAATGAAAGTAAATAGTTGTTTATACTTCATTTTACAGCAACCAGTATGTCACTAAGTCAGCACTTATCAGAGATTTATAGAGCAGGATTTAGGCTGAACCGCTAGCATATAAGATTTCAGCCAAAGGTTGTTTTCCTTTAACCATTTTGTGTTTCATATGCCATGGCTGATTTTAGGTTACTAGTGTCCAATGTAATTACTTGTTTAATTACTTGGGAAAAGCAGAACTTCTGTAGTACCAAAAAAAAAAAAAAGGGGGGGGGGGGGAAGGGGAAGAGGGAGGGGGGGCTTATGTTCTTAAAAAAATAACTGAAATCTGATTTGGGGTTCTCCAGAATGCAGTGCTCTATACAGTTGTGTAATTTTGTGCTCTTAAAAAATTCCCTGAATAGTCATTAAATCTTTGAAAACTGACTAGGCTCCAGGAGGATGCTATAGCTCTGGCTATTTTCCAGGATTTGCAGGAGGCCACAACAGCTTAACATGGTTTCTAAATGACTGCAAGACTAGGTCAAAAGCCTGCTGAAACCCAGTTGGCCTTCTTCATTCTTCTCTGAGGTCCAGAGTCAGCCTCTATGATCCAGTGGTGACACAGAGCCAAGGAGGAGAGGGAAAAATTGGCATAGAGTCCATAGAGCTTCTGAATAAGAATGGATCTGTAAGATATCAGTCAGTGTCACTTAAAGTTATGTTGTACCAACAAGTACCAAATTGGTTGAAGCACAAAAGCAAAGGACTTTTCTGAGCGGTATGAGTTTGGTAATAGTGTTGGGAGTAAAGTAACACAATGCAGCAAAACAGACCAAATTATAGCCTGAGTATTGGGATGCTCAAGATCATTATATTTGTCCTGAATACTACTCAGTACCTTACTGCAGAGGATAAGTATGTCATTTTTAGTAAGTACTGCTCTCCAGAGGAGGACTGTGAATCTGAGTGTGTGTGTGTATGCGTGCCTATACAGACTATCCATCTGCTTTTCTGTCCATTTCCTTATTAGTTTTTCATTCTTTATTCAGTACCAAGGAAATCTGGCACAAAAGGAGAGGTCTTATGGACCATGAAATTCATCATTCATAAAAACTTTGTGTTCTTATGCAGAAAGAGATCGTGGAGGTATTCCTAGAAGGTGTCCCAGCTGAACATAGGGTTGCAGCATGGGTCCCTGTGTGCAGAGGGGAAAAAAGGGATCCGTAGAAGAATGGGCAGGGTGCAAGGGAATCCTCAAGAGATCTAGCTGCAAGAAATCTCTGTACATTGCACTTTACCCCAAAGTGTAATTTATAGGGAAACAGGCATTAGTTCCAGCACTTACAAAGCTAGAAGCTGTGTAGCACACTTGTGGACATTTTTGTTGTCTAAACTTAACTTACTGAAATTTACGGGAGCTGGCTGGGGATAAGGGCACAGATTAGTGAACTGAATTAGCTATGTCTGCGAAGGCACACTGCCAGGCACACTGCCAGGCACACTGGATTGGTGAATTTTTCAAGAGCAAAATCTGCCTTTACTCTGACAAAGCTAAAGCTAATTTTGGGCAGAAGACCACCCGCCTCACAGTGGGCTGCTCTCCCCAGGCTGCAGCTCTGGCCCAGGCCTGCTCCTGCAGGGGCTGCTCCATGGGCTGCACCTCCTTCAGGCCACATCCACTGCTCCACCTCCTGGACTGCAGGGAACTTTGCACCTGGAGCACCTCCTCCTGCACTGCCATCGGTGCCTGCACAGCTGCTTCTCTTCCATTGCTCAGCCCTCTTCTCCAGTTGCTGCCATTGTTTCTCTCACTTTCTGCTCCCTCAGAGCGCACCCAGCTTTGCTTGTGACTCAGTTCTGGCAGCGTCGGGTCCCTGTTGGAGCAGCTGGAGCTGCTTTGTTCACATGGGGTGCTGCTGGGCCCTGTTCACACAGACCCTTCTGGCTGTCCCCCCATTACATAAACCTAATGCATAAATTTCTAGTTAAAGTAGGGATTGAAGCCTGGAATGGCAGCAACTCTTAATTCATTGTGCCTGCTTTCTCAGATTATGAAAATAAAACAGGTGAGTTCTTTAGATATAAAAGGGAAATTTCACTTTTACTGCATCATACTGTATCTATTAAGTCTATCAAACAGCAGTTGATTGTAGAAGCCTTCTTTATAATGGGTTTGTTCCAGTCTATTAGCAATAGATATTATTCATGACTTTGTCACGGGTTAAATGTCTAAAACGTAAAGGAGAGATAAGAGGGAGTGGAGAATTGGAGAGAATCATTCAAGTTGTCTCATTTTCTTAAGGTTTTATTCAAATGGATGTATAATTTAGTCTGTGAGTCAGGAGTGACTTTTAGGATTAGATCTGAAGTTTGTATAGATATGAAATTTGAAAAGATCTACATTAAACACGCCTTCTGTATTTGCCAAAATGTGTTTGAGAGGTCTACATCATGAGTTTGGAAGGCTCTGATCCCAAAGGACAGGGCGCTATTATTTTGCTGTCTTGATGAAAAGCTAAGATTCAAGTCGTGTCTCCGGAAAGAGAATAGCTTATGGCTTCTCTGCAGTGATAAGGTGGGCCCATCCACGAGTCTTGTAAAAAACACAGAATTGAAGTCTAAGCTTTTATAAATAAATACAATAGTACAAACTATGAGTTTGTCATATGAAATTGTAGGGATTTAACATTGTTAAATTGGGCATTGCCATAGAGAAAATAGCTAAGAAACATGATTTTCCAAAAAGAACAAAAAGTTCAGATCAGAGGCAGCCAGGCAAAAGAAGGCAAAAAGACCAGTTAGAGCCTGGTATCTAAGGCCGATCGCTAATCACTAAGACAGACACTAATCACACAGTATAAGTGCAGTTACTTAGTAACACAGGAGAGTTGTGGAATCTACCCATAGGTTGTAAGGCCTCCCAACCAGACTGCAAGGGAAACTTAGCAGTGAGCAGCCTGATAAACTGTAGATAGCCAAATGGACCCTTTGAATGGATCCTTCTAAGAGATCCTTAAAGCTGTTTGGGAAATCTTATAAATATTGACTTTGTGTACTGTTGATTGAATGGTGTAGGGAACTGAGCTGGTCTCCGTCAGAATGGGATAGTCTACAAGGACTTTTTTCTCACTTTCTTCTACCTTAACAAAATGGGTCACTAGTAGGCAAGTTAATGCCTGCTTAAGGCCAGGCAACCATTTTAAATTGATAGCTACTAATTTCATTCAATTTTTATGCTATGTATCACTGTTACTTTTCTTTGTGATGATGTTCATTGTTGTTTGTGGTTCCAGGGCTTGATTTCAGCTGGTGAACCTGAGATTATTCTGTTTTGACTTTTCACTAAGCATCTGTTCTAACAGTTATTTTTCCTGTACATTAAAATTCAGCATTGTACATTTGTAGCACTGTAACTGGAGTCAATAAAAGTAAACACTATGTCTAGGAACTCTGAATCAGTATTTCACTCATGTTCACAGACCACTCCCCACTCTTGTCCTGCCAAAAGCATGCACATTGGAATGGAAGTTCATGTCATTCCTTAAAGAAATTGATTCAGTTGTTCGTCCTTCTACTGTGAAGAACATGAATTACTAAGTTTGTTACCTTTTTTTTTTTTTCATTTTTTCCTTCTGTATATGTTCTTCTTTCTATATGTTTTTCTTTCTAGAAAACACCAGAGTATTCCACTCTAAACGTTATGTTTCTTTTGCTGTTAATATTAATCCCTATGTATAAAGCTGTTAAAATAAGTTGTGTTCGGGGCAGGTATTTTAACCTCTTAATGCAATCAGATGTGGGGATGGTGTGTATTGACACAAGCACTTTGCTGGATTGCTAGTGTTGTTCTATTGACTGATTCCAATTTCAGAGCAAGGAGATTCTTTCAGAGCAAGGTGTAGTCTTGTCTTGTCATTCATAGCAAGGCATATGGCATCACTGCAGTGGGTATGTCAGCAGTTTCTGTCCCTAAATTAGAATGTAAAACATTCCACCTCTGGGCAGTTTGTGTTACTCTAACACTGCTGAGTCTTTCTTGCAGCCTGTGTAAAGGATTGAACTTTCCAAATTGTGTATTTCAGACATTGAGAAAGAAAGGACTTAATGGCTGTGACAGTCCAGACCCCGATGCAGACGATTCAGTAGGTCACAGCCCTGAGTCTGAGGACAAGTACAGGAAAATTAATGAAGATATTGATCTAATGATCAGCAGACAAAGATTGTGTGTAAGTACTCTGAGTTCCTTTTCATTTTTTTTACCTTTTGATATTTCTCTGAACCTGGCAGGCATTGAACAAGAAAGAAAACAAAGGTTGTGAAAGCCCCGATCCTGACTCCTCTTACGCTCTCACCCCACGCACTGAAGAAAAATACAAAAAAATTAATGAAGAATTTGATAATATGATCAAGAGCCATAAAATACCTGTAAGTACCAAAGGTTAGATGGCTGTCTGCTGATAACCGCTGCAGTAACAAACCATAACCCTTTCAGTTCTGGCTTCTTAAAGAAAACATTTCAGCTGGAAACAGGCTTTAATAGCCCAACATGTAATTAAACACTATCATCAGGAAATTGCACACAACATACTTTTCTTCAAAGTCTCTACCTCTGACGTAGACAAAGCCTATAGGTGAAACCTGCAGAAGGAAGTGAAATATACATATATGCATTATATTCACTTGGTTTACAGAACTGTTTTACCACACTACTTGCACAAATTATATCTAAAACGTAACAATGGAAATATTTCTTTGTGGACAGTTTAACAAACCCACAGAATACTTTCTGTGGTGATATAGAAAAAAAATGATGTAGAACTGAAATTCCTTTATACGTAGCAATTAGTACATTCTGTGAGTGTCACTTCAGTTCTCAAATGTCCCTACCAAACTCAGTTGCAGCACTGAAGGGTTACAGCTATTTGCTCGCTGCAGAAAAAAAGACTGCATGAGAGCCTAATGGTAGGATTCAGACATGTTTGTGTGTTGGGGTGATTTTACAGCTTTGTCAGAGAATTTGCTTTGACCTCATCAGCATTTACTTAATGCTTTAACATGAGCTAAATTTTGTTTTAACCAAGTCAAAATTTCTAACCTTCAGTCATATGCCTTGCCAGATATCTAAGAGAAATAACTCTGCATGTGCTATTTTGTTTGCACAAGACATATAGGGGAAAAACATTTGTGATTATGTTTAATAGAAGATTTATAAAACTGACAAAAAAAAAAAAATGTGGAGGCTGTGAAGGTTATATTTGGCCCTTCTTCTGTGTGGAAGAAGCATTAGCAATCCAAAGAATTACCTTGGTCGAAAAGGCATCTGAATTTACATTGTTAACTGTTTTCTTCTAGGAAAGATTTTTGGGGTGTGTTCAGTGTTTATTCCCACATGAAACTTGTATGATTAACTCACAGAGGGGGTGTCTTCTTACCCAAAATGACGAAGTCATACCCATAACGCTGCTCAATTGTGTGTACAAAATGTGATACTTAAGCTGAAGACATATCTTAGGGATGTTCTGATTCTATTTCACACAGTGTAAATTTTTTTTCCATTAATTCTCAACATAAAAATTTTCAACTGAGCTAACTAGAATCTGGAGAAGTTCTCACATCATGGCAAATACATTTTTGGGGGAAAAAAAAAAAGAATAAATAAATAAATAATAACGATTTTTCATGGAGGCCAAGAATGGTACCTGATGTGACAACTGAGCATTTGGAATGACTGGCTAAGAAATCCCAACATGTACATGAAATATCAGGGAAGTATAAATATACATTCAATCTTTCTTGCCTCACTTTTTATTTGCTACACTCCTATAGGTATTTTTCTCCACAAAAGAGTTGTCATAGCTGTCACCATGAGTTTGATTTCTCAGGATGGAACTCCGTTTGACAAACAGTGAATGCAACATCTAGATTGACTGTTATAAGCTTATATGCTTCACCCTTTTTCACATCAAAATCTTGGCAATCATCATTTCTTTCCTTTTTCAAGGATGACCTGTGCTTTTTCAAATCAAAGTGACAACATTTTCAGTCAGATAGGATACAACCAAGTTACATTTCAGTCTTTGAATACGTTTTGAGATGGCTCTTGAGATCTTGTTTCCCTCGTTCGTTTTCTCTTTTCTTGAGACAAAGCAATGAATATTACGACTATTAAAATCTAAGCTGTGAAAAAGAGCACCTCGTAGGAAAACTCATTTCTAGCTGATGGTGAGTTCTTTCACCATCCTTACCTTCTAAGTATTTGGAAAAATCACCTTTTCTAGAAAACTGAGAAAGTTCAAGGAATTAGAAGCAACATAGTTAATCAATATACACTGTACATCACATTGACTCTCCCAAAAAAGTAATGAAATATCTTTCTAGCTGTTTTCATTAAATCTAACCATTTGATGTCAAATAAAATCCTAGCTTGGCTCTTAACTTGCTGATTGCATTAGTTTCCTGGGCTGGATTTTGAATATATTTTATTTTCCTACCTTACTGGGATGTAACAAGGTACAATGCTTTATTTTTTTATGAAATTGATTCAAAAATGCTTTAGAGATACAGAAATGAAAAATGCTAGTATTTCTTTTTGTATAAGACAGAAGATCCCTTCCCTGGATAGTTTGCACAAGGCCTGTGTGCTCCATCACACAGCTTACCACAAGAAGAACCAGTAAGCAATGTCCCTAATGCAACAGGATCTCCTTTTCTTAGCATTAATCAAGATCCAGTGGGCAGAATGGAGTTCAAAGTTTGTACATAACTGAAATTTGCATTTAAAGGACACCAACTTTAACTGTACAATTCAGTATAACTTCAGGAAAGTCAGAGAAGTTACATTCATTTACTTGTGATTATTAAAAGTGACCAAGAAAGTTGGGGGGAAGAAAGCAAAACTGAATGAAAAGTCAATAAGTCATGTCATTAAATCATTATTTACAAAATATATAGAACAATGCAATGCCTCTGCCTGGCTTGTAAGAGACCAGAGCTGTTGCCAAATGAAAATAAAATTGGCTTTCCCTCCTAACAGCAAAGGCCAATAATGTTTCCTCAGATAATTTTATGGGGAAAAGCATTTACATTGTTCTAAAACATCTGATAATAATTACAAACTTATTTGTAGTTTTCATGAGTGATGATAGCAGAGGAGACAGAAATAGTCCACTAGAAGGGGGCTGTAAATGTCTCTGCCTCTAAATAAATGGAAGTCCAGTTGAACATGGGAGGGAGAAAAGACATAATTCAGCACAGAATATTTGGCCCATTAAATTTTGAGGGTTATGAGTTTGCTTTGCCCACACACTTCAGCTTGTAGAGTTCACATCTAACATAGCGCAGTCAGGCTTCCCTTTCAAGTGAGAAGTCTGCTCTCTTTAGCAATTTTGTTCAAAGGAGAAAAGGCGGTGGAAAAAAAAGACTCAGTATGTGACAAGCTGCATACATGTTAAGGGCAAAGCCATGCCTGTGTTAGTAAATGAACAACAAAGAGCACTCTAAGACACTTATCTCTGCCTCAGAGTAGATTGTTTGACAGTTCCTGGCATTCTTCTGGCACAGGCCAAATACTGCTCTTCCAGACTGATTCTTAGCTCTATTTGGTAGTTAGCCCAGGCCAGGAACAATTCCCATTTGTCAGTTTGTATGTAGCCATGTTGTTTTTGAGGTTGAGAAAGCTTAATAATATGGACGTGTACTGCCCTGTGGCCTCAGATGGCCTTAGTTCCTAGGCACATTTAATTTACTAATATAGATGTTACGCAAGTGCATCATAAGCTTTAATATCCATCAGGCCTCACTGGAATAGATATGCCCTGTGACTTACCAAGAATGACTAGGGAATCTGTAATAGGATGCAGTTCTTGGAGGACATACGAGACTATAACAAAATTTGAGAAACTAGAGGAAACTGTAACTAGACACTTACTACTTAGAACTTGTGCATGTCCAGATAGAATTCCTTCTCTAATCTTTGGTTACTGGTAGGTAAAAAAAGTCACCATATCATAGACTATTGTGTGTTGCACTGTGAAGGATAGAGCTAACTGACCTTGCACTGATATAATTGTTGTTTTTTTTTTTTAATTTAGTTAGTTTAAAAAAATGTTTTCAAAATGACGAAAGGAAAGCTAAGTAACTGTTTCCAAAATATTTGTATGACTAAGTGATGACTAGTGATAGTGGCAGCCACAAGAGAAACCAAGTCCAGGGCTGTTTTGCTATATACCAGTACAGAATACTGAAGATTCCAAATTTTGAGGTGTTTTAGACATTGAAGAAAGAGAATAAATATAGAAGCAGATGAGCCTGATGAGAAACTGAGAGTCTTGAGATTTGCATTTGTTGAAGGGTTTTACTTGGCATAGACGGACATATGTCAAGATAAGGAAAACAAGTTAGGAAAATAGAGGCAATAGCTGTCTACCTAGGCTCAGAGGAAAGATTTCACAGATCTCCTGACAGCAATGAAGAGGACAGAGCAAAGTGATCCCCAGTGAGTGGTACTTAATATAGCATAGGATGGCACTCAAGCAGCTAAGAATTGTTTAAAGCCTTCGGAACTGGAAGCAGGATTATGTCCTCAAAGCTGCCAGGCAGAGAGATCACCACAGTAGTGAATGTTACAAGAGGCTCCATGCGGTCTTATTCATGTCTCACATCGGACTGGATGTGAAGATGTCCATCTTTGTGTGGATTCAATTGTTAAATCTGCTTGAAAAGGCAGAAAACAGCAGCAGCAGCAGCTAACTTTGAGCTCCAGAACCAACTCTGACTGAACAGCCCAAGTTTCTGCTCTTTTTTACATGAAATTTGGGGACTTACCAGATTCATTTCTAGCTACTGAAGATAATTTTTTACTTAAAAAATAAGAGACCAATAGGACATTTAAGATTATGCAAAGCCCGTTTGTTTCTAGGGAGACTAAAATCATTATAATGACATAAACTGACACCCCTTGAGCAATGTGCTTTGTAAATTTTCCTTTGAAATACAAGCCAGACATGCAGCCAAAGAGCAGAACATCAACAGAAAGATGTATGCAGGCAAAGAAAGTTGCTCCTAAAAGAAATGAAGAACAACTGGGAACAGTAATTACATTTTTGAATATGTTGTCAGTTTTTCTCTTTTTCCTATTCAAGAGTAATAAACAGTAGGATCTCCACGCAGACCTACCAGCAGGTATAGTTTTACATGTAATAAGTGAAATTCTCATGCTACTTATCCTTCCCTACCCACCTCTACTTAAATCCATCAGCTTTTCCAAAATATGGCCATTGAGGTGCACCTTGGCTTCTTGTACAAAGAGAAGGAATTTGTCTGAGGAGTTGTGTTAGCAAGTCTTTCCATCCAGGTGCCCTAACTGATCTCGGCCATTATGGAAAAGAGAAGCTGCCTCACAAAACCAGGCCACAGGCCACAAAGTGGGTTTCAGAGCTAAATTAACACCTTGAAATAAGTCCCAGAGCATTTGTGTAACGTATCCTTCACATCATGCTCTGTACTAAAATCTTTCTGTCTGTTTCTGTGGTTAAGCAAAATGATTGTTATATATTTAGAGCAAATTATATCTGCCCCCAGAAGGAGGTGGGTGGGTGCAGAAAGAAAACAGCAATAACAAAAAATACAAGCGCAAGGATAAAAATTAATCTGATGGCCAGTGCTGTAACACTCAGGGCACAGTCAACAGATTTGACCAGCCAGAGAAGGTACGTGTGGGTGGCATAAGATCAGATTATCCCTGCTGCCTAACACAGCAGATTATATGTCCAGTTCTCAACATTCTCTCACAAGATCCTCGAAGACTATCAGTGCTATCAGCTGTAAAATTAAAATCTGTGAATTCCTCTCTCTGAAGATGTTACAAGTCTGATTAAAGACAGTCTTGAAGAATTAAGACTATTGAATAATACAAGATTTTCAAATGGCAAATTAAAGAGTAAAAAACTCTTCTTAAAAAAAAAAAAAAAAAAAAGTTAATTACAGAAAACAAAACAAAACAAAACCAGGTAAATTAAACATGGAGTCCTAGTGTATTTGAGTGATACCAGAATCAATGATTTTAAAGAAATTCAGGCAAACCTCACCCAAGAAAACTCCAACCAACAAATCAACTGATCAACCAAGAAGGCCTGAGATTGGCTTTCTGAGAACATTATGAAAATCACATACTTTATCTCCTTATACCCTCTATCAGACATAGAATTGGAGTAGTCCATAAGTTCGCTCATTTTTGAAAAGGATTCTTCATAGAGAAAAGGCTCGAGAGAGGCTGCTGCCTTCAAAAGTGACAACAGTGTTTTGGAAAGACTTCACTGAACACACATAGACATTCATGCAAAGATAAAACAAAAATAATCCAAATAATTCTATGTTTCTTAAGTTCTTGTATTTGATACCTGTGCCTAAGTAGTAGGTTTATTTTAAGCCCTTCCTAAGCTCAGATATAAACACAAAAACACAAAGCACATCATTTACTGTGTTGGTAGTTCTAATGCGATTCGAGATCATTCTGATTGCTTAAGCAACATAAGATGAAATTAAACCTTTCCATTTTGCATTCCACCTCTTCTAATTTTTCTCCATGCAATGAAGTCATCATAATCATCCACCTTTAATCTTGCAGTCATCTGTGACACTTAGATTAAGATATCACAAGTGAACAATAACAACTTTGCTGAATTAAAGAAAAAGAAAATGAAATTCATAAGGCAGTGTTCTATTATTTAAAAAAAAAAAAAGAAGAGGAAAAAGGAAAAAGAACAAAAAAGAAAAAGAAGGAGAAGACGAAGGAGAAAAAGAAAGAGAGGAAAAAAAAACTAGAAAATCTTCTTACAAAGCAGTCATGCAAGCTGCATTACAGAAGGATGGAATTGTGATTTGAAAAATCACAAAATCACATTTAAAAGCCTTGGTAATTCTTTGAAACTCTTCTCTTGACTGGTAGGTGGGGGAGCTTGAATATTTTAACCACCAACTACAAAATATTTGAACTAAATATAGAGTAACTGTACTCGAAGGCTGTTGTGCTTCTGTACTATTCTTGTCTTTGTTTCCCCTTTTACTTGTACAGGCTGTTCCACCACCAAACTTTGAGATGCCAGTTTCTATCCCAGTGTCCAACCACAGCAGCCTGGTATACAGTAATCCAGTCAGCTCACTGGGAAACCCCAATCTTTTGCCACTGGCCCATCCTTCTTTGCAAAGAAATAGCATGTCTCCTGGCGTGACACATCGGCCTCCGAGTGCAGGTAACACAGGTAGGCTCCGTTCAGTCCTGTCTTATTAAATTCTCTTTTATTGGCTGCCTATGCACCATAGGTCACTTAAAACTGTACTCTTAGAAACAAGAACTCTGTTTTTAGTAGTCATAACAGTTTGTCCAAAATTGCTCTGTTGAAGAATCAAAAGAACCAAATTGGTTTCTATTCCCTGTTTAGAAAACAAACAAACAAAAATGTTCTAAAAAGAGCTGAATATTGACTGAGATTAAGGGAAATCAATAAAAGATTAAAGGGTAGACAATCTGCTGTTTCATAAAAAGGCAGCTTGTCTACTTAATTCATGCAGTAAGTCTCCGCCATAAAATTTACGGGGGCAGGGGAGAATGCATGGCCAATACGAACAAGTTGAAGCAAGAAACTTAAATTGCAAGTTCGGAGACTATACATAGAATTTATTATTATTGCATGTTCCTTGATGGTAAATGTTAATTGTCTGTTTTGTATAGCAAGAAGCTATGCTCCAGTCTGGTGACGATGAGGGCTCATCTCTAAACAGGATAAAGGGAGATTAAGTTAATTCAGCCTGACTGGAGCAACATCAACATCCTTAAGACTACTGGGTTCAAAGAATCATTTGAGGTCTCCAAGTTCAAAGGGAAGTTTGTGAAATCCTTAGAGTGAATTTCAATGAAAAGCTGCAGAAATTAAAATAAAAAGCTATGTAAATATATCTGATAGCATCTGAGCTGTTTTGTGACTCTGGGCATGATCTGATGCCCTCTGAAGTCAGAGATACAGAGAGAGAAACAGTAGTGCATATGGGTCATTTGAAGCCAGAAAACATTTTGAATGTTTGCCTATTATAGTTTACTGTACTCACTTGTAGTATTTCAACCCTCTAGGTGGCCTGATGGGTGGGGACCTCACTACCGGTGCAGGCACCAGTGCAGGTAAAGAGAAAAGAACTTGTATTTATTTTTCTAATTGAAGAACGTAATTCCTCCAAAGGCTAAATCCTAAAATATCTTCTATATTGGAGATCAGATATTGGTTTATTTTCCCCAGCTGGGTGGTGGACAGTTGATAATTGTGCTTTAAAAAGTGTTGTTGCTTTGTTCACTATTGAAAATCTTGTAGTTTAGCAAATTCCATGGATACAAGTGTCTATCTTTCTTCACAAGAGCCTTCCTATAGAAGCGTATAGGTTCTCTGCATTGGCCGATCAGTGAGATTCCCACTAAGGCCGGTGTCTGAAACTTTGACTGTTTATAAGTCATAGAGAGTTTTGTCTTTAACTTAGTGGAACTGATTAAAGATTTCACTATTGAATTTCTCATTAAACTTTCATCTATTGAGCACAGATTTGATTTCAAGCCCAGGGCTAAGACCACTTCTCGTCATTGAAATCTGTTAGTATTCTCTTAAATAATAATCCAAAACTATCAGCTGAGTTCTATGTTTGTGATTAAGTGCTTTCGGACATGGCAGGGAAAAGGATTTCCCAAATAATTACACAGAGGGAAAGAGGAGCCCCTTTAATTCTGCTCCCATGACACTAATGAAAACTGTAAGGACTGTTAAGGTTGGTATAATCAAAGCAGTGTTGTCACAGTCCTATTTGCTGAGTAAACTCAGTAGTTTGTTCACAATGTCAATGATGTTGCATTATTACAAATATAGATTACAAAAGACAATGGCAAGATTTCCATTTCAATTTTAGAAGTAAGCACATATGTTTAAAGAAAATAAGTGGAGTTTTTACATGGAGCATATTTCATGTTACTGAGTTAACTGTTTTCATAACAGTAGGGAAAAATAGTTGAAAGATCCATTTTGGGCACTGTAAACCAAGGCCAATATATCTGCTGATTCTAACACTCTATCATAAAATGACTTATATAGAAATTCTGGATATAGCAATCTTCTTTTTTCTTGGCTCTTCTCATCCTGCTTTAGACCACCCCCTTTTATCTTCACACATAGATGAGTAACAGATGTTTGTGTGATGCATCTGTAGTAAAATGGAAACTGCACTGTATCGAAAGACTGCTTTAAACACATGCTGATGCTTTGAGAGGTCATTTTGTATTAATTTAGCAGTAGGATAAGCAATAGGTGTTAGTATCCTTCGTTAAGAACAAAAGAAAATACAGTAAGCATGATAGTTTTGTTAATTATATTTTGTGTGAAAAAGATAAAGAAGTATTTGTTCTAGTAATGCTCTTATTTTGTCTGGTTTTGTTTTTGTTGTTTTTTTTAACTCATGTATAGTAGGAACTTCAAGAGCAACAGCAGAGGAAGTCAGATAATAATTTGATTGCCCTATTAAGGGGCTCCCTCTACTGTTTTGTTAAGAAATATCATTGTCTTATTTCTGGTTTCTCTGTTTCTTTAAAAAGATTTTGGAAAGCAATTAGCAAAAGCAATGTCTTCTTCTAAAAGAGGCACATACTAAAATAAAAGCTCATCAACACATGCATTTAGTGAAATAATCTTCATGTTTAATAAAATCTGTATATCAACATGCTAGCTTAAAATGTTTTTTTCTTTTAAAATACATTATTTTCTTGAAAATATATTAAAAGCATATATAAGCATAGTAAGAGGGATTGCTTATTTACTCACTAACTCAGAATTTGCATCTCCTGCATGAAATGATATGCACTAAGCTCTCAAGCAGTGTAACTCAGGATAGGCATTTGATTTGGGGGACATATATATGGGGAGTATTGCTGGGAATGCATTATAAATATTTAATCGTATGAATAGTCGTTGCTCTTTAACTGGCAATAAGACTTTAAACACCATTAAAGAAGTGTTTTCTAGATCTCTTAAATGCAGAATAGTAGGAAGAATTTGATACAGAGCTGAAGGAAGCTGAAAGGTCACTATAAGGTCAAATCCTCTGTCTTAGTTGCCTTATTCCACAATGGCACTATTTTGGACAGCCCTCTCTCTTAAGGGGACAGAAGAACGAACATCAAAAGTTCTCTTTGTTCATCATTCTTCATAAGAAACAGAGACCTCTGTGTTTTATTCTAATTGGCATCTTAGAAGCTGGTAGCATGCACATTATAAATTTGCATTTTTCTGCAGTGTCCAAAAATAGTATGTATTCAAAATAACATACTCCATGAAGAGGAGTCTATATAGTTTCATTTCTGTCACTACAAAATGAAACTACTTTTGATTGCTAACACCAGGCCTCAGTTTCTGCACTACTTTTACAAATCACATTATAACTGCAGCATCACTGATGGTAAAAGATTAGTTGAGCCTGTGTTTTGAAAATTATTATTTTGATGGTTTTGATTATTTTAAGTAATAACTCTGAACTAATTTACCATTTACCTTGGGACTTAACCCAAGACATAAACAAAATATAAGAAAGCTGACTGTTTCTTTATTACCCTGCTCAACTAAATGCCAGCAGTGGTATATTTAACTTAAACAAAAGTTATCTCAGGTTTGTTAAAGCAAGTTTACTCTAAGCCAAGACCTGATTGAATCATTTCTATCATATGATAGTAGCAACTGCCAAAAAAATGGAGTGAATGATTTAGTGTATTTGCTGAATTACAGCAAAGTCAAACCAGAGGCTTTTGACAGAAAGAAAGAACAAGAAGTTTTTGGACTCAGATCGGTTTTCTGGATCACAGTTACATTCTGGAGTACATCCATCAGTTTTTTGCCGTAACTAACATGAAAATAAGAAGTGGCATGTTACCAGTTTACTTAATAGACTGTGTGAAGTTCTTCTTAGTTTTGGGGAGCGGATTTAGTCAATAACGGAACCAGCTAAGTCAACAGTAGCTTGACCAGAAATAAACAACAACTATGAAGTTGAAGTTTTAGCTCTGCAAGTAGTCTGTATAAAACTCAAGTTTTATATAGTGATTCAATATTTATGTAGAGTACCTGATAAAAGATTTAAACTTCAAAAGTATTCAGTAGTTTTAAAATCAAAAAAGATCTATACTGGGGGAAGTCTTTTTTTCTTTATGTGTTTTAAGCTTTTGGTCTTTAAACTCACTGTATTTCAGATGAAGATATACTTTTTTTTTAATATGGTTTTCAGATTATGACATTTTTAATTTTATAATTAAGTTCTTTTCTGAACAGAATAAGTCCGGTTAGGTCAGCAAAATTTCTTTAAATTTTAAACCACTGTAAATAAAATCAAAGTAAAAAAACAGTATAAAGTTTAAAATCTAGTGTGTTTATAATACAGATCTTACTAGATTTTATTAGATTTAATTGTTTATTTGCTTTCCTTAATTTGTTTTGCAATTCAGTTTCTTTACAGCCTCCATCTTGACATTAATATTAAAGAAGCAAGTCATTCGAGAGTACTTGAGAGTCTGAAAATGCTGTCAGTGTGTCGAGTGTGTGTTCTCTGTAAATCGTACCTCCTTAAGCTAACTTTTAAGTCCATTCTTTAAGATCAGTAGACACAGAAAAGATCAGCAGTGCATTTTGATCATTCATCCTGGATATTTCCAATAACTGAAACCCATATTCACGTATAAATCAGCAGCTAGACATTTCCTTCTCAAAATGGAGCACAAGCTAACAAGCTGTCTTCACATCTGCAGAGAGCCCGAGGTCCTAGATTTACTTCCCAATGTTATAATTTGCCAGTGCTTTTCTGCAGCTTCTTCTCTTGACTGGGCTCTGGGTGAGCTTATTATATATTCTACTAGTATTGCAAGTCAAATATGCAACAGTCTTTTCTTTATTTTTTAATTTCCAAGCCCTCGGGAGAGAAGCAATCTGGGTGGTATCATCTCAAAAAAAAGAAGAAAATGAATGATTTACTAAAAAGAAATATCTGCCCAAATAAACCTCCAAGCAGTACCAATTCAAATAAAAGGAAGTAAGGAAGTAAGGAAGTAAGGAAGTAAGGAAGAGAAAGAAGAAAGAAAGAAAGAAAGAAAGAAAGAAAG
>JAPSGF010000003.1:4250578-4289282 GCA_035772895.1 Perdix hodgsoniae
ATGAAAGAAAGAAAGAAAGAAAGAAAGAAAGAAAGAAAGAAAGAAAGAAAGAAAGAAAGAAAGAAAGAAAGAAAGAAAAAGATTTCAAAGGCACCTACTTCCATTTGCATCTTTTGAAGTCTTAAATATAAATAAGCAAACTAGTACTAAAAAAATGAAAACTTAAAGAGTTACATAAATATACTCTACTGCACTCTGAAGTCATTCTTGGCATAAGATAATTCTTAGGCATAAATGTGGTATAAGTTAAACAAACAAGTGAGCTTAGAACAATTATTCCCAAACTGCAGTTTATAGGCAACATGTTGGTGCTGGATCTGCCAAGGAGAACCTGACAGTCATTAACCTTCCTTCTAGCTCAGTAAGTGCAGTTGCCCACAAACCTCTCACCTAAGGGTTGGGCAAGATGTGGTACAAAAGTATAGTAAACAGTTCCTGTCCAAGGAAGTGTACAATCCAAAAGAAAGAATATGCAGTCATTCATAACAGAGTTCATGATGCAATAGTGCCAAACCCAAACAATAAGAAATCACATATTGACGGGTTGGCTTTAAATCATAGAGGGGGATAAGAAATGAAAAGCGTAACGTTTTTTTCTTTTGCCTTTTTCCACTCCCTGAATGCCAGTAGCAGTTGCTTTTCCAATCTTTGTTCTGTATAAGGAGGATATGTGATTCTTTTCAGTTCAGTTTTGATCCAGGAGTTGGTGTCTTACAGGAAGTACCTACAAGTAGAATGGTGATAAATGTGAGGTTCCCCAGTGAGAATGCTGGAACGTGTTCTCTAATATGTACTGTGAAGGAAACAGTCCATCTAATAGCACATTAATTTTGTATCCGTGTAAGCAGTCAACACAAGACTTTACAAAACTAAGTCCTTTTCCTGCCCTAGGCAACTGATCTGTTTAAAACAGCATGTTCCGACTCTCTTGATACAGGTAAAACTCACGAGAGTGAAACTTTTGAGTGTGAATTTGCAAGGATGGTTGCGCAGTCCATGTAAAAGTCAGACAAAATATTGCAGAAGGTGCTGAATGAAAAAGTTGGATGTGTGTATTTTCAGCTGGCTCACATGACCTTGCCAAAGAGGTTCATGTAAGCTCATTCCTAGTAGACATCACTGAAAATCTGTGGAAATTTGGCCTGTAATATTTTTCCATCAGTTGTGTAAGTGTTGGATTAGTAATTTATTTAGTTATTCCCTGTCTCGTCATCTCTATTATCAATGTCTTAATATTTGTATTTATAAAAAGACAGCTTGAAAGGATTGAAAGGGAGAAAGCCCTAAGTTCACATGCAGTGAACAATTAAGTGAGTCATACAAACTGATTTTTCATAAGTGGGACTTAATAGACGGGCATGATTGACTTCTTTTCCTCTATGACAAGCTGTAACTAATATCCATCTAAACTGGTGTGGATTTTTAGATAAAATCATTTTCCTTGTGAGGTCGGTGGGAATTTTTTTTTTTGCTTTACATCCATGGGACAGGAATTTCGTTGCTGGTGGCATTTTTGTATGTGCGTTCTTGCTCTTTAGAACATTAGGCTGTCTACTGTTGCACACTGCAATCCATATTCTTGTTCCAATTCATATCATATAAAAAGGCATTGCCCATCAGCAAACATCTGGATTCCATGTCTATCCTGAAAGAGGCAGTTGATGCCTCCAGGATCTGAAATGCAGCAGTGACATTGCTCTGAGAAGTAAAGCAAGTAATGCTTTTAAGCTCTTAAAGCTGGGACCATGGCCACATGCAGAAGTTCCTGGCAGTATTAAGCTAATGTGACCTCTGCACTTTAACTTTTAACATGATTCCCCAATTAAGATATTTGAGCCATAGATTCCAGTTGTTTTCCAACTCTCTGGCAAGCTGGTTTTTCCCTTGACAACAGTTGAAATAGTTTCTGAGAAGTAAATGCCAGAGGAGACAGGGATCAGTTAATTACTGAGCTTTTCTTTGCATCTGCTTAAATTTCAAAACAAATCCAAGCAGTATTATCTATGTACTGAACATACCTTTTGTGTGTATATTGGTTGTAATAACAACATAGGCAAGTTAGATGAATAAGGCTGTGTCAATTGTATTTAAAATATGCAGTTTGGGGATTTTTCTGACATTTTAAACTATGCATTCACTGTATTTCAGTAATTTTCCATTAGCAAAAATAGTCAATATAACATGTGACTATATGGTTAAGAAGAAAAAAAAGAAAAAAGATATTTGTTTCTAAAATTTCTTAGGGGTACCAAGAAAGTACACTTTCAAATTATGTACTCTTTTTATAATTGGTATTTTTCTGGTCCTGAAATATTTTTCATTTAAAAAATCATTTTCTGAGAAACTATAATTTATTTCAAATGCCCAAAAAAACAAGGGGCTCATCATCAGCAGATGATTTTTCAAAGGCAAGCAGTGTGTCAATGGCTGTCATGCAAACAGTCAGGTGAAGTGAAGTCTCTGCTCTTCCCAGGCTCTTATATTTTTCCTACATTTCCTTAGAAAATAGTTTATTTTCCAGCAGTGTGGTTTTCCCTGTTGCATAAGTCTGTTCTTCCCTTTCTTCTCAAACTAAAACATCCCACATTTGAAAAAAAAAAAAAAAAAAAAAAAAAAAAAGTACTGATAATTGTGTTTTTCTGCTTAGACAGAAGTGGAATGGATCAGTTTTTCAGCTTAGTGTAAAACATTTTTTTTTTTTTTTTTGTGAACTAAGTACTAAGCAATAATCCTAAGTGCTGAAAACATGCTTTGGAGTGCAGATTATCTCAAACAGGTTAGGTCCATATATGATTTGTGCATCTTGCATGTGTGGCATGATCCAGTCTGTGCCACTTAGTGCAAGACTTTCAGAAAATGTGCCAGTGGCAGAGGTAGGCTAGCTCTTTCACCATGGCAATACACTTTCAAGTGGCTGTCTGATCCCTAAAATCTTGTTTGGTCTTAAAAAACACAGTAGTATTGTTCCAGTGTTCATTAAGCAGTTCCCACCTTCTTGAACTACAAAAGCGTAGTCTTTATAATGCACAAAACTGAGCACTCTAATTTTCTTAAATATTTTCCTCTTAAAATTTACAGCTTAGTTACTGTGCTGCTTATCACACAGAGTCACAGAGTCACGGGGGTCAGAAGGGACCTCTGGAAATTGTCCAGTCTAGCTCCCTGCTAGAGTAGGTTGCCTACAGTAGGTTACAAAGGAAAGCATCCAGGCGTGTTTTGAGTATTGCCATAGAGACTTCACAACTTCATTGGGCTGCCTGTTCTGGTGTTCTGTCTCCCTCACAGTAAAGTGTTTCTTGTGTTTCAGTTTGTGTCTGTTATCCCTAGTCCTCTCACTGGTCCCATCCTCTTGACTCTTGACAGTTAGATATTTGTAAGCACTGATAAAATCTCCTCTCAGCCTTCTCTTCTCCAGGCTCAACAGTCCTAGGTCTCTCAGCCTTTCCTCATAAAGGAGATGCTCTAGGCCCCAAATCATCTTTGTAGCCTTCCTCTGGTCTCCCTGCAGTAGTTCTCTGTCTATATGAAGATTCAAGATAAACAAGATAATGTGAAAAACATGTTTTTCAACAGCCGTGGATGCTGATAATTAACTTCATTTGAACAAAACTGTATTGTGAAACTGGAAATAAGTAAAACAATACAATCAGAGGGAAAGATGTAGGAAATACAGAATTTTTACACTGAACCTATCTGCTCTGAGATTACTGAAATAAGATACCATTCTAGAGCTATGAAAACAAATATTAAGATGTTATTATCAGATGTATTGATATTAAGCATATTGACAATATTTCAAAATCAAAAAATACAAGCAGGACTTGGAGCTGGGCTGCCTATCATTTGTCTTCTGTGTTGAGGAAGCAGAAAGGACCAAAGACAGTTGTGTCAGCCTGAAGAAGGCAGAGCACTCTTCCTCCTTGCCAGTGTATGCAGAACTTGAGACAGACCTTTGCTGCTCATGTCACATGGATACCCCTGTTCCAGAGAGTGCAAAGAGGAAGTCCAGAGCTGTCCTGATATATCTGCCTGCAGCTTGGGAGGCCTTACTGCAGTAAGAAATGTTTTAAAAGGCAGCTTACATTTCCCTATGCGGACAGCCACAGGCTAATCCTGTAGAGAGATGCCATCATTACATGTACCATATTAAGGTGTCAACTAGAAGCATAGGCTGAAGTGGGAAAATACTTAGTGTGATAGCTTCTTTAGATAGTGTGATAGCTTCTTTAGAAAGATTCAAATATGGATCTTAATATAACAACAAAATATCACCATGGTGTTAGTGATCAGGTTGGTTTGCAGTGTACTTAGTTACACACTTGGCCCAGCAGTAAAATATTTGCATGAAATGTAGTGCTCAGAATACTGTTCTCATGGTCTTTCATCCTGCATGTAAATAAACCCATCTATCTCTCCATTTGGTTGAAAAAGTACTTCAGATTTCTGCTGTCCAGGACTGATGGCCCTAGATTTCCAGAAATGTGATATGCAGTGTTCTCTGTAGTGGCAAGGCTCTCTTATTACTGTCAGCTTCTCTCTGAGAAGCATCCTCTCTATCCTGAAGGAAATCTGAGCCTACTTGCTGCAGGAGGGGATACACATGTCCTTTTCAGCAGTATTTGTGTGCACCTGCAAATACTCTAAGCAGACTAGATTGTATGCGTGTTACAAATTTTAGATGACACTTGTCCCAGGGTTAGAATTAATTCTGACTAGTTTATCCACATAGGGTGGCTGGCAGTAGTCATTGTGCAGACAGGAAGAGAAGCAGTTGGTTTTCATATCCTTCATGATGGCAAGCATGCTTCCAGGGCATTGTGAGAAGAGGGCAGCTGGGGATGGGGGGTGGGGAGGGGATTCCTAAGGTGCCAGGACCCATCCAGGAGCAGGGCATCCAGAGCTGTGGCAGGAAGTACATAGAAGTGCGTTTTGTAAGCTGCATTTGTCTCAGTTGACTCCCAGTAATTTCATAAAGGTACAGTAAAGTAATGTTGTGGGAATGAACAGCTACTTTAATGTAAAGATTTTCTTTTTTCTGGGTGAGCTTGTCTGCATATTGGTTTCCTTCTGCCACTTCCTGCTAGTAAAAATCTTGTACTGTGACATGAGTAGCACACAACACTTCAGAACCTTCAGTTATCTTCTAAAAAATTATGTGTAGGTGAATAACCAGTGCAGCTTCCTGGCATAAGTGCATTATTGTTGGTATCATTTTTGTTAGAGTGCTAAATAATAGCCTGTTCCAACAGTGTGTGTGAGTTAAAAAACACATAAGATGTAAAAAGAGAAAAGGAACCTGTTCCTTGCCTTTCAAGTACTGTTAGGTACAATTACCATTCTTCTAAGAAGAGGAAAATAAAGCCAAGTGAAGAGTGCACAATTGAATTTAAAGTCAGCAAAATGTCTATTACTACATTGATTCTTTTTACTTTTTTTTATTTATCTTTGTACATTTTAAAGTCCAAACTAAATCCTATCATAATTGGATCTCATATTTGTGTAGATTCATTCTAAATTTAACATTTCTTCTGAGAAGGTTGGTGGACAACCACAATGTCATATATGGAATGTGCATATTTAGCATAACCCAGCAAGAAACAGGTATCCTCCATGAGACGGAAGGCAAATATTCCTGGAATGTGAATGTTCTTAGTGGAATAATTATGATAATTTCTGTGTGTAAGAGCAAATGATTGTTGAGAACTTGAAATTACCATTAGTATTTATAAAAAACAATTCAAAAATCTGAAGGCTCTTATTAAAATTAATGAGGGTATGCATTCCAGGTACCCAAAGATCAACCCATACAGTGAGTGAAATGCTTTAAAGTAAATGAAAGAAAGATGACTGTGAGTCTTGCTCTTAGTACTTCTAGGACTGAGACAGAAGTTTTGTTTGTCCATTATATTTTTGTATCTTTGAAATAATAAATTAAAAAAACAAGTAGGAACTTGACAGGATCAAGTCTTCAAGAAATCAGGATGCAAAAATTTTCCAACTTTTCAAGAATTTGAGACTTGGAATCATGACATTGCTGATGTGGAAATAAATAATTCACTCTTCATTTGTTTTACTTTAACACATGGAAAGCTTCCTATCTTAAGCCACTTTGCTACAACTGCAAGGCTAGTGACAAATATTCGAAGTAAGAGAGATAAACTCTGCTCCCTGTCCTGTCTCAAGTAACTTGTGCCTTGTTCCTACCCTTAAATTACTGCAAAATAGAAGTGACAATTTAAGATGTTAGTGGATAAATTTGCAGCATAGGCAGATAGCATATTATGTTTGGTTTTTTTTAATTTGTATTGACTGACTAGCTAGTAGCACATAAAGCTATTTTTTTCTGGAAGTTTTTAAGAAGTAATTGTGTAGGGGTTAGTCATGCAGTCTCTACTTGGACAGAATTTCCTCTAAAGTCAGTGGCACTTATGCCTAGCTGCAGAATGTGGGAACATGACCAAGAAGAGCATTCTACGCTTAGAAGGCATTTGTCTATATATTCTGCCATTTTTGTCCCAGTACAAAGTCTGGCACTGCGTTTCATGATACACGCTGCTCTGCTAGTTCTGTCTAGAAACAAGCTTTTTTCTGTGTAAAACATTGTTACTCTTTCAATTCAGTATAACAAACAACAAGAAGACAAATAATTTTCTTAGAAAACTTCTTGAATTGAAAATGCTTTCAATTTACAAATTGTGACATATGCCCTTTAAAACTTGTACGTCTACTGTTTTTATTTTCATTATGCATTACAAATCATATCTGTAATGCTTTAAAATGTTCAATTCCAGCAAAAATATGGCTTTTAACCAAGTAAAAATGTAAAGCCAACTTGCTCTAAAATCCATCTGTTTTTCATTTTCTTATAATCTATAATCAGGATATCCATTCATACATGACATGTAATTTTTCCGCTTTCAAGTGGGTACTGGAATGTGATGTTCTGCATACAGTCACATCTAAATTGATAATTGTCCAGGCAGAGCGTAATTTTAAAGTATAGGATGAAGGAAGGTTTAATTTGTATATTAGAAGTCTCGTGTATTTTTTTTGCCTCTGCATGTAAATGAGACTGTTCTCTTTAGTGGATTTATCTGAAGGTGGGACAGCTGCCTCAGAACAGGCCATGGCTTTCTGAGTAAAGAGGATATAGTTTAAAGAGCTGGTTTAAATGCAGACTCTTCTTAACAGTAAACCACACGCACACATTCATCATTGATTTTCAAATGATGGGTTTCTATATCACTGGTTTAAGGTCCACAGTCTTGCATTCCTGTATCCACACAGTACCAAAAGAATAACAGTTTGCTGGCTGGAAAGAGGAACAGTTATTATATGGCTCCAAAATGCTAGCTGCCATAATATGCCATGAACAGCAGAAATCTGCTGGTAAAGAGAAGATTACAGCAGTGCTCAAAAATAATTTGATGTTCTAAAAGTATAAGTACAAGAAATGTTATCACTGTTCAAAGTATTTGTAGGTAAATATAAAGGTTTGACTAAAGTTTCTGAAGATAAAGGTGCCTTTTCTGAAAACAGTCCATTCTTTTTCTCAATTTTGACAGAAAGTTATATGAAGTAAAGCTTCTATAGAACACTTTTTTTTTCTTGTAATCTTTGCAATGTAAGCACTTTTTTTTTTCTCCAGAAAATGTAGCCATAGAAAAGAACATATAAATTACAAAGTGTGCTGTTTCATCAAATATCTCTGGTTGTATATTGCAGAATAAAATAGCTGTATGAAAATTATGCTTGTTCAAACAGCTTCATTTTCACTCTCAGAACAGGTTCTTGTCATACAACAGATTTCACAAGGTAGTTTTACTTCCCGTTGGTAAAATGTCTCCTGTATGAAACCAGTACCAAAGAAACTCTGCTTTTGCTTCAGTTTCTTCTGTTGATCACTTCTCCACATAAATGTTTTGCAGTATTCAGTTTGTCTTACATAAAGTTCTAAAAGGTGCTGTACTTTCTGAAATAAAATATTGTTGTATATTCCAAATATCCCTTCTAATTCCACTACATTTAACAATGCATAGCATTAATCAGAGCATAATATGGAGCATATCCGTGCTGAGAGCAATTGCTCATCTGTTAAAAAAGACTGCTGACACAAAATAGAAAACTCTTACCAGAGTTCTCCTACTTTAAATTGATAAGATTGAGATATACTTTTTAAATAAACTCATTTTTCTCTCACTACCTGTAACTTACTCTTATTATGGAAATACACAACTGATTGGGCATAAAGAACAGTTCTATTAAAAATCTCTGAATTTGTTTGAGTGCTTCTAGGTTTTGATCATAATTATTTTTTGCAAAGACTTGTGAAATTGTTACAGTGAAAAGCAAGAGAATAAAAAGACTTGACCAGAACAGGCTAAAGGTACCTAAAGAATGTGGAAGTCAAGCAATACTTTTCATGTTGTTCCAAGCCTAACATTCATAGATCAGGGTTTTCTGGAGCCTGAAGGGGTTTTGTGTATAAGAGCCTTTGATTGATTTTGTTTTGGTGGATTTTCTGATCTGGTAAATACAATTAGTCAGTGTGCTAGCAAATTAAAAATATAGTTTAATGTTAGTCACACTTGGACGTATGTTATTATTCTAACTATAAAGCTGATCCACTCTCATTTACTGTCTCCTTTTGACTACCTTACAGATTTGTCAGATTTAGTCCCATAATCCATTCATGTCCAATAGGGCTGTAAGCACCATTCAACATGAAAAAGTGAGATACTGTAGTTCTTGTCTTTGGGACTACAGAGGAGACTATGAATGTCCAGGACACCTAATTCATGGGCCTGTTCCTCACTCACTAATTCTAGCTGAAAATTAAAGATAAACCCCAAACAGAAAGTCCCTAACATTTACATTTACTTTCTTGGTATTTGTCTGTGAAAGCTTTCTCTTCCCGAATTAACTCTCTTATTATGACTGGGCAGTTTCTGTACTTCTCTTGACCATTAGAGAGAGAATTTCAGTCATTCTTTTTCTCCAGACTTTGTGGGTAGCAGATGAAATTTAATGGATAAAAAAGAAAGATCTCATTTTTAGTGGCATGGTAGGTGTCAGTAATAGTACTGAAACACAATTGCCGATACCATTTAGTGAGAGAAAGAAACTCTCTTTTGGAAAAAAAAAAAAAAAAGAAAGAAAGGAAAAAAAAAAGAAGCATTTGCCTGTCAGAATTCCTAGGGCTTGCAGAAAGCAGCAAGAGATGAAGATGAAAGATACGGAGGCATTTTCCAAATAAGGTTATGCTCTTGTTCTCATTGACTTTAGTGTTGACAGAATCAGGTCCAAAAACTGTGGTGAGGGAGCACAGAAAACATTTGAGAATCTTCCTATTCCTCCCCCTGCCTTTTCTGGAAATTATAGCCTCACTATACTCATCCTTTGTTTAAAAACAAAACAAAATCATGAACTGGAAAGGGCTGAGTCAGGCGAGGCAGAACCCTCCATAGTTGTCAAGAAAATGCAGCGTGGCTTTGACTTTATTTAAGCAGTGAGATTATCTGAACTCCTGACTATCTTTTAAGGAACAAGTAAAATCTTGGCCATTTTGAGAAGACAGTATTGTGCTATGTAATGCCATGATAAAGAGAGTCATGTAATGTCATAAACTGCAGTGCATCACTGGATGTCAGCTGCCACGAGAGAAAGCTTACTAAGAGCAGTTGTTCCAAACACGATGCGTGTCCTTGTTTTTTTTTTTGCTGCTAAGATAGAATAAGTAGCACCATAGTATTGGAATGTTTTAATGTTTAGTATTAAGAAATATATTTAAGTTTATAATCTCCCTCCCTTACTCTTTTCCATTTTCTGGGTTTTTTTTTTGTCGTTTTTTTTCTAAATAGGAAATGGTTATGGCAACCCCCGCAACTCACCAGGTCTGCTGGTCTCACCTGGCAACTTAAACAAGAATATGCAAGCAAAATCTCCGCCTCCAATGAATTTGGGAATGAACAACCGCAAACCGGATCTCCGTGTGCTTATTCCACCTGGCAGCAAGAATACAATGCCATCAGTGGTAATGTATTTTAAAAGCCTTTTTTTTTAATCTCCTTCAGATAACACATTTAAGAATTTCCAGGCCTGCTAAGGCAACTAAAAACAGTAGAATAACATTCTGCATTCTTGCTTTTTTGGTCTTTCTGTCTGGCTTTATGGCTTGACATCAAACTAAAGATTTAGGCAGATTCATTTTAATTGCTTTTATGAAACTACTTTTACTTTGTCCTTTTTTTTCTATAAACTTACAAAATAGGAACTGTGTCCTGCACAGTGTGAACTTCTTCACTCACCTTCCTGATAACTGGAAGATCCTTTCCTGGGTCTTTCATAAAGCTTGAATTTAACCCCGCATACTCTTAGCAGATATATTTCTCTTAAATATTTAGCCATGCAGACCCTCGGCAGATGACAGATTCACTACAAATAAATGAATTCGAACTCTACCACTCTGAGCAACAGAAGTCAGGTTTTAGAAGGATGAGATGCAGTAAGCAGATAGAGCATGACAGAGTGCAGCATCAAACTGCTGTACCTCTTACCAGTATTCACAGAAAGTAAGATTGTTACAGTTAAAGATTGAATCATGTGAAGGCGTCATGTGAGTATCTTGCAGAACCCTTCCAGAAGTGGGTTACTAATTGCAAGTAAACCTTTTATTAGTGTTATAACATTAAAATTGAGTTTGATTAAAAAGAGAGCTGGATGGTAAATTTATGTGCTGCCATAAACAAGTGTTTCCATTACGTAACAAACACTGTTAAAACACCTTCCAAGCTGGCTGCCTTCGCTTAATGTATTATAAATTAACTTTGGACATCAAGCTAAAACTTCCCGTAACTGTGATGCTGGGCTCTTAGAGGATAAGCAATAAATAGTCTCCTACAGGGCAGTCCTCAAAGTCGACCAAGCTTTGACAAGCTGTCTGCATCAAGTGATTTATTCCAAGGTCTTTAAAACTGATCCTTTCCAAGGGATTCTATGAATGGTCAGGTCTTCTGAAACCAGGTACAGCAACACAATCTGCAGCTACTGGAGCTACAGAGAAAGTAATGAATTCTTAGAGAAAGGCTTATGCTGAAAAGTGGATAGATTGTCCTCAGAAGCTGAGAGAAGCATCCTGTTAGAAGGACAAAGAAGAGATCTGTGAAGTGTTATTTTTTCCAAACTGTGCTCAGAAAGTGTATAGTTTTCAGCCCCTATCAGATGAAGCTATTCACTAGGCTATAATGCACCCTGGTAAATATCTACATTCACTGATTTTTAATGCTCCTTTCCTATGCACTCAGTCTGAGGATGTTGATCTGCTCCTGGTAAGTGGTAGTGATGTTCATCCTAATAATGAAAACATAAGATCTTTTGTATGATTGGTATATGTCTAGATGAAATGCTGGTTGAAATCAAATGGAAAACTTTACCATAATTGCATTGTGAACAAGAGGGTCATCACAACTTTTGAAATCCAGCAATAAGGAGACGAGGTGCAGTTGTTGCACGTATTCAAATTATTCATGCTACAATAAAGCTCTCTTGGTGCTGATGATTTGCTAGTGTGTACACATGTGCTACTGAAGATGGCACAGCCTTGTTATGTTTTGTGGTGGCTCCCTTTGCATTTTATCCTGCCGCTCACAGGATTAGATTTCTCGAGTGCAGCTTTTACCACGCAACATGTAATGCCCGAGTTAAACGCGTAGTTGCGGTGCCACCTAGCAACTCCTGAAGTTTTTTGCTGCCAAAAACGAAGCAACCAGAGCACCATCTGCTGGTAAGAGCTTAGCATCCAGCAGCCTGGGATGCCGCTCACTCCCGAATCAGGGCCTGGGGTTATTTCTCTCTCTCTCTGTTTCTGTGTCTCCTTACATTTGAATAAAAAAGGAAAACAATGGGGGTAGAGTTTACATATTTCATGGTTTTTCACACGATCTGTTCTTCTACCCACAATAAAATCAATCTTCCTTGTTAGTAGTTCAGTTACCTAGGAGATACTGATGTAATGGGTTACTATGGTGACAACTGGTCTCTTGAAGGCTTGTAAATGATAGGGTTGGCAGAGTTCATAAAAGCCACGTTAAATGATTAATTTCTAGAAATTTGTATCAGCTTTTGTTTCTTGTGCACAAATCAAACCCAGAAAGGTAATACACCCAGATGACTTAAATCCAGTCAATAATATGTTTATTTTACTTACTTTAAAAGAATCAGAGGATAAATAACTCCCAGTCTGCTCAGTCATTGGCTACTCCAGTGGTTTCCGTAGCAACTCCTACTCTACCAGGGCAAGGGATGGGAGGATACCCATCAGCCATCTCAACAACATATGGTACTGGTAAGTATCAGCACAAGATGGAAGGGAGGGGGAGGGAGCAGGATGCTGGCAAATGTCTGTCCCAGGGGTAATGAATTAGCTACTGTTCCTTACAAGAGACCGGAAAGTTCATAGCCCATAGGTTGATATACTTCATTTACTTTCTACCTGTCCCTCTGAGTGGGGACTTTTTATTTGAAGAGGGACTTTTTATAAGGGCACGTAGTGACACAACAAGGGAAAATGGCTCTAAATTGGAAAAGGGCAGATTTAGTCACGATATTTGGAGAGAGATGAGACAATGGAACTGGTTACCCAGTGATATTGCGGATGCCCCATCTCTGGAAGCATTCAAGACCAGGCTGGATGGGGCTATGAGCAACCTGGTCTAGATGGAGGTGTCCCTGCCTATAGAAGGGGGTTGGAACTACATATGATCTTCAAGGTCCTTTTCAACCCTGACCTTTCTGTGATTCTTTGAACTCAAGAAGTACATACTTAAAAGCTAACTATTTTGCTCAGATGGAAAACTGCTGTGATAGCTCTCTTTCAATGGCCTTACTAAAAAAAAAGACACTAAAAAAACTTCCTAAATCTCCTAATGTAACAGATAATTTCATGTAGTGAAAACTCTTGTTGAGCGCATCTTCCTAAAATGAGGGTAGTTTCAACAGGCAGTTTCACTGTTTTCAAAACAGAGTTCAGTATCTTTGTAGGTTACTGCTTAGTTGCCTGGAAGATTCTAGAAACAAAGCCTGAAGAGATCGTTTTCTGTTCCGTTGTACATTGGTACTGTATAGGTCATGTTGGTTCACATAATCCTGTGCTTTTACAGAAGATGTGCACTGTATTCGTGTCACAGTCTACCTTTTGCAACAAAGACTGTAATCAAAATACTGTTTTCAAGTTTTTGACTCTATGAGAATGCATGTATAGTTATGGTAGATAGATAGGCTTTGGATCTTTCAGACCCAGAAAAAGACCTGGTAAATTACAGAATAATTATTAGTGCATTATTTACTCCAAAGTTAATGAGTCAAGGGAAGAGGAGAGTCTGATTTTCTGCTGCAACTTAATGTGATTGGTGTAATTAAGATTAAAAGGCTTATTAAGTGACATGTGAAAATGATGATGGTAGTTATTATTTACATGCTTCCTCCTTAATACTCTTTTAATTATTTTATTTTCTGTTTTCAAATCTAGAATATTCTCTGAGTAGTGCAGATATATCATCTCTCTCTGGATTTAATACAGCCAGTGCTCTTCATCTTGGTTCTGTGACTGGCTGGCAACAGCAACACCTACATAATATGCCGCCGTCTGCCCTCAGCCAACTGGGGTAAGCACTGTGTTGTTTTTTATAGCTGTTATATTGTTCTACAATAACTTCAGTGTCCCCAGGAGTCCCAAATATGAAATACATCCTGACAACATGTCAGCCCATGTGTGTAAGAGTTCCATTGCCCAAAACTGGAACAACGTATTTCATGAAAAGTTTGCCATGTACCTAAAATTGAATATTCTGTGTCCATTACATTTCCTCAGTGGTGTAGTGATGAATTCTGTTCTTGTTTTACTGTTTCTTTAAATAGCATTTTACTTCAGTACTAACAACCAAACTAAACACTTACTTTGTGCTATTGCTTTATTTTTCCACTTCTGCTTTTTATTTCCAGTTACTGTAGCTCAAACATAAACTCAAAAAATGTCTAAATACTGAGTACTTCTAAATCAAAAGTGACAAAATGATTTGACCTGGGATTAAAATTAAACCTTATAATCACATACACACTGCTGCTAAGCTCTGATGTTCAAGTTTCATTTCTTGCAAATGTTTCCTACGAGCAAATGACACAATTAGGGCTAAAACCCATAAACCCCTAGAACTCGTGATTTTCTTGCATTGAGGATAAATGTTTATGCCCTCTAGTGGCTAATTTTAAGACGTTTCTTCCAAGATAGGTGGAGCACTATGTTTAACCATTTCAGTATTCATGCAGGGAATTCACCTCATACGTTATTGAAAAAGCAATACATTTGCTTATTTGAGTGAATTTAAAGAGTATGATTTTCAAAGATCCCTATACCTGCTGTCTATATTGAGCAAGATCATAGGCACTCACCATTACTCCATGCCTGTGCTAATGTATGGCTGGATTTGGAAAGCCGAACTCTTCTTTTTAAAAAGAGTCATTGCACACCTGCAATTATTTTTGCAAGGCAGTTGCTGTAATCTGAAAGTATGTAGTACAATAAATATGGCTTAAATTTCAAAATTCTCGTAGTTTATCTGAATACGTTTTATAAATTAATGTATTTTCTTTACTGTGTAAAATACTTTGAAATTTTAAAGGACAGCTACACATTTTTTGGAAGAAATATACACCCTTTGAGCATCAGAAATATAATTTAGAATAATAAGTATTGACTACTTAGAACTGAATAGTTCCCATGTTAGTAAAAACAAAAAGATCTTAATACCTGTCTGCTATGCTTCTTCTATTTTATTTTTGAACTCTGCTGTTTCTCAGGCAGCATTCAGGTTAACTGTACAACAAGGTACCTGTAGTCAAAATTGAAAACTCACGCTAGATTTCAATGTACAACCTTGCAATCACGGAATCATAGAATGACTCATGTTGGAATGGACCTCAGAGACCATCTACTTCCAACCCCTCTACCACTGGCAGGATTGCCAACCTGTATCAGGCACTGTATCAGGTTGCCCATGGCCCCATCCAGCCTGGCCTTGAACACCTCCAGGGATAGGACATCCCCAGTCTCTCTGGGCAGCCTATTCCAATAAACTGATTGTTTTCAGTGGTGTACCAAAGAATGTCATAAGGCTATTTGGATAACCAAAAAAAAAAAGTTTAAATTAAATCCTAAACTAGCTACATGCCTTTTCGGATACGTCACACATCATCATCTGTTTCTAATTCATATTACAGTATGCTGAAGTGTAGTGGCTGTGGCTAGTGGAATATATTCTAAGTCACTACTTTTGTTATTATTCTTTCAGAGATTTGTAAATGAATTCAGCTATGAAAGCAGCTTCACTGACAGTTCTGGCAAAGCCTTCTATGTGTACAGAAAATCACACACATTTCTTTAATTTACTTCAGTCGCCGGGTTGTACATGCAGAAGGATCTATACTAGCTTCTGGATTATTTAAAAAAAAAAAAAAAAAAAAAAAAACTTGAAATTGTACAAATCATAATCTGTCCACATTAGTCTAATCTAGAATTTGTAGAAAAGTAATCATACAAAAGTGTGTTTCACTAGGGATTTAAGAAAATAGGTGTAGAAAAGTTTGACCACCCTAATTCCTGGGAATTCCACCTGAGATAACTCTGCTTTGTAATGCACGGCAGAAGCATGTGGCTAGTAAATAGAATAGGGTGTGCTTAAATGTGTTAGCTTGCTCCATGTAAGTCCTCAGCAGTTTCAGAAGCTCTGTCAAAACTATCTTTCAGACACCTGGAGATTTCTAAACCATACTGCACCTCTGAGCCTGAGGGAGTTTCTGAGGACATAGGAGTGGTTCAGTTGCTGAGCCTGTGAACAGGATAGCAATGTAAAGTCTCTTCTGATATGACTGGGGCGTTTAGTCAGACATTTCAACAGTCCAAATTTTAAAAAGCAAAACAGTACTTTTCAGCCTTGCAATTAGAAAAATTACACACTAATTCTATTAAAAATCAAAATATATTCCTCCTCAGACTTACAGGTTTCATCTAAATATTGCTGCTACAACTCTTAACTTCATTCCTAACTTTGAAATGAGCAATCTAAATTCTTCAGGCTTAAGTCCGTTATATAGAAAATTATCTCATTCTGTAATCTGCAGTTTAAGAGATCTTTTCTTTCTGAGGTGTCACCCACAGCTGAAAGTTTGCCCTTCCTAAAATATAAGTGCAGACTTTTCACAGTATTTCATCTCAGAAATCTTTGGTAGAGACAATTGCTTAAATATAAGAAGTTTCTCTAAACTTCTGTCAAACTGAGCAAAAACTTTCTTAAACTCATGTGTATTGTTGGTTTGTTCTTTAAGTCTTATCAGGCAAGCTTGTTACTTAGAGCTATTAATTTATACTGGCTAGTAGCCATAGCTAGACAGCATAGATGCAGACAAAGACTCTCCACTGAATTCTCTTTACTGAAAAATTTAGATGCAGTGACATTCTGTTCTGTGAATTTGTATCACTTCCACCAACATGCTTACTCTGAGTAAAGGCCTTAAATATTTAGGATATAGCCTTTTTCTTACACTGCTATGTTAAACAAGATGTTCCAGTGATTCAGTTTCATATTATTCTTTGCTTAGAAATTTCCTTTAAAAGTGTAGAACATAAAGTGTGAGGGGCTAGTCCGAATACCTTGACACATATTTTCTACGCTGCTTTAAAAAACAAACAAACAAACAAATAAACAAACAAAAACTTTGCTTTTACTTGGAAGAAAAATAAAGGGAAGGTGCAAGATTGCATTACCAATAGCTAAAAAAATCCAGTGTTTTCCTGGTTATGGACATACAAATTTCACAGTGAATTTTCACTGTTTTCTCACGAAAAAAATATATGCATATTTGAAACAAGAAGGTATAAAGAGATGGAAATTTAGAGAACCAAGTGTGGCCATAACAGAAAGGACACAAGGTTCTTTCTTCCTTTAATAGCAGTCTTTCACTCCCTGTAAAAGCCTATGTGATGCTCGTTCACATCACTATTGACCCATGCTTCTGTCTGTGAATGCTGAACTTCCATACTAGCCCTCTAACAGAGACCCACTCAAGGCTGATATCATTACATCAACAAGGACAGAGTTTGCTGGCTAGCTCTTTGCACCCTGATGTGCTTCCCACCTCCCACACATGTTGAACGCATATAGGAACTAGAATTTCTCCCATGTCAGGGTTGAATTCTAAGTAAAACTCTCATTTTCATTCACACAGATCTGAATAGTAACTGCTGCTTAAAATTTAAACTTTACAGGGGCAATGAGAAAGAGTAAAGTCAAAAGTTTTCAGTACAATATATGGAGAAAGTTAATCAAGTCAACATTAGTGGACTGCAAGACAGTGAGTGTTTATAGTTATACACAATCCTAAAAAGACATTTGTTATATTTTCTCAATAGATTTTCCATATTCAAAACCTGTTCATTTTTCATTGAGCTTAGATTTCACATGATAAAAATAGCACTTACCTAGGCCAAAATTACACAATTTCTGCATTCATTCACACACATGCCTACAAGAAGAAGTCATTTAGTGGCAAAAAGAGTTGCCATTTTTTCACAATCAAGTTTCTGTCCTAAATAGAGATGCATCCTTTGTTAAGGATCCAGGTGAAAGACTGCAACTAAGTATGTACTCATTCACCATACGCTTCTATTCATAACATTAGGTTTCCCTTGCATTTGATCATATCAACTTAGATGAAATTCTATAGAAACATTTTAGAATATTTATGACAATACATAGAATAGAGTCACCAAAATATATATATGTTAAATTTCAGAAACAGATTTATCAGAAAAAATATGTGTTAACAGATGGAATCTTAAAACATATTGAATGACAGTACGCATCAATTGCTTAAATAGCTCTATTGTTTAAAACCTTAAAAAAAAATTAGTTCTTACCTGCTAAAATGCCCTTTTAACTCTTTTTTTTTTCACTTTATAAAAAGTGTGCTTGAAGTGCAGGTGAACCTGTAGCATTTTTTAAACTACTGAAAGCCTGAATGCCAGGTGTTTGCATAATACCTCTGAGGAAGCAGAAGGGAGCTAAAGAAAAGTCTACAGAGTTGCATTCCCACACTCCCCTCTGAAACACTGCTAAATAAATTGCAGTGTAGCAATACACGTTTTACTCCTTAGACAATACAGCTTTTTACCCTGGATTTGTTCCTCTGAGGTTCTCATGGAATGGAATATTAGGAGGTTCCAAGTGAACAAAGGAGACTGAGTATGGCTGTTTTTAAGTAGTGTGAGTTTTCAACTCTTCCCATCTTTGTGAAGTACACATCATCTACTCAGATCAAACACTCCTAGATGAAATCGCCAGGATCCAGTGTTCTGTATTAAGGGACTTTCACATTCAGCTATGAATTTGGCATCTAAAATAGTATGTAATCATATTGTACTTGCTAAACTGGCTGCCTGTTTCCCCATGTGAAGTCGTAGCATGTCCTAAGGAAATGAAAAATAAAGTCACTGGAAATGAAAAGCAAAACAAACCCAGGAACGTATTTTTCGTTGTTGCTGGATTCTTTTCAACAGTTTTTCAGAAAATATGTGGAATATTTCACTAAAGTGGAATGACTAAGTTTGATATTTATGGTTTCCTATATGTGTAATTTAATAATTAGAAAAGCAAAGAAAAATTAATTAGAATAGAAAAGAAAAAAAAATGAAAAAAGTCTTCTTTACCAAAACTGCCTACCTTTGCTACTGAGAGGGTTATTACTCACTGCTGCATGCTGCAAATTCTGACACACTTCTCAGTATAGTAATAAAGAGTAGATAGAAGCAATTGCAGGCAGAACATCCTGCTTTCTGTGTTGTTTAACAAGGTTCACACATTACTGAGCAATAACTCCTGACTACAGCATCTGATATTATTCAGTAACTATGCCATACAGCTCCACTGTAAATCTGCCAAAAGAGAAGAAAATGACTTTTTACCTTTCCTAAATTACAGAAACTGTTGGTAAAGTAAAGCTCAGATCACAGTCAATGACATGTCCGAAAAAGTGGAATGTCTCAGTAAATGGAAAGGGTCACATCTAAACTTAGTTTTCCATCATTCAGAATCCAAATATTTATTCTGCTTGAACCTTTGGGTTTAAAATCTTACTGAGGCTGAGTGTCCTCTCCTCCCCTCTGTCTTCAGTCTCTTTCACTACTAGAAATCTTGAAACTGTCTTTGGGTTTGACGCTGACTTCAGCCTAGCAAATGGTCCCTGACGTGGAGCAGTGTCCAAGAACTCAGTGGGAACCGCTCGTTGATAGCTGTTTTAACGAAAAAAAAATGTCAGGTTTTGCCAGTAGGTGGTGCTTTTGTACAGAGCATTCTGTAGTTGCAGCGGGTCTCGTTTTCTTCCACACAGTGCAAGCTCAGTGTTCTCTCCTCCCCTCCTATCTCAGCTTTCCTCAGCCAAACCTGCCCACAGTAAAGCGCTGAGGCAAAACAAATGGAGAACAAGTATACAGCCTTTGAAAAACTTTAGGTAGCAGCTTCTCTTGGGGTTCTGAGCATCCGATGAGTCAGGTTGTCAGTTATGCACTGCAATTTTCTGTCATCTCCCTTAACTTCTCTTTGGTAGTTTATCCATAAATGCTGTGGATATAATTACAAATTAATCAATTTATTCCATAAAATCAGGTCCAAACCCTACCCTGCTGGCTGAGTTCTATTAACATTAATCCAAAGATGGTTAATTTGAACTCTGTTCTGAAAGACATGAAATGCATGGGGCCCAAATTTTTGTTTCCACTTTACACCTGATGTCTCATGTTGAAGTAAACAAGGATAAGACAAACTGAACTAATCCCACAGAAACCCATGCCTCCTCTGTGCCATCAGTGCATACACACACACAAGCATTAATTATAAAGAAACCTGCAGGTGGTTCCAACAGTGCAAAGGCTCAGCTTCCAAAATTTCTTGTGACGCTTGAGGAAACAAAAAGGAAGGGAAATAAAGAGACCTACGTTCAGACCTCAGGCATGTCTCGCTCAAGCCGGCCACATTTGCCGTGGTATTTCCATCTCCATGCCTTTTTTAATTCCACATAGAAAGTGGTCCTCATGCTGTCCACACGCACTGGCACTGCGTGAGCCTTTACACTGGTGTTCTGTGTGAGTGTTTGTGCATTTCCGGGGGCTCCATGCCTCCTCCGTCTGTAACTGGGTTTCCTTTCCTCCTACAGAGCTTGCACTAGCACTCATTTATCTCAGAGTACAAATCTCTCCCTGCCTTCTACTCAAAGCCTCAACATCAAGTCAGAACCTGTTTCTCCTCCTAGAGACCGTACCACCACCCCCTCGAGATACCCACAGCACACGCGCCATGAGGCGGGGAGATCTCCCGTCGACAGCTTGAGCAGCTGCAGCAGTTCCTACGACGGGAGCGACCGAGAAGACCACCGGAATGAATTCCACTCCCCCATTGGACTCACCAGACCTTCGCCGGACGAAAGGGAAAGCCCCTCTGTCAAGCGCATGCGGCTGTCTGAAGGATGGGCGACATGATAGCATTATTATCTATTAGTTTCTTTTTTTTTTTTTTTTTTTTCTTGCAGTGTGTGTGTGCTATACCTTAATGGGGTAGGGGGGGTCGATATGCATTATATGTGCCGTGTGTGGAAAAAAAAAAAAGTCAGGTACTCTGTTTTGTAAAAGTACTTTTAAATTGCCTCAGTGATACAGTATAAGGATAAACAGAAATGCTGAGATAAGCTTAGCACTTGAGTTGTACAACAGAACACTTGTACAAAATAGATTTTAAGGCTAACTTCTTTTCACTGTTGTGCTCCCTTGCAAAATGTATGTTACAATAGATAGTGTCATGTTGCAGGTTCAACGTTATTTACATGTAAATAGGCAAAAGGAAAACGTCTGTCAGAAATGGCAGACCTTTACTGAGAGAGAAAGCAGCTGTTATGCAACATATAGAAAATGTACAGATGTTTTGACAGACCCAGTGGTTGGGTGGCCGTGAATCCATGCTAGAAAGAGACTGGGTCACCTAACACACCGAAAACGCTCAAAACCATGCGGGCATATCTTTGGAGTATGGCACTCAGTTAAGAAGGATCAAAGCATTTGAAGAGGACCATACTTATTAAACAAAATTGAGTTTGAGGGCTAACATATTTAATTTTAAAAATTCTGGGTCTGCATCACTTATTAAATAAAAAAAATATAAAAATATGTACATTACATTTTGCTTATTTTCATATTAAAAAGTAAGACAGAGTTTGCAAAGCATTTGTGGCTTTTGTAGTTTCCTTAAGCCAAAATGTGTTCTTTTTTCCTTGATAGCTTCGCTAATCTTTTAAACAGTCCTGGCAAAAACAGAGGACTTTTTGTATAGAAAGCACTACCCTAAGCCATGAAGAACTCCATGCTTTGCTAACCAAGATAACTGTTTTCTCTTTGCAGAAGTTTTGTTTTTGAAATGTGTATTTCTAATTATATAAAATATTAAGAATCTTTTAAAAAAAAATCTGTGAAATTAACATGCTTGTGTATAGCTTTCTAATATATATAATAATTATGGTAATAGCAAAAGTTTTTGTTATCTTAATAGTGGGGAATTATATTTGTGCAGTTGCACATTTAACTATTTTCTTTTGGTTTTATTTTACTGGGCATACATTTTACAGATCAAAATCATGTCTTCGAAGACTGATCTGTAAAAAGTTTGAATTTACCCATGGTGTAACAACTGAAACCATTTTAATACAACATTTTACAATCAGTTGAGTGAACTGCGATTCATTGTATATACTGATTAGTTCTTTTCATGCTGTTTTGTGCATTGTAACAAGTTAAGGGCCCTTCTATAACCTACGTCCTGCGTATCTTGTAGATTTCCATGGGTTAAATGGCAAAGTGGCATCGCTTGGCCCTTCCTCATCAGCGAAGCTGGTATTCTGCCTGTTAGAATTGGATATACAGCTCTAACGGCCATCGGTTGCATGAGTGCAGGTGAACATTTCCAGAGGCAGCAGGGAGAGCAAGAAGTGAGGGACTGACACAATCCCACCTGTTGCGAAGTCCCCTCTCTCTCAGACGTAAAACCTGCAGAGAGATCATCAATTAGAGGACCATTCAGAAGTCAATCTGTCGTACCCCGCCAATACAGGCCACCAGGCCGCTGTAGTTGTCACAGCCCTCACAGTCACGTCTCGCGGTAGGGAGTTGCTGTTGAACAAAGCTGCCTGTGTATTTACAACCCGAAGCGATTCACTTCCGCATATGGCGCCCACCCTTTCTCCTGCCTCGTATTGTTCCTTTGACTGAAATTGCTTCACCAGAAAGGATATATCATTGTTTTAAGTTCTTGTCTGTCCCTCTTGCTTATTATAAGAAAATGGTATACTCAAATGTTTCAGTTTAACCTTCCCGTGGGAAGGAAACTTTGTTCAAGCAACATGCTAGTGCCATTGTAGAACTGTAATACTTCTTTCCAAAAGTTGTTCCAGCTCTCACTCACATACCTTGAGACTATGATGAAGGACATAACTGCAACAGCAGAATATCGACACAGAAAACATTTTGTTAAGGGAAATCCACACCCTATTTCCCTTCTACATGTGCAGTTGCTGTGCACTGCTCAGCGGTAGAGGTTACCTCCCTGTAGCAGCAAACAACTAACAGATGACAGCATGCGCTAGGACATACGCTTTCCACTTATTGTGACTTACAGAAGCCTGCCTCACAGGCACTCTCAGCCATGCAGGGGCTAGTGCATAATCTGGGAACTATCTAAGCAGAATACTGTGCTAACAAGACATACATCTTATCTCGCGTGGAGGTCAGCAGGGTAAAGAAACAGATACGCATGTTAAAAAATAAAAAAATAAAAAAAATAAAAATAGAAAATGGGGCCCATAATTAATTTTAAAACACAAAACTGTTTTTCAAAACCACTTTCTTCACCTTCAGATGAATCTACAGTCATATTCTCTTATGAGAATTTTAAACTTTGGTGTATCAAAAATATGCAAATATATCACAAACATATACTTCGACATTTCAACAAGAAGTACAACTTTATCAGTATTGTAGTAGAAACTTGTCAGTGGGGAAGGGGATTTGGTCTATTGAAATATGAAGAATAGCCATATAAATAGTTTACCTTGCGATTTGCCTCAGCAACGCATGAAGAAGAAAACATAACATATTTAAGGAAGATGCAGTGTAATATATTACTGCAAGTAACTAAGCGGAAAGTAGCGTGAAACGTATTGCCTGGGCAATGTATATTAACTTTGACGGTGATTTTTATATAAACATGAACAGAATAGAATCACATGAAGATCAATGCCAGTCATCCCTCTCGTTCCTGCTACTGAGGGCAACTAACATGTACTGGCGAAATTGTGGGGGATAATGCATATTTGCAAACTGATCTAATGATAAGAAGCACAACTTTGATTGTGAAGTCACTTTCTGTAAACTATAACTGTCTACCTTTCTCTGTTCCTTTATCTGTACCTTACCATTTATTGTATTTGCAAAGCTTATTTGGGTTTATTGTGTGATTCCTTTGTATTTAAGGAGTTTGGGGCAGAGCCCTGAAAGAGTATTAACATTTACTTTACCTTAACCCATGCTATATAATGTTTTAGGCAACATTCTTAATTGCAAGTTCAAACACCTGAAGTGGCATTCTAGACATCTGCAAGTATTGTTATAGCTAAGTTAACCTCTATTAAAAGGTGTTGTTGTTTAGTGTTTAATTGCTGGTGACAATTATATGATATACTCAATCTGCACAATTTGTATATTGTATGCATTGAGCCATTCACAGTAAAGCTTTTATCATTTCAGTGTTTTTCAAAAGTTGTGTTTTATAATGAAATGGCTTATATTTTTCCCAGAAGAGGAATTTAGCAGTTTTTAATGAATAATATAAAAATATCTGTTGTCCTCAGATCTCTTTTTCAGGTAAAGCTAACGTAAGAATAGAAGAACTCATAGACTGTTTTCAAGGATGTCAACCCTTTTGTATTGTACGTGTTATCCTATATACCCTCTTTTACCTATAGTCCTAACAGAGCTGTTTTGTTTTCCTTTCTCCTTCGCCTTGAAGGTAAATGCTTTGTAATTTTTTAAAAGCCACTTGAAACCTCAATAAAGGCTGTTGCCTAAGCATGGCATACTTCATCTGTTCCTGTTTGTGCCATCTGCTGTGATGTCGTCAGTTATATGGCATTAATTTCCTGCCACTACAGGTCTCTTGAAGGACTGATGGAACATTGGTGTCTGTTAGAATGCTTCAGACTGTAGATGTAATAAAAGGCTTTTGTTAATATATTTTAACCAAAGATGTGGAGCAATCCAAGCTTTGAGCCACAGACCTTCTGCATCAAAAGTATCCATTTGATTATTTTCATAATCAGGTGTTGCATTTTTACCTTCCTCACTCATACCTCAGACTGATCCATACCTCAGTTTGAATCAAAAAAGTCAGTTTAGTAACTCATTTAAAAAAAAAAGAAAAAAAAAAAATTACAGTACCTGAGTCTTTTGTGGAGTATCTAACATCAGACCTGGGACACTGCAGGCATTACACTTGGATTGCTTCAGATGGTTTGTTGTATCCTTTTTTTTCCTTTTTTTTTTTTTCTTCTCTTTCATGGGGATCTGCTTCCATAAAACAATGGTGATAACAAAAGAGCTTGTAAATGGGAGCATACAAGCATTTGCAACAAATATTAAAATAGAGGCTCACAGCGGCATAAGCTGGACTTTGTCGCCACTAGATGACAAGATGTTATAACTAAGTTAAACCACATCTGTGTATCTCAAGGGACTTAATTCAGCTGTCTGTAGTGAACTAAAATGGAAAAATTTCAAAAGATTCTCCTGCTGGAAATAAGGTATAATTTGTATTTTGCAGACAAATCAGTAAAGTTACTGGCTTTCTTAGTGATATGGTGTCTGTGGTGTATTTCTTATTAATTTAATTAGTGTTCTTTTAATGTTTCTCCCTGTCACTTGTGCTTGTCTAGAAAATCAAGTGCCTTTCTGTGCACCCTGAGTACCTCCACACCTCACCAGACATCATCCCACCAAATCAGAAAAACTCCAGAGGGAGGACTGTGAACTAGGAAGTGTATAGCCAAGTACAATTCCTGATGTGAATCAGAAGGCTCATCTCCTTAATTTATAGAATCATAGAATTGTTTGAGTTGAAAGAGACCCTTAAAGGTCACCTTGTCCAACTCCCCTGCAATGAACAGAGACACCTACAGCTAGAGCAGTTAGCTCAGAGCCTGGTCCAGCCTATCCTTAAATGTCTCCAAGGACAAGGCTTCCACCATCTCTCTGGGCAACCTGTTCTAGAGCTACACTTTGTAGCTATACTACAAATTTTAATGACTGAACAGTGTTCTCTTGCCCAATAAACACAGTGACTCTGGCAGTACTGCCCTAGAAGGTAGTGAATGATGCTGCCTGGTTCTGGTAATGACATCCTACCCAGTAGAGTAGCTAGATGATAAAATGCCTGGCTTTTAGCTACTTTGTCACTGACAAGGAGCCCAAATTCTCTTACATGTATGCCCTGTAATTCCTACTAGTGCAGAGAACCATGCTAGAAACACAAGAAAAACACGTTCATTGTCTAAACCACATATATCTTTGGATCTGATCCTTTTACCTATGTTCTCTAACAGGCCATAAATTCACAGGGACTGTGCCAGAATTGAACCATTTCCCTTTATTTTTGGGTTATTTCCCATCCACCCCTAATGTTTATAATTTTTGATTCTACAAATACAGTAATGATATTATTTTATTCAGATATTTTTAATGCAGACAAGATATAATAGTTTAAGGTGCTCTGTGAATGTGCCAGTTCCAATAATAAAATTTCTAGGACTAATCTCTAAATATCTTTGTGAAAGGAAACAGCTGCGCAGTTATTTACCTGTTGCCTGAAATGCCGTATTTTACAGTTTTTAGTATGAAGTGTTGGACATAGCATAATAATTAGATGCTAATACTGAGAAGTGGCATTGGTTTTGTTACAAACTATGCTGGGTTTTTTTGTTGTTTTTTTTTGTTGTTGTTTTTTCTAAAGACAAACACTGTCATCATTGGCAAGGATAAGGAAAATATTTCTGGAAAAGCTGTAGAGGTGTAATACTGTCTGAAGCACTAAAGCATTCATATTTGGAGGTACTTGCTCCTGCAGTCGGTCTTCTATGTGGTTAGTAGTGTCAGCACTATGCCTGTACCAGAAAAGGAATTTCTTAGTCCTTTGTATGTTTAGGTTGTTTATTGTATTTCTCCCAGTAAATAATCATATATATGCATATTGCTTTGTTTTATATACTATGAACTGTATCTTTAAACAAATTTTAAACATATATTGCAATAGAATTGTGGAGGTCACAAGCTCTTTAAGGTTTCTCACTTTGTCACTTTGCAGAGCAATTCTGAAATGAATGGTCTGAGTTACCTGCAGTCACATACCTTCACCTTTCCAGAGTGCTTACTTCCCCTCCAAAGTTTACCTTTTTTTCTTTAGTGTACACCAACCCTACATCTTTTTAGATGTGCTAAGACTGCTGATTCTGTTTGTGCCTTTTGCTTGCTGTAGATGTGACCCTTAATCCTTAACCCTGCCTCAAACACAAAGCCTACATTTCCACATGTTAAATACCAGAGGGCCCAAGGAGCAAGGATGAGGAAAGATTTTCTAAAACAACCAGATAATGTATTTTTTAAGCAGCAGGAAGAAATTTGGTCATGTGTCTAGTAACAGTCTATTTCTCACTGATGCTGCAGAAATTTTATCAATGCAGACCAATACAACAAGGCTTTGTTTGTTCTATGAATGTTCCCACTTACACGTATGATTGGAACTCTAGCTGTCTAGAGTCCCTGATTCTGGAGAGCTCAGATTGTTCAGGCTTAGCAAATTCAAAGTTCATTTATTTTCTATTCACACACTGTGCTTGACACTTCACGCTGAGTGTTCATGGCACCTGCAATAGGTGTAGCTATACTGAACACTCAGCAGTTCATGTATACATCCAAGACAACTTCAGTTATTGTTTGCATGTCTTATGGCCAGCTAGTATTGATGCTGGTACAGTAATTTCTCCCTCCTCTACCAGCAGATTTTGGAGAATGCATTTGGAGCAAGAGTCCATTCTGCTTCAGCCTAATTGCTAGAGAGTGTTTAAAACTGACTTAGAAATGTTGGTATGAATTTAAAATGAATGCATCACTTCCAAAAGTTGTCAAGTGTGCTGTCCTAGTTGTCTGTTCCACTCTGTTCTGTCCTTGTGCTTCTGGCTGTGATTCATTTGTAACCTGTCCAGTTTTCAAAATTGAGTATTTGTTCTTATTTGTCAAAGAACAACACGCTGTTGGGGCTAGAAAATATATTGCCTCTTTGAGTGTCAGGAAAGGGGGCAGGTGGATCACTGTTAGCTATGGAAGCTTCCCTTCTCTGATTGGAGGTCTGATGTACATTTCCATGTATGGGGAAACCTTATAGGTGATAAAAGCAGTACATTTACTTGATAAGTGTAATTGTTGTATATCATGATTTTTCTATGACAGTATTTTAGATGGTCTGCCATTTTATGTATTTAAGAAAGTTGTTCTGGGTATGTCGTATAGTCTCTCAGTGAGAGCACAGCATCCTGTGACAAGTATATATGAAAATCCGTTGTATCATGGCAACATAAAGGAGGAAACAAGAAAAAGTCGTTATAGAACCTGACTACGTAGAGTGGACAAGCTGTGGTGCAACAATAAGATCAGCAAAATGGCCAACAGGAATGCAGTGGATTGCATTTACTAGGTTACATTTTGAACCACAGAAAGCGGACCACGGAGGAAGTTGCTATAAGGAGAATAATTTCATAATTAAATGCAAACAACAACAAAAAAAATGCACTTAAATTTCTACCTTTCCATTTGTAAATATCTGAACGCATGTCAGAAGAGTGGTGTTTGAAATGCAACGGTTTTGTTTCCTTTTGAGACATCTTTATTATCAGGAAAAACTAACTTTCTGTAACCATAATGTACTGTACTATGTATTAGCTAACTTGGAAAAGCAGAAAAGATTATGCTTAATTTACAATACGCAGCTGGGGAAAAGCAGAATGGTTTATAGCAGAACTCTCAGAGTATAGATACTGAACTTTCCAACAGTGATGCTTAAGAAGTATATGTGGAGGAGTTTGCACCATGACTGCTGACTCACAGCACACTCTACACCTTCAAAAATAAGCCTGTGAAAATATAACACATTTGACATTTAATCATCTGAAAGTAAATTTGCCTGTTCTTGGGGAAGACCCAGGTTACTTTCTTGCAATTTATCCTTGGGTAAGATTTTTGGGGTGGAAGATGCTGATAATCAAACTAGAAAATTTCATTATGATATCCTTTGTAGATGTGTTCTTACCATAGGAAACCCTGTTCTAATACAGGTTACTGCACCTCAAAGGAAATATGCATAGATTAGTCTGAAAGTAATGCCTCCTACTTATTTTCATGGAAATGATAACACATAAAAAGAGCACAATAAACACTATTTGATAGAGAAACAAAACACTCTTTTTGAACACAGTTACCACCATTTTCACCAGTGATAAGCAAGAGCCTGCATGCTGCTCTCATAACAGTCTGCACCAGCAGAGGTGACCACCTGTTTTACAGCTGCTGTTTTGTAGCTTCATTCCTAGAAAAATGTTGCACACATAGTCATCTGTCCAAATAGATGGAAGTCAGAAGGTGCCAAATCCAAATTATATGGTGGGTGTTGTAGGACAGTCCAGCCAAGATTGGCAGTGTGCACAGTCTTCAAAATAATATGAGTCCTGGAGTTATTGTGTTGAAATAATGGTCTCTGGTGTGACTCTGGAAGTTCAAGTCTTCATCTCAGTCAGCATCGTGGCATAACAATCAGAGTAGATGGTTTGTCTGAGTTCCAGGAAACCCAGACGGGTCACCCTTCCCTGCCCCAAAAGACATTGCACATCACACTATCCACTGAGGACTGTGTCTTGAACTTCTTCAATGTCAAATATATGTCACCACTCCATGGACTACTGTTTTGACTCCAACTCATAATACTGACATTGTGTCTTGTCACCAGTAATGAAGTAATGAAGTAATCCAGGAAACTGTCATCTTCAGCCTCCTAGTGGTTCAGTAGGTCCTGACAAACTGGTATATGATGTTCTTTCTGTTCCTGCGTGATCATTTGTGAGACCCGCTTGGCACAAACTTTGCAATATTCCAGTATTGCTACCATCATTTCCAGTGCATTAAAGTGAATATCCAGCTCTGTACACAGTCCTCTGGTTGTAATCCAATCCACCAATTCACATGGACGAGCACCTCAAGACACATTTCACTGCATCATGTGACAGCTGGCCATCTGGAACATGGTTCGTCTTTTGTATCACTGTCAACACTGCTGAAATGCTCCACCCACCTCATTGTTCTACATCCACTATTTGATCTCCATAGATGTTCAGCAAGCACCAGTGAATGTCCACGGGTGCCATTTTTTCCACATGGAGGAATTCAGTAACACATCCTTGGTCCGTACGGACCTCATGTCAGACACCATTCTGTCAGACTGCCCCTCTGCTGCCATCTGTCACACGGCAACAACATGCAGCGGAATATTGGTGGGAAGGTTCAATCTCTACTGCCATTCCACCGACATCCGCCTTCAATTGACCCTATGGGTCAACATCATATAATAGGAGGCATTACTTTCAAAGCACCAGTTACACAGTAAAATAAGATGGAGGCAGATCTTCTTGGAATAGTCTTCAGCTTAAAAATTAAATGAATGAGGAAGTATATCCTTATCTGAGCGATATGCAGTCAGCTTTGAAAGAAATTATTACACTCTGTCTCTAAAAATATGGTATCTAAGGGATGTCCAGAAAAGCTATCATGCTGTATGTTCACAAGGAAATACCATGTCCTTATTGTCCAATATTAACCAGAGATTCTTACTGCCATACAATATTGCGGAAGCCAAAAGCCCACGTAAGTTCTTAAGAGATTTGACATTTCACAGAACCCTGCTCCATTTGCTGTGTTAAACATGACAATGCACTCAGCAGCTACCAGCTGAAGGAGGAAAGAAAGATTTTCCAGTATTCATTGCTGCAAAAGGAAAGGTGTTCTCAGAGATAATTGCCTTATATTTTTATGTGCTTCCCTTGGAAATCCCCTAAAGAACACTGTCAGGAAGAAGATAATGAGATAAATGGACTTTTGATCTGATCCCACATGGCAGCTTTTAAATCTAGCTATCGCATAATATAACCATCAAGATTTTTTCCTTGTAAAGTTTTTTTCTCTGACTACGCATATTGATTTTGCCACCATAGGAATCAATATGATACAAATGAAGCAGTCAGCATGAATAATAAGCTAAGAGCTAAGACTGTCAAGTTCTCCCTTTTGGTACGGCTTTGCATTTTCAGTACTGTGGGACACAATCATTTGGCTTCTGTGTATGCACACGTGTGCTTGTTTATTTCACAATAGACAAGGAAAAAGAATAACCATATAAAAAACAGATGCATGAGTACAGTTAACAGTGAGTGATCTACAGAATGAAGGTACATGTATAGGAAAGAAACAGTATTGGTGTGTAAGCATGAGGGTGAAAAATAAAAGGTGACAAAAGTGTAGACCCAGGCCTGTAATACCATACACCTGTTGTTCAGCTAAACACCAGAAGTTTCATCTATAGGGAAATCTGTAGGTGCCTGTACCAGCTAATGCACTTGGACCACTTCCATCACTAAAAGAATTAATCCCATGCGTAAGTATGCCAGCATTAGGCATTAAGTTTTAATTAAGAAAACAGACATATGCAGGATAAATGAAGAAATCTTTGTCTACTGTCAGATTACCCAGCTACACAGGAAATTCCATGGAGCTGTTCAGAGAAAATGTATTCCATGTGTCATGCCAGGGGTGTAAGATTGCCTTTTCAAGCACCCATTGGACCAGTTTACAAAGTGTTATGCTGGATTAACCTTCCTTTCGCAGTCTGTGTTTTCTGTACCTAGCCTGACTGCCTTAACAAAAGATATGCTATGTTTTAATTAAAATTACAGGGATAAATGCCAAAATTCCTGAGTGATATGCTGTGAGTATGTTACATAGCTCACACTGAAGGACTTCCAGATGACAACTTCTACTCTCCCACTGAGTATAGACTGAAGTACTTTAGGAGTTCCCAAAAATGTTTCTGTGGCTGTGAGACTGTGGAGTTGAGTTTACTAACAGACCGACCACCAAATCATCTAGTAATGTAGCAACTCATAAAAATGCACATGGAAGATGCAGGGTTAATGTAGCAATGGCCTTTAAAGATTTAACTTGTGTTACCTCAGCACCTAGAGGCAGAGGCTGAGCCCTTGTCAAGCACAGCCCCCTGCAGTTATTTCTCTCTTTTTGTCCTCTGAATACAAGCTGAATATCAAGACATTCAATTCTTGCTGAAGAAAACAGACTTTGCCTCCAAATCTTAGAAAGGTGGAAGAAGACAGCTGGGCAAATGCAGGACCAAGAGGAGAGTCTGCCAACATCACTTCAGAGTCATCTTTTTGAAATCTGTTTTAGGAAATTTAGGAAAGGGAGTGTTTTCTAAAAACGGAAGAGGGATCCGTTATTTGTGTCCAAGTCCCTCTACTTCTGCAGGATGAGATGTGGATATGTGTGATGTATATATCCAGCTTCGGTAAAATTTGGAGGTCTTTCCATCTTCCTACATGCAACTGACACCAATCACCTCTTGAGGTTTTCATGTGTGGGCTTTCAGAGCCTCTCACCTGTTAAATGCTAGTTACATACTGCAATTAAACTTCTGATTCATTATATTAAATATATATCAAAGTGATATCCTAAAATTTTCTGCACTTGTCGTGATTTCTTCTTATTTTAATATCCTGTGTATAAATACCATTTTGACCCTTTTAAAATTTTATGGTAATATTTTTATATAACTTAGCAGAACACGGAACAGAGTGTTACCATATTAGAAAGAGAAAGCTAATCATACATTTATGGCTGAAAAATCATTTTAATCAGAAAAATTGCCCTGAGAATGAAGGGGTGAGCACTCTATATATAGTTCTGTTTAACAGTATCTACAAACAAAAGAAAAAATCATCTTGAATTTTTTGTAAAAAATGCCACTAATTTGAAGAGATTTGAAGGAGAGTTTAGCTGCCCTTCTGCACAGCCCCTGGATCACACTTTCTGTGTTTGACATTTTTGGCTTGTCCATTCCAGAGCAAACCTGGGAGCTTTTCCTCTACAAAGAGAACAGACAGTGAAATGATACTTCGGAAGTTCTTCAAATACATAAAAATGAGAGGAAAAAACATGAAAACTATAATCAACTGCTGATAATTCTGAGACTTTGCAGGGTTTGGGGTTTGTTTTTTTTTTTTGCTCTCATGACTTAGGTGACTGAAGAAGAAGAGGGAGACTTTGCACGAGGTACTGAGGGGAAATTTTCTGGAGTGATGAGCAAGCAGAATGAGCATCAGTCATAGAATCTTAGAATGGCTAAAGTTGGAAGGGACCTTAAACACCATCCAGTTTCATCCCTCTCCACAGGCCCAGAAACTTCCTGGCCAACTAGCCTGCCCAAAGGCCCATTCAGCCTACTCTGGTGCCCTTTCAGAGGTGGGCAGCCACAGGCTCTCCGGGCAGTTGTGTTGAGAAACATCCTTCATCCGAGGGAAGTCGAAAGAGGGAAGGAGTATTTCCTAGGAAGCTAAGTGGTATGGCATGAAGGCTGTATAGCACTGGGGACCATCAAAGGCTGTTGGACTGGAGTGTCAGGAAGGCTGCAAGGCTCAGGGAAATATCCCATTTCCTCATGTTTATTTGATATATTCTCCTGCATATTTGAGATTCCACTAATGGAAGATTTCTTGTGCGCAGCAATTTACATATTTGCATCGGCATCTGCTGTTGTCCCAGAGCAGAGCTTGTCCCACAGTGTCCTGAAATTGTTCTCCTCCTGTAGTCAGAGACAAGACTCGTCACAGTTGTGTCACAGAGGACTGTCTCCCTCCAGTGACTGTTGAGTGCCTACAACCTGAATATCATGTTTGAAAGTAGTTGTATGAGCAACCCTGGGGAACCAGAAGGAATTCAAGATCATCTCAGCTGATTTCTTGTGCCTTGTGGACAAACCTTTTCACATGAAGCCCTACGCTGGGCATAATAACTTCATAAAATGCGTTCTGAAGGCATGACAGGTAGAGTCAGGGGAAGTGCATGGTTTGCATTTAATTCGTCTGTGCTTAGAAATGCCTTGACTCACACATATTAGCTACAAGTCTAGGATATACTGTATGAAGCTTGATAACCATTACTTCTTCTATTTTGTTCCAAACTGACATCAAATAAATATAAATATAATATATTTATAAATAAATAAATATACTTATTATTAAATAAATAATAAAATAAATATGCTGGTAAATATTACCAGTAGTGACTTCATAGTTGATTCCAGAGAGTTAATAAAAAACTGCAAAGAAAATTTTCAATTGACTGGGGGGGTCAGGGTGGGTGAATCATGTCAGAAATACATTTTTTGCTATTTTTTCCAGTAACAACTATTTCTTGAGATTTACCAATTGATCGGTTCTTAATCCATAATAATAATATGTGCTTTAGAGATAGTCTGGTGTCTTCAGTCAGGTGGCCATGCACTGCTAAATAGAAAAAACACCATGCAGTTATGCCTAACAGCCAACTCAGCTTTCTCATAGAAAATGATATCATGTTTGTTTGAGTAAAACTATTTTCTATAAAGCCATAAATTGGCACTGATTACATTGCCGTTCTTCACCTGGTTATTGATTAGTTGTGCAGCAGTTCATTATGCTGACAAAGATTTATGTTAAGTTCAATATCTTATTAGTTCTGAGTAGTATCACATTCTAAATATGTGTATATACATATATGTAGAACTATACAGAAAGTAGAGAAATTCAAATTGTTCTGGACGGTTTGCATAAGAGTAGGGGAGGTTAAGAGCTGTAAGGTGCAGATTTTGAGAGATTAAAATCGTCATTCATAAAGCCTCAGTATTTAGGTGAAAAAATATTCCCAATAACTTGAATTGCATGCCTGATGTATTTTCAAATGTATGTATAAATAGATAGATAGATAGATAGATAGATAGATAGATAGATAGATAGATAGATATGGATGTATATCAGTGAATTTTTTGCCACTCTTCTGCTGATAACAGTTGGTGTCATGATTTTTATGAGGCTGAGAAGACCAGAAAGTCTGTGTACAAAATCAGATATACTTCTCAACAAAAGATTGGTTTGTAGTCACAGGAACCGAGATACTGTCCCAGATGATAACTCATTTCAAAAAGTATCATGAATGCAATTTTTGTGTGTGTGAGTCTGAGGGCAAAGGAGACAATAAATATGGTCCCAGAAGCATAGCAGACAAGCAAAGTTATTCAAAATTGCCTATGTTGTTCAATAAATAACTAATGAAATGTGTCAACACTTCAGATTTTGCACAAGACTAGAGAATAAGTAACATACATTGGAAAAGAAGGAACACATTACCCATTTTTTCCCTAAGGGCTCTTGCACAATAGTACCATCAAAGAAGGCTGTCCTTAGTCTACACAAATTGACAGTAAAACTGAGATAATAGAAGATGTGTTCAGTGAAGTTCAATCTTCAGAACTGATCTCCTGGGACATAAAATTTGGATTTCGAGGAGATTTTCTATGAAGCAGTTTTCCTTAGAAAGGTTTTAGATACAACATCCACCAACCTTTAATGTTTCACATATCCAGTTATCATCTGGGTTTGTTGTTTGGCAACCACAAATATACGCAACAGTGTACATTTAATTTTCCAGGACTAAAGGCTGAGTTACAGGTAGTATGAACTAAGGACATTTTGTGCTTTATGTTGTTAAGAACGTCCTGGATGTCACAGCACTGGGGGCTCATCAGGTTGCATATAGCTGAAATGAAGTGTTAAATAAAGGCCTCTGAGCCAGAAAAGAAAGAAAGGGAAGCATCTTCCAAGAAGATGGGTTCAGTGTTCAAGGTACATCTGAGCTGTACATAACAGAGCTCACAGGCTCAAGAAGAAATGGTTTCAAACTGCAACGGTTGTTATTTAGACTGGATATGAGGAAGAAGTTTTTCACAGTGCCTCATGACGGTGAGGCACTGGAACAAGGAAGGGGTGAATGCCCCATCCCTGGAGATGTTCAAGGCCAGGCTGCACAGGGCTCTGAGCACTCTAATTAAGCTGTAAGTGTCCCTGTTCATGGCAAGAGAGTTGGACCAGATGGCCTTTGAAGATCCATTCCAACTTCAATGATTCTGTGAATCTATGATTCTATGCTATCATAACCTAGCAGCAGTGAATGTAAGAATCAACACCTGGACAATTTAAAAAGATTGTTAATTAATGGTTACAGTGTGGTGGCAGTAGCAAAAAGCTGCCACTGTCACACGTACAATATGATGGAGGCGGAAAGCATTCACCGAGGTGTGCCAATAGCCAATCCCAATCTGAGTGCCCAAACACTGCATACCGTATGAGAATGCAAAGTGTAAAGGGATGTCAGGAAGATACATTTGAAGATATTGAGGCCATTTCATAAAAACAATATGCATAGCAAAAAATGCCTGCTTGCATATGTCGTTTGGGGTTGTGTTTCTTTCATTATTATTATTTTAACAAATAAATAGCAAAAAAATAACCTATTTAAATCAGCACTGCCTTCCCATACTGCTTGCTGCCTTTTAACATAATTCATCAATTTCTTCTTAGTAAAATGCTGCTGCTAATAATATAATGCTCATTTGGCTAGCTGTCCCCTCTCTATTTCTGAGCAAAAACTGCAAGTAGGGTTTTAGATTTAGGGTTTTTTAAATTAAGTTTTATTGTTTTCCTCCAGTTGCAAAAGTTGATTCAGTCTTGGCGGCAATGAGGGAGGCAACTGGTGGCCTTTGGGAAATCAAAAACACTTTCTTTGCTGTTTTAAAATCTTTTAAAAGAAGAAAATTGTGTTTTCTGAGGACAGTTACCAGTTCAATTTATATCTTCAGGAAATACGATAGATATTGTTTTATCTGATGCAGCCATATACGTAACAGTTGCAGAAACACACAACTGATACTGCAGAAAGTATCAGTTGGTGCCTCTGAGCTTTATCAAGTACCAGGAAGCAGCTGAGACAGTCCAATTTCTTTACTTCTAGTTCTGTTATAAATGCCTTCATCTTCCACTGAAGCTTATTCCATACACAGGAGCACCCACAGCTGAAATAAGACGTTGCAATCTGTTGGTTTCATATCAAACATCATCCTAGGAGGGCAAATGAGTGCTCTTCTACTTAAAAAAATAATAACTAAAAAATTATTGCAGCCATGGAATGGTGCATAGTTCTCATGAAATGGATGTTTTACATTGAAGATTCTCTCCTGCTTTGGGAAATTTAGTGGAAGTCTTGTACTTGGTTTTGCCCTTAAACCAAGAGTCCTTCTGCAGTCAAGCAACAGGAAGTGGTGGTTTTGGGATGCTGTAAAAGTCATAGCACTGTATATATGTAGGACAGCAAATTTTTATCTGTTTTGATTTCATATTGTAATCCTAAAATAGAAAAGGCATGATCACAAAATTGTTCAGAATTTCTAGAAGTTAAATAGTTCAAAACACAAAAATACGGGGGGGGGGGGGGAAAGGAATCATAAACTTGACCTTGGTATTTCATTTTTGCACCCCTGTAATCTGTTCCTGTATTTGATTAGTTACATAAAAACTTCAGTGATGTCATTGTTGCATGCTACAGTGATTTGATCAAAAAAAGTGAATGCCCATACTGCTTCCTTCAGTTTGCTTTACAAGGAGATTGTAATTATAGGATCATAGAATATCCCGAGTTGGAAAGGACTCACAGATTTCTTTGAGGAAACTGGGGATGCTCAAGCCTGGATGCCAGAAGGAGGCACCAAACCTTACTGTAGCATTTAAAATCGGAGGTTGGCTGCTACCCTTCTGAACACTTTGAGAAGGGAAAGCTGCAAATTACTTCCATTTCCTTTATCTCCATTTAAAAAGTGTGTAACAGAGAGAATGGACTTTGACTTCTTTTTGCAGAATCACAGAATGGACAGGAGTGGAAGGAACCTCAAGGATCATGAATCTCCAACCTCCCTGCCACACAAAGGGCCAAGACCCTACTAATTTAATACCAGACCAGGCTGCCCAGGGCCCCATCCAACCCGGCCTTGAACACCTCCAGGGATGGGGCATCCACAGCCTCTCTGGGCAGCCTGTGTTCCAGCACCTCACCACTCTCTCTGGAAAGAACTTCCCCTGACATCCAACTTAAATCTTCCCTCCCTCAACTTCACACTGTTTCCACCATTTAAGGAACTGTTTCCTAATTAGCCAAATTATTCAGTAGTGTGTGAGAAGTCTAACTGTTGCATTTAACAGCTGTAAACATGAAATCATGAAGGGATACGCTTGTGTCCATAGCTAGGGGGAAAGAGGAGCATAGCCGAGAAAAAACCTTGATCACAGCAACACTCAGAGAAATGAAAGACAGTACGTTCTGCCAGGATTTAGCGCCTTCTCATTGTTACTGACTTCTGGGTTTCAGCTCCCGTCCTTTGGGAAGAGCACCGCGAGCAAAGCGGGCTGCGGGCGGTGCGGGAGGCCGTGACAGCTCCCCGGGGGCAGCGGCTCAGCGCTGCTCGTCCCCTGAGGGCCCCACGGCCGGAGAGGAGATATATCCCCAGTACCTCTCCTAATTCTCCCCTCCCCCCAGCTGTTGGTTTGTCCGTCTTCTTCTGCACTTCACTGCCGCTCATCTAAAGTTTCGGTCAGCGCTTACAAAGCAGGGTGTTTTCGTGTATCAGCATTTTAGGTCACTCTGATTATTTTTCTATTATTTTTTTTTCTTTTTTTTTCCCCCCCCCGCAGAGGCCAGGGTACGGCCGCCTGCTGTCTCCCCCGAGCAGATCCTTTCAACAACGACTTTTCCTTCATTTTCCGCCGTTCCCCTGAAACGCGGGCGCAGCTACGCGGGCGCGGAGCCGCCAGGGGGCAGCAGCGCCCCGCGCACCACCTCCCGTCCCGCGCACCGCGGTGTTTGTCTCGATTTAAAGCAGGGACGGGAGGCTGGAGGGGGGCAGGACCCCAGCTGTGCGGGAATTAAATTCGGCGTTAAGCGAGCTCTGTGACCCTGAGGGTTTTTAAGGTTCCTGGAGGGCTTCTTCTCTTCCTCGCTGGCGTTCTGTAGGTCTTGCACATCTGAAAAGGGAAACGAATGCGGAAGGCATGGAGTCTATTGGAAAGTACTGCTGCCGTGTGTACACCGCCCGGGGGAATAGATCCTCTTTTAACGCGTCCGGGAAATACCATCATCCCCTGCCGGGAAAAGGCAAAAGAGAGAAGGAGGAAGAAAAAATAAAAAAGGATGCGGGGAAGAGGAAGAAGAAGAGGAAGAGGAAAGAGAGAAGATGAAAAAAAAAAGTGAAAAGAAAGTAAGAAAATAAATTTTAAAAAAAAGAAGAAGAAGAAAAGAAAAGAGAAAGAGAAAAGAGAACGA
>JAPSGF010000003.1:4295925-4305925 GCA_035772895.1 Perdix hodgsoniae
CCCCTTCTTATTTATTCATTCATTCATTCATTCATCCATCCATTCATTCATTTTCCCGTTAATGGAATGTTATTTGCTGTTTCGGATCATCAGATGATGAGCGGGAAATGAGAAACTCAGAACAGTTAAAAAAAAAAATAAATTGTATATTGTCCTCTCCAAAAATGATACCGGTGGATCGCGGTCCTGCATCCCTACAAGGGTAGCCGTGCCTCGGCGGCACCTGCGGGGCTGGAAGGGGCTGCAAAGGACTGGAAGCAGCCGTGTCACGAGCACGAAAGCGGTGGGGATAAGGGCGTCTTCCCACCGTTTTCCCCCCTCCATCTTCTTTTACCCGGGCCCTCCTTGCTCTCGCGGCACCGCTGTTTGGGGAACGTGAGAAGTTTCAGCGGTGACATTGAATGCCATCAGAGTCCTGAAAGCGGAGGGTGTTCCCTATTCGGATCCAAGCCTTCCTCCCTCTTCTCCCAGCGTCTATTTGCTGTGATGCCTTCAGAGCATCTCCCTGCGCCGTGGCACGGTCTCTCCGATTTGCATACACCGCACTCTGTTTCCCCTATCCGAGCGCCTTCCCTTGAACATAAAGTGCCGAACCGGGGGATGCCAGCAAGCGTGTATGCAGTGACAGAGCGGGGGGGGGGGGGGAGTCTGCGCTCATCCTCAGGGGCCGACGATCGCCCTGAGCACCCGTGGGCCCCTCTCGGTCCTCACAGAGCTCCTTTTGTCCCACTGCACCGCGGGGGCAGCGCTGCTGGGGGGGTCCCGAGTGCGTGGGCGGAGGGAAGAGGCAGTCCCCTACTGGCATGCAAACACACATGTATGCATGCATACATACACGCGTGTGCGCCTGGCTGCGATAGGCACGCACGAACCTCCGGCCGTCAGCCCGCCCCCAGCCCCCCGCCACCTGCCCACGCCGTCGCGGACGTCGCGCACGGCCTCCAGCGGCCCGCCCCGAAAAGGGCAGCGGGGAGCCGTTCTGACGCCTTCACCTCCTCCCGCCCTCCGCACCGCTCCGCGCACACAAACTTCCGCCCCCAAGCCCTAAAACGCGGCGTTTCCACGCAGATTGCGCGCCGCTGGTTCGCAGGAGGCAGCGGAGGAGCCGAGAGAGCTCTGCCGGCGGGAGGGCACGCAGCGCTGTGCGTGGCAGCTTGAGTGGGGAGATACCCTCTTTCTCCCTCTTTTATTTTTTTCCCCCTTTCTTTTTCCCTTTAAACGCTATTATTTTTTATTATTACTATTTTTATTTCATTTACTTATCTGTTTGTTTTGCAATTGTCGACCAGTTATTTGGCTCAGAGAAAAGTTACGCAAAAGGGCAACGCCGCCCATGGACAGCACTCGGCAGGAGCCGCTCTTCAGATCGTGGCTGGAGGAAGACACCTACAAAAAGCTGCACCGTTCGCTGCATTTGTAAGTTTCCAAAGAAATGTACGCCTCTTTCCTTTTTCTCCTGGAAGACGCAAGCCACGGCTCTTCTTTAGGCATTTCTAATTTGTTCCGTCCGTCAGAGCGGCACTAAGAGAGGTTTGGTGCAAATTCATTATCTCTGGCAACGCACAGCGCGGAGCAGGAACTGAAAAAAAGACCGTGGCAATGGATGAACAATGGGGCTTCAGTTCGTCGGCAACAAAAGCTGTGGGGAAATCGGTTGGATTTCAGAGCACGTCCTCCTCGGCAGAGAGGGCTGGACTAGACCTTGGCCAACCTCCCCCAAAAACTTGCGGAACATCTCATGCAGGACTTCACTTTCTACACCGGTCTTAAGAGGCAATATATATTAAAAAAAAAAAAAAAGGGGGGGGGGGGGGGGGGGGGGGGCAAGGGGGGATCAGAAAACTTTCTGCGATCGTCTCCCATTTTTCTGGATAGAGGATGCCGAGCTACTTTAAAGCCATTTGTCGCAAGAACTGGAACGTGGAGGTACGCGGAACTTTTAAAGCAGATGGAGAATGGAGGAACGACGTGAATTTTGGAGATTTGCCTGCGGGGATCTTTGCGTGTGCCTTACCGCCGGAACCGGGGGGGAGAAACTCCCCCCACCCTCGGAGCCGCAGCGATGTGAGTACCGCGGAGGGGTCCCGAATCCGGACCTGTTGGTCGCGGGGCGTGGGAATTGCCCGCGGTGGCAACGCTGTGTGTGGTTCTTGGAGCCGTGCGGACACGGGGAGTGCTGCTGGCAGGGAACGAACTCGGCCTGTGATATCACTCTTTATGTGGAACCTATCTGCGAGCTATATTTAAATACATTTAAATATGCATACACGTATATATATACCCTCGAGATGTCAGGGGTTTGAGGAATTATCCTCCGTAGTCTGTAAATCCTCCATTCTGCCTCTGTGTGGAGGAAGCATCCTGCACTGTGCAAAAGGCCACCGGGGCAGAGCGTGCATCGCTGGCACGGGGCGAGGAGGAGTTGGATGCTCTGCACGGCCCCCAGCCTGCTGCATGCTGCCCTACAACAGTAGCATCCCTCTACCTGCCAACTGCTCTGAGTCCATGAAACGAGTGAAACCTCCTCAGCGTAACACGGGAAAAACAGTCGCTCCATGGGAAATAATATGCTTTCAAAATATATATTATTCTTATTCTTTTTATTTTGTAACTAAAGCTGATGCAGCTGATACGATGCAGTGCAAGCCTGTGGCTCACTGTATTTATTTAACCCTGCTCCCTAGGCACGCTGTCAGTGCTGGCCGCGCCTTCCCCGTGCTCCCGGTCCGAGGACCCGAAGGAGCGCGGGATGAGGCTCTGTGCACGCTCTGGGCTGGAGGCTAGGTGGAGCTCCGTCCTTCATTAAGGAGCAGCAGTGTATAGTATGCAAATGTCCTGCCCGCCCCTGGAGTTTTGGCCACTTCCATTCAGTGGCCCAAAATATTCTCTATCCTTTATCCGTAAGCGGAGTTATCCACAGATCTTCATAGTCTTTATATTATTCCTTTTATTTTATGTAAATATCGATTGCCACATTTAACTCTGCAGATGCTGGAGCACATAACTCATATCTGTTCTGTGTTATGTTGGATCATCTGCAAGAAGTGTGGCTGGCTGACTCCCGGCTTAACCCAGAGCTGAGCCTGCCCGCGGCTATCAACTTTTAGGCTTATTGAATGAACCACCTCTGACACGAGTGATCTAGATCTGAGCACCTATACGCCAATCTGTTCACATACACTTAATGAACAAGAACCAAACAGTAAATGTATTTAAATCATGACCCTTTGCTTCTTCTGTGGTTATTTTTCAGATTTAAACAACTCAGACAGAGCACAGGGAATGACATCCAAGGCACAACACGGTAATATGTTTTTCCTTATTAAAGTCGGACGGTGCTTTATGTGTTACATACAGATTTTATAAATGCGTGGTGCTTAGCAGCGTGCATTGCTTCCGTGTGTGATTACTGACCGAGTGCGTGTTTGGTTTTTTTTTTTTTTTTTTTTTTTTTTTTTTTTTTTTTTTTTTTTTTTTTTTTTCTCCCTTGAGATGCTGTATTCTCGATAGTTCGCCTGCTCTTATTGCACAGTTCGGATTCGTGCTGACATCCCGTTGCATGCCAGCAGCAGTACCGCCGGGGGTGCCGGTGCGGCGTTACCGCGGTCACCAGAGGGACGATAAGGGCAGCTCTATGGGAAGCGGCTCTCCTGGCTGCGGGAGCGGGACGCTGTGGGAGCGCTGCCCGCCGCGAGCTGCCGCGTCGTGGTTCCTCTTCGCGTGAATTCCGCTCGGCTGTAGTACGGAATGGGGTTTGTGCCGTGCTGAACCTCCTCTCGTGGTTCCTGAGCGGAAGGCGGAGTACCGGCATGAAGCCCGGCTTTGATTGCGTTAATTGGAGTGTCGTGAGCACTCCTCTTTCAGGCAAATAGGGACTGTTTATTCTTAAGAAATCCGTGCAGGATGCTTTTTCTTTACGTCACAGCCATCTGGAGACCTATAAAAAGATTAGACAACAAGCATGGCAATCACATACTGATCTACAGGCCATAAGCAGAAGTTCATTAGGGAGGTGGGAGGAAAAAGTAAACGTTTGTGTTCGGTGTTTCACAATATGCAGCTCAGCTCGTCTTCACAAGGCTTTTGGAATAAGTGCGCTTTGTACTGTTATGTTACCTGGGAATAAAATTGCACATAGTGTTGATCTGATGGTCACTCCAGAGCAGCAGGATGCACGAACTTTTCACAAGCTGGAAAATGCTGCGGCCCTGGATATGTATACTGTCCACTGCAGAATGCATTTCTGTGACTTTCAGAGCAAGCAAATACTTTGTGCAGTCTTACTGCACACGTGTAGATTTCAAGGCCCTGCCAAGTGATTGAGAATTAGAGAATTCATTTGGTACTGCAGCTAGAGAACAGCTGGTTACAGCCATCATGTTGGCTCACTGCTGAAGCTCTCACAACGGGTGTATGCATTTACTAAATCAGTGTGTGAGTAAGTGAGATGGTGCTGAGGACAGATCTTCATGTTTTAAAGGTACATCTTACATCTCTGAAACATGCTTTTTTTTTTTTTTTTTTTTTTTTTAGCCTTGCATTTAGCTGCAAATCTGGTCACATGGTGACATGTTTTAAATGCATGCATTAATGTGCACTTACGTGTCTGCGTTGATACATATCACACACACACAAATGTATGTAAAAGCATAGACATGTACACACAACAGCACAAGGAGCACCTGAACCATCATGTCTCTCACTGGAGGAATTCAGTGCACAAGCTCACAGTCCTGTTGTGTGCAACACATCCATGTATGTCTGATCACTGATGCTGCTGCCTCTGAATTGCCACAAAAAGGAAAACAACAACAAACACATTTCTATCTGTCTGTTCAGAAAGAACTCGTTAGAACTTTACATAATACCAAAATGATCATATACTTCCAGATGTCCCACTTGTGCCTGAGCAACCTGAGAGATAATGAAGAAGCAGAGGAAGAATAACACAGCCCAGTAAGAACCCTGACCGCCCTGTGCAATCAGCTCCTTGCTCTGTCCTACACTAGTGGCAATTTGCAGTGACACTTATACCAGGACATCTGATGGGCATTACAGAAATATACAAACAAACAAATAAATAAAGCCCAAGCTCAGAGGCTGAGAATCTGAAAGCACTGATGAGAGACCTCATTAGTAATGCGAACACTGAATTCAAGGTTTGGCACCTTCACAACGTGTATCTGCTACTTCTTGGGCCTTGTCTGATAAAGGAGACTGCTTTCCCATTTTTATGGTTCTGTAGTCACCTTATGATAAAGAATGGGGCAGCTGGTACTGTGCCATTTTACAGTGCAACCATACAGCCCTGTCTGTGTATTTTAACACGAAAACATACATGTGCATTCATGCAGACAGACTGACACTTGTATATGTGGTTTCCCTATACATGCACCAGCACACAGACATTTGTAATGTAAACAGGCCATGCACTCACTACAGAGCTACAAGAACTTAAATTTATCTCCATGCATTGAAGATTTTCGCCTTAAAACCAACACCATAAGCAAACATAAGTAGATTTACAAACTGATTCATTGAAGCGTGGGTTGATATATCCTCTATAACACTAAGGGAAGACAGAGAAGGAGGATAGCTATGCTACTCCTCTTAGCAGAGGATTTTAAGCCCTCCTTCCTTAGAAGAGTGGGGCAGTCCATATTCTGCCTGTGCTGAAATTTCTGATGGGCATCCCATTCCCACTGCAGCGTACGCAAGCTCCTGAAGTGCATTTATTAATTCCAACAGCAAATAGTGCAGATCTCGGTGAGAAGATTCACTGTACCATGTACACTCGAGAGACCTTTAATGTTTGCACTTAAGACTTAGGAAATTTCTATACGAGTTACAGTGTTAAATAATTCAAATTATAATGTCCTTTTTGGTGTGGGGGAGGGGGAATCGAGAGATTTAGGTCCTAAAGCCGTGGCAGTTAGGAAGGAGGTGTCCCATCGGCTCCACGCGTTATGCAACCGGAGTGTCCGCACTCCGCCTATGGGGTTCATAAACACGAGCGGTAAATCCGCGCTTTTACGGAGGCTTTTGGCCGAAGACCGGCGCGGCTTCGGATGAGCACTGCTGCAGCGTTTACCTGCGCTGCATTCTAACGCGGGCACACGCAGAGGATGGGAGGACAGGAGGTGCAGATGCACGGAGCCGGGCTCGCAGCCTCCTCCTGGCGAGAGCACCGAGCCCTGTGGGCACGCACACCGGCAGGAAGCCACGGGCGAGCGGCGCTCGGCGGCCGCGGCGATTGCTCGTGCAGTCACACTCCGTCCCGGCTGCCAGCCCCGCAGGGAGAGGCGGGCGGGGGGCGGCCCCGGCCCCGAGAGCGCCTTCCCCTGCCCGCGGGGGCAGATCTTCCGCCCCGCAGGAAGGCACGGCGGCGGCGGCGGCGGCGCTGCCCGCGGTCGGGGAGGCGGCGGAGGCTGCGCCGGAGGCCGGGGCTGGCGGAGGCCGCGCTCCGCTCGGCGGCCGCCGCGTCTCTCGGCCGCGTGTGCTCGAGGTTTCTCATGACATCATCGTTACCTTGCTCTCCCGCGGTCCAGGACCTCTGACCTCGCCGGGCCGGCCCGCGCCGTGGCACTGGGAGCCCTCCAATGATGGCCCTTTTCTCCTTCTTTCAGGCCGGGGGCAGCAGCACGCCGGCCAGAACGCGCCTTCTCCTCCCCAGCCCCGGGAAAGCGAGGAGCTCCCCCCCAAAACACGCACGCATGTAAGATGCTTGCTTGCCACCGAGCTGCCTCCATTTGGCCAAAAGATCTCTGTCGTGCATAAGGGATTGGAAGCCACATCCTCACCTCACTTTCTACCGAAATGGGATTTATTTTTTTATTTTTTTATTTTTGGCTTCCTTGCACAGTGCTGGAAATTACTGATGGCTTTACATATTCACAGAGGCTAAGGAGACTTTTGTGAGAGTGGAACGACATACAACGCACAGAGAGGCCTGTGGTGGGATGGATGCTTCTCACTCCTAACGCAGCCAACGCACCTTCATCATTGATGTTGTTTTCTGGGGGGAGCAGAAGGACCTTGGGTTACACTGTCAGAAATCAGTGGCTGGAAGGAAAACTTGAGAATAAACTTTAAAGGTGATGGATCTCCTTTGGATGTTACTGGCTGCACATGCAGACAGACACACAAACCAGGGCACAGCTGCATGAAAGGATGGAATTTTAAAGCAGGACTGGTGCTCCTGGAGGAGACAGCATGGCTGTTTGCCAGGGAGAATCTGGATTCTAGCAAGGAAAATTATTATTATTATTATTATTATTATTAATAATAAAGCTTTGAGGGAAGCGAGTTGTTATCTTTGGTTATCTAGCTGTATGAGTGTTTTGGTCTTCATAAAGCTAGATAACCGAAAGTAAAAACTCCTTCAAGATCATCGTACAGCGCATGAAAATGAGAGACTGCTGCAAGAGTCAGTAAAACCCGAGACAGGCCAAGAACGCTCACTGCACTGAATGCTTTTACAGCTGGAGGTGGGAGCGGAGGGTGCTACATGGCGTGCTTATCACTTATCCCAAAATGTGGAGCTGTCAGATGCCATGGGATGGGTGGCTGCTGGTGGAAAACAATGCTTGTGTGACTGCTGACATTGCACAAATGGAAAAACAAGGACCCAAGCCAGTAAATACTTAATTGAGAAGACATGTATACACACACATCTATGTATACATACATATTAGAAAGATGTTTGGAAATGCTGAGCTTCATTTTCCAGAATGATGCATTGCAGTGAGACAGCCTCAGAAATATTCCAGCAGCTGGTGGTAATGAAGGCGACAGTGGTGGTGATGGTACTGTGCGGACTGAGCAGGGAGGAAAACAACCCCAGACCTGTCTGCATGCATCCAAGACAAAGCACTGGGGTCTGTTCTGAACAACACCAAAGCAGGCTTTCAGAAAGTTTGTGCAGCAGTGTAGCCGAGCTTAATAATTTATATCTAGTAAGAATGCGACGGAGCTGCACAAAGATGAAAAAAGTGATGGCCGATTTTTATTCTTCCATTCAAAACGCCAGCACAGATGCTTCTCTGTTCCGAGAGGGTTTCCTTGAGGAAGCTACTGAAGCAGAAAGACATGATGGAGACGAGATCGCCTCCCCCCTTGTCAAAGTGTTAAAAAATGTTCTGTGTCTTACTCCGCGCCCAGCAATGGAAATGAAAGTGACATTTACTCCCAACCCACGTGTGCGCCTTCTCTCTTTTTGTTTAAGGATGATCAGATCTATCCGGGAAACAGCTCTGGCATCCCAACCCGAAATAATTAGGACGTATATAGACCTGACAAAACAGAAGGGGGAGGGGGGGGAGGGGGGAAGGGGCGGGGCGGGGCGGCCGAGGGTCTGTCCTGCCTAATTGATTCCGTTAACCGGTGCGCAGGAGCTGTGAACGGCTGGGCGCTCCCGTTCCCACGCTCGGGGCAAGTGGCAGCGCCGTGCCCTCGCGGCCGCTGACGGACAGCGCCGCGGGGAGGGGGGCGAGGGGGAGCGCGGAAATTCCGCTGGGGGCGAGGGGCGCGGAGGTGTGCAGATGGCGGTGGGTGAATGGCAGAGCAAGAGGGAAGAGGTGGGGTAATGAGCACGAGTTGGGGCGCTGTCGGTCCTCGTAATTATCGCAGCAATCGAGCGGGAGTAATTTTTGAAGGGCACCGTTTTCCTTTGGACTTGACCTAAATCTCTTCCCAGACGCGCGTTGGGTGAGAAACGGAACGTCCGCAGGGCTGATCGGACAGGGAGATGAGAGCGGGGCTCGGAGGGCTGCACCGGTCGAAGGGCCACCGCGCACGAGGAGGAGCGGTCACACGTATCCATGTTGCAAAGGGATCAGGCCATACAACGCGAGTTGCTCGCTCGGAGGGAAGGGCGGCGGAGGGCCCGCAGGCGGGTTCAGAGCTGAGGATCGAAGATAGGACTTTCCTCACTCTGCCCTTCGCGCGGGACGTTCAGGCCCCGGGGCTTCCTTCCCCCAGGGCTCCGCCGGGCTCTTGGCGCAGACCCCGCGCCGCGCGTGCCGGGGCCGTACCGCAGCGCCGAGCGGACCCCGTTTATTGACACCGCCCCGGCTTTCAGCGAGCGGCCCGCACGCCTCCCATTCACTCCGTGTCCAGGGGAGCTATTTACCTAGGGCCATTGTTTACTACCATTAACATTTACATTACAAAGTACGAAGGCTTTCTTTCTCAAAGAGCTTCAATTAAGGCAATACGCTGTTTTCCTGGGGAAGCCCACTGTTTGCTTAGCCATTTGGCAGAGCCAATTGACTCGGGCGTTCCGTGGTGTCCCGGTCTTCGGTGTAAATTTAGGGAGGAAAACACCAGAGAAAAATATCAACACTGCACTCCTGTGCTGGCCACTGTCATACCAACCTGTTTCGTACCCTCATCCTGTTACGTGACTACCGCTCAATAAAAAGCATTTGGCTGTTGCCACTATTATTATCGTTACTCCTTTGCTGCTCTAGAAGCAAAATGCCCCGTCTGTGCCCCCTTTTATCCCGTGCATCTAACTTTGTACGTGGAAACGTGGTGGCGTGCTTTAATTGCCTCACGCAGCAAATAATGTTTTATAGGATCATCTATCTGTAAAGTGTTGTTTCCTTAAAACTGGGGGGGGGGAGGGGCGTTGGGGGAGGGAGGGGGAATCAAACGATATACAGCTTCACATTCAAGGGAAATAAATAAAATGTAATTAAAAATAATATATTTAAAAAGGTGTAAATATCAGTCCAGCAGTCCTTTGAAGGGTAGTTTTAGAACCGGGAGAGTCCAGATCAAGTTTATTTAGCATACCAGTGCATTGTAAAACAGTTGAGTGAAGTTGCAGGTTGCGTGAGCATGCATGTTAACTAGCAGGGACCCGGGCTTATTCTCTGTGAAAAGGGAGCAGCAGATTGCTGTGCAAGGCCAATGTTAAAAAGGCAGCTGAATTTAACACCATCTGGAAGAAAAGATCCCTTCACGACTTTCTCACACCGTCAGACAAAACTAGCGT
>JAPSGF010000003.1:4307543-4344424 GCA_035772895.1 Perdix hodgsoniae
TTTTTTTTCCCTTTTTTTCCACCTGGGCTGCACAGAGGAGAGGCATTTCTGAAAGGTTTTGTTTCTAAACGACACGCAGTGTCGTGGAGTTCAGGGCACAGGCGGCCGTGTTCCTCCAGGTGCAGGTGCTTTGTCGCCAGCTTGTTGGGTTCGTGCAGCAGTCAGTAAAACCTGGTGGGTATCGTGTGCTGGCGAGTCCTGTGAAAGGGGCACGGCATAAGAAATGCTCCTCATTCTTTGCCGTTTGGAATGTTGTCTTTGGGAAAGAAGATTTGTGAGTGCGATAAAGTAGTATAATCCTGAGACTAAGGGTGAAAGGTTAATGTCACTAGGGTCTAACACAGTAACCTTGCATGAGATAGGTGGAGTCTGTAGTGGAAAGCCTACGCAGCAAGGGTAGAAAGCACAAGTGCAGTTGTTTCTCACCTGCCTGGCTCAGCAACTGTTGTGTTATATCAGAAAACATAACATTATGTAATTCATGAATTATTGTTTTTAGCTCTTTGTCTCAAAAATTAATTGCGGCTGTGGCATCTCACAATTCTCTGTAGATACACAGGAAAGTACAACCTCATGACGATACGGCCTTAGCTAATTCTTTGCTGCCTTTCCTACATTACGTACTTCCTTCAAAACAGCAGCAAAACCTCCTTCTCTGTGGTTATAGTTGGCTGCTATTGGCTATATTATTGGCTATACTGCTATATTGGCTGAGTACTGCTCTGTAGAGTAGTGAGGGTTTTCTGAGGTACCAATATTTAAAAGTATGTGTAAGTATATTGCTGGGAAATATTAGTTTTATAGTTTTATAATGAATATTATTTTTATGTTTCCCTCTAAGTGCCCAGAATTCCCAAGCAAATTAGACTCCTACAGCAGCAACGTAGATCCTCTTGTTACTTCAGCAGCATTTGCATGGACACAACTGGCATAGTCCAACTTGTTTGTGTTTACGTGTCGGTGAATATGTGTTTAAATCTTGAGGAATTGTGATCTTCAGCTGCGTGTGCATTGCCATCAAGTGAGCTGACTGCACCCCATAGAAACTGCGCTTTGCCCCATTTGCCTGAGAGAGGCTTCTTGGAAGGTGCACAGTGCGGCAGTTAACTGGCATAAGTTACTCTGCCACCAGTCTGTCTGCTCTGGTGAGACAGAAAGCTTGTATTTCTTCCCTGTGCTGTTCCTGAACACCGGTGGGCAGTGGGACAGCTCACAGTAACTATGAAGAATCATATGGCATTGTACGATGGCACTGTAGTAGTATGTTTAATATTCCCTCTGATAGTTGACAAAGAGAGATTACAGGATTTGATTGTAATTTATGTTTAAATTCACTCCCACTCTAGTAGGAATCATATTTTATTTCGTATAGAATATTCTACTTCCTATTCTGTGTGTAAATTTGCCTTTTCATAAAATAAGACTAAAAAGAGAAACAGTATTTGCATATTCATCATTTAAAAATAATTCTTCAAATATAGTGATGCTAGCTATCTTGCACATCGCTACATTGTTAAGTTAATCTAATGCCAAAATTGTTAGGCACATTCCTGGGTGTCTTTCTGATCTTTCTCCAGTCCACTGGATTTTGGAGTGTGATTATGTAAATTTTTCACTGATAAATAATTACTATAATTGTAGTTGAAATACCACTAAAATTCTTAAGACTATTGCATCTAAATAATATATTATGCATTAATTAATTATTTATCAAGACTAATACAAAATAACTGTAGGGCAAATTATGCATTTATTTTTAAATAGCCCTTTTTTTTTTTTTTTTTTTTTGCATCAGGTACAAAAATGTTCCAGAAAGAGGGAGAACAAAGTTTCCTTCATTAGATGTGACATTTCTGTTTGGATTAATAATATTGCAACTGTGTTGCCATTCTTATTGTGATCAATTGTCATCAATTTGAATATACATTGTTCAATATGTATAATTTCATTTTATTGGAGCATCAAAAAGGGGATGGTTGATGTGGATGGAAGGTGTAAACAGTAAGAAGAGAATAGCATCTTTGGCTTACACTGAGAAGCAGTGAGGAGCTGGCAAGATTTTGGTGGCTTTACACTTATCAGTGACTGTTAAAAGATAGATCAAGTACTGCAAAATTAAGATCATTAGCAAATTATTTTAAGCCTCACATTCAGTGCTTGATTTGAAAAGTCTCAGTGAACTGCCTGGTGGTTATTAGCAGCACTTGGTTGCTTTCAGGGAGGCCCTTTAAGTGCACGTGTCAAGGAACTTTATTTTCCTTCATGTGCAAATTCTAATTCTAGATTGGGTTCTAATCACTGCATAGGAATCGTCATCATTGTTGGAAGTTCCCAGTCTTTACACAATAGTTTTACTCTTCCCTTTTCAAGGCAGAAAATTTATCTAGCTGCTAATGAAATACCGGAGATTGATTGCAGAAAACCTGCAAGGGCATATTTGCTGTGCCATATATAGTAAGCCCGATTTGGTACATTAGCATTTGGCTATTTTATGCAAATTTGGTGAGAAAATGACTCGTGTATATGATTTAATATGCATGAGCAATGTAACATCCTCATGAGAAGAAAGAAATTAAAAATTCATTAGAAAAGTCCACTAGTGTCGCTACATGGCTCGAACATTATTAAAGCATATTTCAGTGTTTTGCTTACAGTAGTATTCTTCATCATGGTGCCACCATTTCACGACAAAGAACATAGAGGAGAAAACATTCAACTTAAAATGTCTGCTGGCACACATTGCTGGATTTGTATGTCACTAAACAATGAACAAGCGTAGTCTTGAATACCAACTATTTAATTAGCACTTTTGCCAGCCATGCATAGAAAATAGCTCATTTACATGCATCATGCTTAGTGATTATTCTCATATAAACCTACCAATTTTTAGTTTAATGTATGTCGCCTTCCAGTAAGTCATCATAAGGAAATAAAACATACGTTATTATTTTAAGCACCTTGAAATTCAGAAATTCAATTAAAGCGTGTAAAGTCTTTATATTTCTCTTGGAGGTATATTTTAATTATTTAATTTAACCTTAAGTGCACCATAAAAAGCTGGATACAACTAATAATTAAGAACATCAAAGGGCAACAGAATCCCTCTAACAGTCCCCAGTTTAATTAAAGGCTGTTATTACAAACCTCTTGAACATACAGTTACATTTAATGACAAGTGGCGACTGGTAAATGCTGCATTCGAAAGATAGCACTCCTGTTCTAAACGCTGTTGATAGATGATGCTGAAAGACATACATTCACCCAGTGAAATATCCCATCTTGAACATAAATTGAATACATTCATGAAATTAAATATTTCTGTCACTTTGGAAGTATGCTATTTTGAAGTATTTTGCCTACAAATATTCATTAGATTTGTTCCTGTCTTTCAATATCTGCAAAACAACTACCACTGAAAAAGAAAATGATATGCCAGTTATTGTAAGTGAAAGTCAGCCATCTGAGCATGTTTTGCTAATAACATACAGTATGCAGGCATGTTCACACTCTGCACTCACGTAAACATAGCATGCCGTATTTAACACAAATGTTTAACTTCTTAGATTGAGTTTAAAACGTTGTGTTTTCAAAATAATGTATCTTCAAGTACCTGCAGGAATGTAGGCCACGACACCATCTAAAACAAAAGCCACTGTGTGAACTATTAGTTACGTATCGAGCTCCATTGTGTGAACTCCCAATTGTTCAGGTAGCTGTTACTCACATACCATGTCTCCTAAATGAATCAGCTCCTATACATATGAACTACCGAAACAAACAGATTGGGCCATCATACAGAAAATTAGAATTGCTCATTAATGCTTAACATTTTGTATGTTTGAGTTTTATACCTGATTTCTATCTGTTCTTTGTCTGTTTTCATCCCTATGGTTTTGCTGCTTCAAGCGTTTTATCTAGCTTTAATTACAGAAAATGTTAAAGATCAGAGACATTTGAAGCCTCAAGTCTCATATGATGCATTCACCTAAAAACGAACAAAACAGTAAGCATTTTAATGCTCTAATAAATTCACAAATTAAAATTTCTTACCCAAAAGTGTACATTTAATTGCACACATTCGTGATTTTAAGGAAGTTTATTTAGTTCCATGAACACAGAGTTAATAATCTGGAAGTACTTGTTTCCTGATGATTTGGAGACAGCAGATGAAACAACTAATTCAAGTTACTGCATTTGGAAAGACTTAAAATATTTGCGAGAAAAGAGAAAGAATAGGAGTAATCAAGACCCACTAGCAGTATCGCCTGGAAATCAAAATATGCAATTTAATATGAAGAGAATAAAAAGGAAATTGGTGCGTGTGAGAAAAAAAGTCTCAAAGACAAATAAATATTCTGTGGAAATAGATACTAAATTATTGGAAGTGATCTAAGAGGGAAAGTGGACAAAAAGTAAGTTACAAAGTTAAAATATGATTAAAAAATAGTAGTATCATCACTGGCTTTTAGGTTATATATTTAAAGACATCATAATTGGTAACCCATGATTTCCAGATAGCAGTATTAGACTACACAGAATACAGCATGCAGTCCAAAAAAACTGTAATGAGACAAAGTGAGAAGATTACATTTAAAAAGGAAAACTGTTTTAAGTCACAGACTAGACTTTTAAATCAGTGATTCCAGAAAAAGAAAGCCGAAGAGAACTAGCTGAGTTAACTGATAGTCAAAAGTAAAAGTGCGTTTGAGTCAGGTAGAAGTAACCTGAGCTCCCAAAGGCATGCAGGCATCAGCTGGTCACGCTTCGTGTGTGCCTGCACTTTTCTGTAACATGGACCCAAACCTGTCCAATCTAACTGAAAATGAAACACAATGCCAAAGCAATGCTGACATGATGGACAGGGTACCCAGGAGAGGTAACTGAGAAGGAACTGAGCCCAGGAGCTGGTTGTTTAAATATCTGCAAACATTCCTGGTAAGGAGGTGAACTGTGGAATCACTTCTGAGGAAACGATAGTGATGCTGTAATTGAGCCACTTAAAGCTGGAGTGAAAAAAAAGCCCAGAGAGAACCCAGCCTACATTGCAGAATGTAAACTAGAGAGATAGACTGTAAACTAGAGAATGTAAACTGACCAGGTCAGCTCTTGTATCTTTTTCATCTCTAAAATTTTGCTATTGTTTTGTCATTTGTTTCTGAGTGACTCTTTTGCCTGAAGTTAAATTTTTGAATAAAATGCTTCATGAAAACAGTTCTGGACAGTTCATTTCCACACTTAATTTCAGGAAACAAGACAGAAAAACTCCCCTTGTGTTAGTATTTGCTGCCCAGCTACTGTCCCAGGAGTCACAGGAATACAAGGATTGGCTTGAAATATACATTTAAAAATCAGAAATAAAAATTGTTATCTTAATAACGATGGCCACATGCTGAAGATCTCAAAGGTATAATTGCATTAGACGGAGGCACATTCCTTCAATTTATTTGACATGTATAGATATATGCTGCCTTTGTCTTTTCTTACACTTTTTGTAGCACGGTATCCGAGTTACTTTTTTCTATTAACAGGTGAAGTAGAAATATATTGTATTACACAGTTGCATTTACGTAGGGATAAATATTATATAATATTTTTATAATACTTTGGGAAAAAATCATATAATTGGAGATTATTAAGAGAATTTATTAAAAACTCAATTTTCTAGCTGATGTCAAAAATGAGGCTTAGAAGTATGTGTCCAATCTGTTGAACACCACAGTCCTAAGCCTTTGGATGCTTGGTTTTGTGGCAAGGACACACAAGGTATGTGGGAACAAGCCCAGCGCAAACCAGCTGCATGCTATAGAATGGTCTGGTGCTAGAGAATGGTTAAATCATTACCAAAATACTTAACTGCATCTTCAGAGAATTGCTGCTTGCAGACAGAGCTCATAATGTTTGACACAGCTGTAGGAGAGGAGATGGTGCTGAAAGTGCCAGGAGTGCATGCAAGATAACTCTCCTTAAAGCAGTGACTTGATGGTAGGATCACTCCTACAGAAAATTGCAGTCAAAGGGTTGTCTCCTTCCCCTGCTTTGTTCATATCGTTATGTCAGTTACAAACTGGGTGAAACTGTGCCACTGTGTGGGAATGTGTTTGAAGACTGTTGGGCAGAGGAGGAAAAGAGCAGAGAGCACACACTGGGGTCTGGGGGTTGCATCCGTGGTTTCTTACTTCGTCCTGATTGCTAGCAGGCTGTTGCATTCACTTTCATGGTCCTAACTGGAGGCTGGTGTAGGGCTGATGTGGATGAGAAGTGGTGCACTTTTGGCATAGCCTTTTGTACGGGATCTATGTCATAACTTTCTCCACCCCTTTTCTCCTTAGTTCTTATGAGAGAGGCCATCAGTGACAGAATTCAGGCTTTGCAGACTAGGGCACATTCTGATTTACTAACTTTGCTTCCTGCCAGTGATGTTAATTGAATTAGTTCAGATTGGCTATGACTTAAAATGAAATCCCAGTTAAATAATACTTTTTCTGAAGTTTAGCTATCCTTTAGTTTCCATTCTAATAAGGACAGGTTTTCTGTTCACATTTTAAAAATGTCTTTAAACAGCCAATGAACTAAGGCTGACAGACTGGAGAATTTGTATCTCACAGCCAGCCAGATTAAATTGTTTTAATTGTTTAATTTATTGTGAATGTGAATGGAAATGGGTTATTACTGGCAAGCTTGTTCTGAAAGTCTTTACTGCTAAACTCTGAAAATTAGTAAGTGAAGATGTATCTTTTCCCTTTTCTTGAATAAACTTAACAAAATAACATGATTTGTGGTTTAGCTGCTTCACTACTTTGTCTTCTTTCAAATCTGGTAGAAAATGTATGTGTAAATTAATAATGAGCCTATTGCAGCACTCCCTAGAGGCATTCAAGGGTCGGTTGATTGGAGCACAGTGCAGCCTGATCTGGTAGGTGGGTCTCTAAGGCAGGTGTGTTAGAACTAGGTGGACTTTAAGGTCCCTTGTGTGGTTATGTGAAATAATATGACATCATAGCATGTGTGTTACATACGTGTGCATCTATGTATGTATGCATAGATGTATATGTATTGACTCCTGATAACCTTCTCTTCCAATTGCTTGGAAGATATCTAGAACAAGCTGTTCTATCACCTTTCCAGGAATGGAAGTGAGGCTGATTGGCCTGAAATAATTAGTCTCCTGTTTAGGCATGACCTCAAAATGTAGCCAGGCCAAAATTATTCTACACTATTTAAAAGACAGTTTGGACCTTGTTCTGAAGTGAGTTACTTTAAACTGTGGCTACTGAGTAGCATCCAAATTCTTTTTTTCTCTTTCTTGATTGCACATTTTGGTGACATATCTCAGACAATAGCTTGTCTTCAGTGAGAAAAGTCTTGCAGCAACTAAGCAACAAGAAGAATGATTACAGCAGAAGAGTGAAGAAGTTGAGAGAAGAACAACGGGGAAAAGAAAATAAATTCTAATCAGTTTACATATTTTTTAACTTTTTTTTGTTTGTTTTTTAAAAGTCAGCCAGTTCCAGTAACTTAAGGCATGCTTCAAGAAGTATTTTTGACTTTTGAATTAAGAGATGGCATATGCCATACTTCAAGAGATTCTTTAAATGTAGTGAACTGAATAGTCATCCTTTTTCTGACTTTATGGCATAGGAGAGACAGCTTCATGTGAAATGATGAAGCTGCACATTCAGTGTTTGTCAGTTCAAGGACTGCTTGTTAGACACACATTCATGATAAGCAAATCTCCTAATGTTCTTTGGCCACTGACTTAGTTAAATAGACTGACTTTGGTAAGTTTTAGATAAACTCAAGCTTATTGGAGCAAACTTCCATGGCTCGTTTGATACAAACAGTTTATCCTTTTTTTTTTTTTTTTTTAATTCTTCAAAGCATCCTGTCTTGAAATTCATTTCAGTGTAGCATATCTTAAGCCTGGAGATCTTCTGAATAACACCAGAAGTGTTATATGAATATTGACTTAGAAGGCAATGTACAATCCAAACAATACATTGATATAGTTTGAGATAAATTTAAATATTTATCTACAATACCTTGGACAAGCCACCAACTCTTAGGGAGCTCTGCTATTGCTTACTTTAGCAAAGTGAGATAGATATGACATAAATATACAGAGGATATATATATGTATGTAGAAGGTCTTCAGAAAGTTTATTTACTTCAGACACAGAATAGCGGTTTTCAGGAACACAAGCTGTGTGATCTTCATGTCAGTATGTCTCGCAACTGAAACTAGACTTGAGGATAGTTTTGCTACTTATCAGAAAGTTGAATATCAAAGCAAATAAGTAGATGCCAGAATCTTCCTGTCACTGGGGTCTGCAGAAATTCTTGCAAAGCCTATGTAGAAATAATTCTTACAAGTTTATCCAGGAGATTCATCTTCAAAAAACAAGAATAAGGAATGAACTTTTCTCAAAGAAAGTGTTATGGTAGATGAGACTTATAAGCTTGACAATTGAATTCCTGTCCTGTTTTGACATGCTTTAGTTTAATTTCAATGGACCCAGCTGAGGATTTTACATCTTTGTGAACAGATTCTTAAATTAGATAGGAATAAATTCTTTATACATATTTATACATATTTATTTATGTATTTATATTTTAAATCCAACAGTGAAGGAAAAGATCCCAGCCACCATCCTGTACCTAACATATCAGGTTAAGTAGGTACTCAAGTTCTTGAAACTTTCCTGCTTTGAGCAGGTGGATCTTATTTCCCACAGGACCCTGCAAATATACCACTCCACAAAAAGCTTAGCGCCTTCTGTGACATGATAATTTTAATTTTAATGGAAGTTGAGATCAATTACCACCTTCTAGTGGTCACTCAGCAGCTCTAAAACTTCAATTCCCTTCTCAAATGCAGGGAAAAGAACAATTAAAAAAAAATAATTTCAAGACAGAGTCAGTGTGCCCTTATAGAATCTTTTTTCTGACCCAAATCTAGCAATCAGTGAAATGTAGTGTATCATATTAGGAATTTCTGACAGAACAAACTTCATCCTAATACTTCTATCTAAGTTTTAATGCTGAGGCAAATGGCAACCATAAAGCCACTGGAAAAGACTGGGAGAATGTATGGTGTGGGACATTAGCTGTTGAAGAGCTTCTGCTTCACGTTAGAAATTCTTGATCTTCTGAAAGGGGTAGATTCATAGGAATATGAACAAATCTGAACACAGTGGCCCGGGGGCTGCCAGATTGTCAGGTCTCCCTGAGAAGTGGGAAGGTTCGACCAGTGTTGTCCTCCTGGAGTCGGACAGCTGTTGTAGTACTGCAAAATCAAGTTTGTAATTCCTGATTCTTTTCTTTGTTTTATCCTAAACACTGCTGGGAGATTTAAAACAAAACAAAACAAAACAAAAAAATAAACAACCAAAAAAACCATTAATTTACTAGACATAATAAGAAAGAAACCTACCTTTTATTTGTGATTATTGAGTTGAACCGATATCAGTGCTGCACCTGTGAGAGCTGCTCAGCCTCCTTTGTTCTAGGTTGAGCAAACCTAAGGACCTCAGTCACTCCTCACATATTTTGTCCTCCAGACCCTTCACCCTCTATGTAGCCCTCCTTTAGATGTTCTCTAATAGCTTTATGCCCTTCCGACACTGTGGCATCCTACCCACACGCAGTGCTGGAGGTGATGATGCACAGCGCAGAGCAGAGGGAACAACTCTTCGCCTCACCCAGTAGCAGCGGTGGGCTTGCTGCACCCCAGAGTACCATTCATATCTGATTTGCTTCTTTCTGGTGCTATTTGTTGATGAGTGAGTGGTGCTTAAGAGGGAGCAATGAAAGAGCTCTTCTTTCTCCTGAGATTCAAATTCACTGTGTGGATATCTAAAATCTTGCAATATTGACAACAAAACAACCAAAACCAGAACCACAACTTTGAGTTGCAGGGTGTCAGTACAGATGCACTTGGTATTTGCTGTGTGTGGCTTTAACCTGCTTGTTTCTGAGAGACTCTCACTTTCAGTGAGGCCATGTGTAGCACCTTTTATAATTGCACAAACATGGCAACAGAAGTGTTTGGGAAAAAAAGTGGGAAAAAAAAAATTGAATGTTTGCTTAAACGCTTTAATTTTTTATTTTTTTTTAATGGGGAAAAAATATGGTTTATTCATTTCTGTCTCTCTGTGTTCTAATATTGCTGCATGGGAGTTTCACACTGGATGCCTTTTCTCCTGTGTGAATAGTGCTCTGATGTAACATAGTCTCCTTTCTAATTGAGTAGAAGATGCATCACTGGAGTTGTGTGGGTGCAGGTGCTTGCATGCTGAAAAACAAACCCAGTGCATAAAGTAAAAAGTAAGCAAACTCTGAGAAGAAAACATGGTGTAAGATTTTAATGTATGAGGGCTGCTTTGAAAGTATTGCTTTCTATTTTATCATAGTGACCCACAATGTCAGAGGAGGATGTTGGTGGTATGGCAGTAGAGACTGAACCTTTCCCACCAGTATCCCATTACATTTATACTGCTGTGTGACAAATGGCAGCAGAGGGACAGTCTGACAGAATGGCATCTGACATGGAAGTGCATCTGGAGCAAGTCTGTGTCAAAGAATTTTTGTATGCAGAAAAAATGGCACCTACTGACATTCACTGACACTTGCTAAATGTTTGTGGAGAAAAAACAATGGATGTGTGCACAGTGAGGCAGTGGGTGGTGTGTTTTAGCATTGGTGTCCATGACGTGAAAGCCAAGTCAGATACTGGATGGCCACGCAAAGCTGTTACACCTCGTAATGAAGAATCTTAATCAGCTCATCCATGTAAATTGGCAAATTACAACCAGAGAACTGTGTACCGAGCTGAATACTGGCTTCAGTGTTTTGGAAACAATGATGGCAACGTTGAAATATTGCAAAGTTTGCACCCAGTGAGTCCCACAAATGCTCAAACAGGAATGGAAAATTCACCACATCCTTGTTTGTCAGGACATGCTGAACCAACATGAGGCTTGAAAGTGACAGTTTTCAGGATAACGTTATTACCAGGGACAAGATGTAATGTCACTACGATAAGCCAAAGTCAAAACAGCAGTCCATGGAGTGGTGACGTGTGAATTACAAAGAGTAAAAAGTTCAAGGCACAGTCCTCAGAGGGCAAAGTGATGCAATCTGTCTTTTGGGCTTGCAAGAGAATGATCATTCTTGGTTTCCTGGAACCCAGATAAGTCATCAACTCTGACCAATCTATTGCAATACTGACCAAGCTGAAGCTTCGAATTTCCAGAGTTTGGCCAGAAATGAAGACAGCTTATGTCTGGCATCAATATAATGCCAGGCTCCACACCATTTTGAGGACCGTAGAGTAAGTTGCCAATCGTGGCTGCTCTGTCATACCAAACCCACCTCATGCTCTGGATTTGCTACTTCTGGCTTGGATCTGTTTGGGCCAATGAAGGTGAACTGTGTGGACAACATTTTCTGAGCTGAGATGCAGCTGTGAAATAGTGGTTCGCCTCCACTGGTGCAGATTGTTACGAGCATAACATGCAGGCTCTTGTTCAACTCTATTGAAAATGCATAGCTAATGTGGGTGATTGTGTTAAAAATAGTGTTCTGTAGCTGAGAATTTGCTCTGTCAGATAGTGTTATTGTGCTCTCTGCATCTGGTGTCTTCTCCGTGCAAACAAACAGAAGACAATACTTTTGGAAAAATCTAGGTTGTAATATCTGATGTTGCTATTAAATTTTGAAGTGGCAGAGTAATAAATAATGTGAAACTGAATTTTTATGTTTTTTTTGTTGTTTAATTCATGTACATTAGTTTACAATTGTATTGTGTTATAGAGAACAGAAGCTACTGTTTTCAAAGAAAAGAAAATGGGGTGGCTTTAAAAGGAAGAAAAAAATCAGCAGGTTTTAATATTAGAAAAAAATAAATGATAATTCAGTTTTCTAGTTAGCATAGCAAGTTTAGCCTAAGTTGTAATATCATAGCCACTAAAGCCAAGAAAACATTATTTTAACCTAGATGAAATCTATGACACTTGACTTCAGTCTCAATTTATTTGTGTAGATGTATTCTTGCTTGGGTTAAGCAAAAAAGCTAAAAATCATTTTTTCTATTATCTTTTTTTTTCATTTTCCCAACTTGTATATAGACTTCAAACTTCCCTTTTGTCAGCTGGGGCAATAGAAATAAAATCCAGGTCAGTGGGGGTAGATAAAAAGTGTCAGTAATGAAGAACAAGTTTTTTTTCTACTATGACAATGAGTAATTTAAGCAATCATATTGATTGTCCTTAAGAAACAAAAAGAAAGAAATTGGCAGATTCTCAGATGAAATGAATGCTGAAAAAAGATCATTAATGATTTTAGTCACAATCACCATCCATTTTAACAATAATTTTTGGTAATGTATGTGAGCAGAACTTGAACTCAAGCCTGTACACACAAAAAACTTCGTTTCTTCTTCCGTATGGATAAACGCGCAGAGATCAATTTCTAAGTTAATTTTATGTAAGTTTGTCGAACAGCTGATTTATCCTTCTTGCACACTGACACAAAAAAAGCAGAGTCCTTAGACTTGCCTGTAAATGCAAGCCTGAAATTGCTTTGGCTATTAGAAGTGACTATTTTTACTCATTAGTTAGCTTCTTCTGCATCTAAATTACATGAAGTGAAGTAAAATTCTACTTATTTGCTTACTCAGCAAATAAAAAAGTGAAACATGTTGTCAGACTAAGCTGTACCAGTTTACATTAAGGATGAAAGTTCTTTTTCAAGCTGGACTATACAGTCTTTGTGAGGACAACATAGTGTGAGGTGTAGAGATAATTTGAAATTGAAGATGTTCCAATTTAAGTTGAAGATATATTTGCAAAATGTATTGGTTTTGGTACATTTTATCTGAAAGTTGATTTTCCAAATTCATCCTTTAAAACAGTGGTTTGAGTTATCTAACTACTCTTGCATTTTACTTAATAACATAGAGAATAGAAAAGGTTCATAGTTACATTATTGTGAGTTTTGTAACTTTTGCAAATAGCAGTGGTTGTTAAAATTTAGAAAATAATCTTAAAAATGAAGCTGCAATATTTATTTATTTATTTATTTATAAATTTTGTTTACTTACTGTAAATACTTATTTGTAGTTTTTAAACCAAACTCTAAATGCTATTTTAAAATGGACAGTATTTTTATAATAGATAGTAGAAACATAATGTAGAAAGCAATACAAACATAAGAGTCAGTAAATGTGAAATCATCATGTACTAGTTGTACTAGATTTTTTTAAAATGAGTAATATGTTTTATGAACATTTGAAAATGTAAATGATACTTCTAAAGTAGAAAGAACTTTTTAAAAAAATTGTATACATATATATTTTTCCCCATTAAGCCAAAAATGTATGGAATATGGCAAAGTCTCATGACAGATAATTGTCATGAGTTGCTTTTTTTCAGCCTGTTTCTGTATTCATTTAAGGTGCGATACTCTCTTCTCCATCCTCCACTATGTAAGTGAAGAGTATCAAAAACCCTAAAGACTATGGATATGCTGTAATGCTTAACTTTCAGAGGCTCACACAAAACATCTAAATTTGCATTAAGCTGCCATTCACTTCTTTCTTTTCTCCATGACTTACTCACTCATTTTGGGCCAGATTGTGCCATTGATTTTTAACAAGTATTCCCCACTGATGTTAATAGGAGGGTCTGCTCAAAAAATCAATGGCCTGGTCTGGATCATCATGAGATTCCTCACAAGGAAAGTGCCTGGTGCCTCATAAAAAGAGGATAAGTGGAAGTACTGATAGCTGGAAAATGAAAGGAGGGCTGATAGGAAATGGTGCTCAAAATTGAAACTGAGCTAAAGGTGATGTTTTGGTTCTTGCACCTTCTTCAGCTTGTGTGCTGACAACTAGCATTTTTCTATCTTCCTCAGCTGCAGGAAGGCCTCACAGACAGAATATTGCCTTCACCCTGGTCTGCATCCCTCTGTGTATTTTAGAGATAGGAAGAGTGTTGTTGGGGCAAAAGCAGTGGGGAACAGGGAGTTCAGAAGAAAACTAACACTGTTTGTCCTAAATAATAGGCTCTTATTTACCAGCAACAGTGCTGGTAAATAATTATTTACAAGCTGTGTGCTACTCACTTAGCTAAACCTGGAGTACACAAATGTTACACAAATGTGTCTTGCAGCAGGGCCTGACCCCAGCCTCTGCTTGCACCAGGAGTTTCATGTAGGTGAAGCATTCAACTCTAGGTCTCAACTGCACAGAGGGGACCTACTTCAGGTGTGCAACCATGGAAGTAGCAGCTTGTAGGATTTATTTACAAAAGATTGATTTATGCTTGGTTAGGAGTTTGGGCAGCCAGATTCTTTTGAAGATATACGTCTCAACAGTTGTGTCATAATTTGTGTGCTTACCTCATTTACATACCTCCTTTAAATTGCTGGTTTTTAATTAATATGTAAATGTAAACTTTTTAAAATAATGCCCTTGAATTCGAGGAGATAATGCCAGAAAGAAATCAAAACACTAACTCTTCATTCAGTTAAGTAGCTAGTGTTTATTGCCTCTCACAGAGGTTTCTTACAGATGCATTCCAGTAGCATACATGTGAGCTTACTCTGCTAAAAATAGGTTTGCCTTTGACAGATGTGGCCTTAGGCATGCAGAGGCTGTGACATTCAGAGGCATAAAATATGAAAGCCTAAAACACAGTGGATTCAGCTTTCTGATTTTCTCAAAATAAAGGGATGTAATCTCATGTAGGAAGGAGTATAGAAACATAAATATTATTGTTTAGAAGAAACATAAAATTTTATAAGAAACATAAATATTATTGTTTAGAATTACAAGAATTATCAAAATTACTTAACACTTTTACAGTGTTTTCTATTCAAAACTTTGCACAAGCTGCAAGAAATTAACTAGTAAGATAGCTGATTTGACATGATGTCTTCTTGGCTTTGGATAGCCATGGCTTTGGGTAAAAATATATACAGCAGTGAACAAAATTGTGTCAGAGAGCAAAACACAGCAAAGGCTGTACAGCTGCGAGTGTTTCTGGAACCGGAAGAAATGAAGTAAAATTCAGGCATGGGCAACTTTGTTGTTTCTTGCTCCTAACCTGTTTCAGTTACATTATTTATTTATTTAGTTAGTTAGTTATTAAAGTGATTTTCTGTCTAGGAATGTAATTATGAGATGCTTCTTCAGCTGTTGTTAGCCCTAGGTGCTTTAGAAATGACAGCTTTGTAAAGAAAATTCACTAGCCCCCTCCAGTTCCTCTTACAGTTCCTCTGTCAGTCTCTTCTGAGCTCCTGATGAGTTGAATGAGTTTCATAGTATGGATTTTCTCACCTGCACAACATTTGTCCTTGATGTAGAAATATTTGTTATCTGTTCTATAATAAATTACCATCATACTGGATAAATGTTTTCTCTTGGCATTGATACATACTAATGAAGATAACAGGTGTTTGTGTTCATGGCTGGCTGAAATGAACTTCCAGGTATGCCAGACATTATAGACTAGTGGCTGAAGTATGAAAGGAACCTTGAAGATGATGGCTGAGATTCACACAGTGTTTTGCTTGCTCCCTACCTTCCCAGAGGGGTGGGAGAGAGAATTGGAAAAAAAGGAAAGCAACAAAGTAGAACTTGTGGGTTGAGATAAAACTATTTACTAAGAAAAGGAAAATAATTGTGACAAATATATATGTGTATATACATAAGTGTATGTGTATAACAAGTGATGCACAAGCAATTGCCCACCACCCCCTGACTGATGCCCAGCTAGGCACTCCAAGCAGCCAAAGAGTGTGAGATGAACTCCCGCTCCCTTCAAATTGTCTTTTGCCTGATGGCATATTGTATGGAACATCCCCTTAGCCAGATTGAACCACTGTCCAAATCCTGTTCACTCCCAGCTCCTTGGGCTCTTTGCTGAGGATGACTTTGGATCTATAACACTGCTTAGCAGCAACTATAAACATCAGCATGCTATCAGTGACATTTTTCTCCTAGAACTGAAACGTAGCATCATAGCAGGGGCCCCAAAGAAACTAACTCCATCCCAGCAGGAACTAGGACATATTGTATAATACATATGGGAATTTTGTTTTTGCTCTTGAAGGACAGACACAGTCCCTCATCGTGCAGGATGGAGTACAATTCTTTAACTGAGTAAGTTTACAAGGAAGAGAATGGAGTACAATGGAAGGGAAATGATGGATTAATTATTTTGTAAATGGGCGGTGAGGTGATTTGGTAGACATAGCAGATAAAAAAAATGACCAGTAAGATTTAAAATCCTGAGTAGAACTGTTCTAGAAAATATGACAAACCAGAATCTCCCACAGCTGTCAGGAGGACAGCATCATGCACATAGGCATCAGCTGCAATACCTGCAGGTTTATGGTAGAGGCTTGCAATGCAGACATGTCAGTGTCCAGAGAACAATTTGGTATATAAAAATGGCAACTACTCTAATTGGTAATAATCAGAAATTACAGAATTACTATGCAAATGTAGCTGAGTTGAGGTAGAGCGAGGTATTTAAAGCATGGATTTTAGTATTCCACATTTTCAAGTGAGTGGCTTTCAACAAGGAAATTGCGGAAAGCACGATATATTTGTAGAATATGGCACTGTCAGAGAGGAGAATGAGTGGTACTTACTGGAATGCGTATGGAAACATGTTTCTAAGATTATCTTTTGCTGGTTTGTTTTTGGTTTTGTTTGTTTCTTTCTTTTTTTTTTAATACACACAAAATGTAGAATTTATTTTTTGTGAACAATTTCAGTTAAAGTTTGCAATTTGTTTGTATTTTCCTGAACTTTTACCTATAGATACAGATTATTTCCTTCTGAGTAAGCTGCAGAAAATATGCCTTACAGCTCAGCATTTTAACAGTTATTCTTATGCTATTATGATTATACTCAGTTGAATGACATATAAAAACTGTCACTTCTGCTTATCCATTCCTGTTATACTGAGATTGCTATTGGTTAACTTAGTGACATACAAACTTCAAAACAAAGTTGCCGTCTCTCTTTTCTCTAATACTAGGTTTTAAATTGCTCCTCCAAATAACCTTATTAAAAATACCTAAATGTGATTCCAAGAGGGAAACTCCAAATCTCATGAAGCTGCAAACAGCAAGTTGCATCATAAAACTAGCAGCAATCAGTGCTTTGTCAAAGTGTGAGTAGTATTTGGAATCTAAACAAAAGAACACACAAAGCTACAGGGGGTTATTTCCTGCTGCAAAAATAAGGTAATCTACATGAAATTGTTGCTGAAGCTGAGAGGTGTTTAAAACAGAGAAAATATTGTTTCTTAAGTTAAATTACAGAATTTACATGTGAAATCGACTTTTATAAGAAATAACCATGATGATTTTCTAGCAAAGTTTTAGCTGTACTAATGAGCAATTCAGTTATGCTATATAGGAATTTACATGCTGTACAGGTAGCTCACTGGCAAAGGAAATAAGTGTCTAGGAAATAAGTTTCCTTCCTGACTTGTTGCTTCATGATGGGCCATTCTGCTTTGGGGCAGATTTTTATTTTTATTGTGTGTGTGTGTGTGTGTAAATAATGCTGGCAAGGTGCACTGCCTGGTTAGTCTGATCCAAGGCATCAGTTCCCGTTGTTTTTGCCACTGGACAATTAATTCCCATGGAAGTAATGGTAACAGCCTCTGCGACAGTAATGGTTAAAAATTCATAAGGGTCATAATTAAAAGTTGTCTGTGAGAAAACTGTAGGGACATTATGTATTAAAATATGTAAACAAATGTAGCCCTTCAGATCTAAAATCAAAAATACCTAATCTTCAGGATTTTTCAGGTCACAAACTATTTTCCGATTCGGTAGCTACAGTGTTTCAAACCTCAGTAAAACAGGTTTCATAAGGCTGCCTTCTATAAGACAACTATTGATATATTATATATTACACTGACATCTTTAAATAAAGATTTCTTTGTATGTGTAAGAGCACTGTGAAATCATAGTCTCTTATTCTGTAAAATCTGATGTAATCTATAGATCTTTTCTACAAAGTGTAGTCCACCCTTTTGAGACACTGAAAGACTCTTTCAAACATTTTGCTTACATCTTCTTTTTCTGTTTTGTTGTTGGTTTTTGTTGCTTTTTTTGGTCTGATTTTCCACAGCTCTTTTCTTTATGACCTCCAATATGCATCTTGCTCTCTCCCTGAGTCTCACTGAATCCTTTATATCTCTTTCTTCCATGAACCTTTTGACTTTTCTATCCTTCTCATTCAAGTACAGACAGGTGATCTTTTTCTTAAGTTAGTGAAGTATCTCTGAGCCTAATCACTCGTACCATAAGGTTATATGGTTATTTGTCACACCAGCCAACAACTCTGAACTGGCTTAGTACATTGAATAAACAGATTGGCATAAATGTGTGGAAAACACGCCCTTCATCTGAACAGGAAAACCTACCCCTTGCTGGAATTGTTACTTTTGTGACAAGAAGTTGTGACAAGAAGTACAAAACCAAAATTACAGTGCATTTTATGTATGCTTAACCATCACAGGAGCAGTAAAAGCTGAGACAAATTTATGGCTCTTTATAGTATATAATATCTGATGATCACCTCAACATGTACATGCATATTCTGAAACTACTGAATATGGAGATTTTAAAGGTGAGCTATGTGACTTATCTCAAAGTCTTTTGTTATCAACACAGTGTAATGAATAGGCAGCAAAGTCATAAAATGTGTTTTAAAAAAAATAAACAAAACAACAACAATCTTCTATTTGAGTTCCCCAGATTCTTTAAAAACTGCTGATCCAATAAAAAGATATGTAGACATAAGCTTTAATAAGCATATCTGCCTGTGCACAGATATACACTCTAAGAGGGCATTATTGCCATCTCATTTCTAGGTTTAGGAGGTCATTCCTGCCTTTTCTTAATCAGATTTGAATTGCAAAGGCACGCTTCAGAAACAGCTGGGCTCATTTTAAGACTCAGGAAATACTATTTGTATTGCTCCATGTTTCCCATTAAGACGTAAACACTATTTTTTTTCTCAAGTAGGTTATTTGGATTATATTCTAACTAAAATGAGGAATAAAGAAATTCAAATTTTCATGACAACAAGGGGAGTGCCCCTCTCTACATGCATCTGTGGTTGATCTCAGACCTCAGAGCTCACAGACAGTCCAACATGTAGTGTGTGCATGGCAGAAACCACAGACATTGTCTGGACCAAACACTTTCTGGAGTACCGCAGACCCCTACTCTCATATCAGAAAGGACTATTTATGACTATTGTCATAAATGTGTACCTTCAGGTATAGTTTCATTGGAACTGGTTGACATAGTACCAATGTTTTGAATGGATATTTTTGTTTGTTTGTTTGTTTGCTTGCTTGTTTTTGTTTTTGTTTGCATCCTGTCATATAACAGAAAACTGGAAATAAAGAATCAAGTAATAAAACCAGATAAAATTATTGAGGAGGAGGCTGCAATGATATCTATAAACATCTATGAACTTCTGATTAAAAGGAGGCACTGACAATGAAATTCAGAGCCTAGAGAAGAGCTGATCTTGTCCTATCGAGTGCAGGTTGCTGCAGCTCTCAGGTACTCACAGCAAGAAGTGCTGCATAGTTAAGACAGCTGCCTCCCCTCTGTAAAATTGTCTTTGCTTTACTTGCCAAAAGACACATCACAAATATGACAAAACGCAAAGTTGGAGATAATGGTACTAATGTTGCCACTGTGAAGGTTTGCAACCGTATGAGCAATTGGACACTTTCAGTGGCTGTATGACATTTTGAGTCCTTACAGCTGGCAACAACCTTTCACATTGAGCACTCTTACCTTGAGGGAGCACACACAAAGCCAGACGAATGTTACTCTCTTGTTTCTCTATGTTATGCTAGGGAAAGGTATTCTCTAAACAACCTGGCATTGAAGGACTTTGGGTATAATACTCTGTAGCCACTTCTTATCTCTCTGTGACACTGTAGATTTTTCTTTTTGGAAGAAAGAAATCATGAAAATGGTATGTTATATCATATTGAATTGGTATCATTGGTAGAAATTGCAGACAAACTTTTTTTTTCTTTTTTTTTTTTTTTTCCCCATAGCACTTTTGAGAAATTAATTCTCAAAATTAGGTACAAAGTACCCATGATACCCATGACAAAATATTGCATAGTCAGTAGGGGAGGTACTCTAGCCTTCTGATCATCTTTGTGCCCCTCTTCTGGACCTGCTCCAACAAGTTGCTGTCCCTGTGTTGGGTGCTGCAGAACTGGACACAGTACTCCAGGTAGTATCACATGAGAGCAGATTAGAGGAGCAGAATCCCTCCACCTGCTTGTCATATTTTTCTTGATGCAACCCAGGATACAGTTGGCATTCTGGCCTGCAAGTGCACTTGTGTTACAAGTTGCTTTCCTGTTATGTTACCTACATTTTGAACCTTTTTTTCTTATCCACAAGACTCAGAAACCCTAAAGCAGATATGTAGCCTGTTCTGGAACAGGACAGTTTTGTGTACACATACTTGCGTGACTACTGGTATTAGCCTTAATGGTACTCCCACGTTTGCAAAGGGAAAACAGATGTAAGTGCAAAAGTTTGCACATGTCATGCTGACATTAATGGAGTGAGAATTTTTTATTTTTATTTTTTAACCAAAATAGTATTTGTTGTTTCTCACTACCGTTCTATTTCTCTGTCTCCAGTCAGTTCCACAGCAAGCAAAGGTGGTGAAGAACCAATAAGTTGTCTAATACCTTTCTTTACTTCTCTCAGATTGTTCCTTATAGTATATTTTTCAGTGTTCTGTGTTGTGCTATAAAGGACATGATGCCACCATTTCCCCTGGAAAACTTTTCAGCAGTCTTATATAATTTGCCATTGGGAACATTTTTCCTTTGTTCAGTCCACATTTTCCTTTTCTTGATTTCATCCACATACTTCTATTTAATGGTAATAATCTGTCAATCACATTGTATCATTTTTCCAGATACATTCCCAAACACTAGGAGCCCAGTTCTGCACTCTCTTCTAACGGTGACTCAATGATGATGAAAATTTGATCTCCAAGGGCAGTTCTGCAAGGTGCAGCGCACATATTCTAGCTCAGTGCCACCCTGTTGGATCCAAACCTCCTGCATTTGTGTTCAAGCCCCCTCATCACATTGCCTACCTTTATTGACCTAGATATTTGACCTACTTTTGCCCATTCTTTTTGACTGGTGCCATAGGTATGAAGTAGAAATTTGGTCAAGAACCCCGTTCTCATTTGATTTTTTGGGGGTGAAAAACAAACAAATGAACAAAAAAAAAGCAAAAACAAAGAAACAAAAAACAACCAAAACCAAACCAAGCCAAACCAAACAAAACAGGACAACCAACCCAAAACAAGCACGTTCTTGTGATCTTGCATGGGAAAATATCTGTGGAGAACACCTTCTTTTGATTTTAGTTCTAATCCTCTTGCTATCCTTCATTACCCCATATCCCCATAGGGAATTGTCTTGTTTTTATTTTTTATTTGACCTGACATAAGTATCTCTCCATTTTACAAGAAGGCATTTATTTGTTTCACTGATATCTAAATTCTCTTTTGCCATTTGCCTCAGGCTTGTGTTGTATTGTCCCCGTCCGGGGATCTGTGCATATAGTACACTTCTATGGTTCCCTGAGCCTGTGAGCAGCATTTGTAAATTACCATCACTTAATAGTTTGGCAAGAGCCCCCATTATAATTTTATTTACAGTTATTTGCATACCAAAACTCTTCCTTTCTTTCAACTGTGTAGTAAATGTAAACAAAAGATGTGTTTTCACAATTTATTTAAATAATGAAAATGCATAATTTTTTTTGTTTTTAATATGTAGTCATTTTGACTCTATTTTTAAGATTTTTTTTTTTTTTTTTTCCCCAAATGTACATCCTTAGACTTAGTTTTAGGTGTGATGTTATCATTGCATCTGGAGCAGACAAAACTCTCCTGTCAAAGGTCCCATCCATGCAGTTCAATTCCTACCTACAACCGCTTTGTTGAGAAGTTGAAATTGCACTCCTCCCTTTGTTCCAAGCTGCGTATACTAATTTCATAACATGTTTATGTCACCTCTTGGTAGTAAGCAGAGGCATAGCCACAAAGAGCACACACATACACATGTTCTGTATTGCTAATTACAGTGCTTGATAACAGCTTCTTTTTATTTTCTTCTCATACATTCTTGGCTGTGTTTCTTCACCTGATAGGCCCTACTACTCACTTTTATGTAGTCACCATTTTCCTGTAAGAATGGCTTCACTCATATTTAGGCCCTCAGTAAGGCTTATTTAGTGCTTCACAGGGTATCCTTTTCCAAACTCTTGTGCTGCATGACAGAGAGGGTGAAGTTTTGACTTTGTCTGGTTAACCCTTGACTGATGTTTGTACCTAGTAAGCAGATTGGAATAAGGTTGGCTTGTCAGCTGTGGGATCCTGTGGGCTATTGCAAAATATGTCAGTATTCGCAACAGTCTCTGTGACTGAAAAATTTGTGTAGTTTACAGTGTGTTGTCATGAACTCAAAACATTTATTAATTTTAACCTCAGGATCCATATAAGCACAGCATAAATAGGAAAGATTTGAAGTATTATGTATATTCACAATGAATGATGACTTCTTGCTTTCACACATCCATTATTATATTTGGAGGCGTTTGTTTGTTTGTTTGTTCTTTTTAACCAACAGAGCAATAGGGCCTGGATTTGTTCTCAGCAGAGACATATTTCTGACAAGGCAATGCAGCTGACTGCTCATGTGAATGTTTAAATTAATGCTCACTTATACAGAAATATGCCAGCTATCGATGCATAAAACCAAATTCTGTATCACCTCTCTCTTATCTTATTCCCTAACGTGGCCCAACTTCACTTACTTTTTGAAATATTGGTGCTCTGTTTGACTACAGATAAGCATACATCCTTGCATCCCTGAACAGCTCTTTTCCTAGTTTAGTAGTTATAGCTTTCAGGTTTCCAGTCTGCTTTCCATGGTGCAATCTTTTCTTTTACAAGAGTCTTCATACATTATAAACTTTACTCATGCACCCTCTACTTAATGCTATTTGCAGTCTGGTAATATTTTGCTACAGAGAACACAAAAATGATGAGGCAAATTAAGTTCTTCCTGTCTCACACCAAAAATGTGGTTCCTCTCCAGGCTTTGGTTTGGTGACATTCTTCGGGAAGCAAAAAAGAGTGCAAATTGTTTTTATTTTTTCTTCTGTCAAATTTCATTGAAGTTCTTGTTTCTTGTCCACTGCCATCCAGTTTCCCAGAAACTATAGGAGGTCATTCCTCCTGATGAAGTAAACAGAAGCAGGACCTTTAGGAAAGAGATTTTTGGACATTAATACTGATTATTAATGCTAGAAGAAATACTGTAACAATAATAAGATCAGAAAATGAGATTTTTTCTTTCTTAGGGATTTTAAGATTGCTATCTTCATATATTTGGAGTAAGTAGAGAAGTAAAGGTCCAGCAAGTGACAAGAGTGCTCAAAGGTGTCATTAGCATAGTGATCTCAAAAAACACAATTTGAAGAGTTGCAGCAAATGTGAGGGATATTTTGGCATGGAATCTAAGAGGAAGAACAGTCTCGAAAGGCATAGCCTGTGCTGATCATGAGATGGTGTTGCTGGCAGGACTGTGCTGCCCATATTTTCATGCTTCATATTTCATATTTCATTGGTTTGGCAGATAAAATTATTATTTAAAGACAACCTTTCACCTTAATTAAGTTTTTAAAATTGTTTCCTTATTTAGTCAAGGAACTTTATCAGTGCTTATTATAACAAGCTTGGTAAACTGTGGGAAAATACTGGTTTTGTCTATTCTGTGTTTTCTAGAAGTTTGAAATTGTAACATGAACCTAACTTGACAAGAAATTGATTTTCACAGTCTAAAGGAAGATTATTGGATGTTTAATATTCTTTGTGCAGTACTCAGCAAAAGGATCATTTCTGCTTGATTTAAAAGGTTGTCAGCCTCTCAAATATTCCCTGTAAGCTCAGTAAGTCTGTTTGTATATATTCAGCTAAATATAGCACTCGTGGGGTGTGTATATATGTGTACATATATGTATATAACTTTGTATACGTACACACAGCGTGCCGTCTTTGAAATTTCTTAAGCATACATATCTGTCTACCTATGCAGAATTTCCAATTGCTCTCTCTCTTAGCAAGAGAATCAACCCAGACTGACCTACTGTCTTGTTCATACAGTTCCATCATCAGACTAAAAAGCAGGAATAACATCACATGAATCACTGGAAATAAAACAAAACAAACATAAGAGATTGCAATGTAAACTCAGTTCTGTTCCTTCTTGTGTATCTAAAATAAGTAATCTCCCACTTGGCAAATAGTTAGGCGTGCAGGAGTTCCCTTCAAGGTAGCTTGCCATGACTCACATGCATAACATAAAACACAGATACTGCCACGCAGAGGGCTTGTTTATTGAATTCCCCTGATGGCTACATCTGTGCTGGGAATTGGCAGCCCTTGTACACATTGAAGCCCTCAGAACTCAGCCTGGAGAAGCATTTTCCCCATAGAGATAATTGTTTTTTTGTCAAGAATAGCGTAGTGGAGCACTTTTGTGAGAACTGTAACCAGAACGTGCTCTGCACAGGTGGTTGCATTGATAGAGATTATTCAGTAAGGATAAATAGAGTAGAAGTGTAAGCCAAATTATGGAACATCATGTTTGTGAGTTAACCTGCATTTCCATGTTGCTTTTCAAAGGGTGAAATAGTTTGGGATGCTTATGTTGAGCAATCCTTTGTCTTTCTGTATTACATACAGCTAGGAGATTCCCATATTGTGTGACAGATGATACAGCAAGCAGTCTAACTATTTTGTTATTATTTGCAATGATGCTACTGGGGAACGAAGTAAAACAGAGAAAATTGCTTTTTTTCTTTTTCTTTTTCTTTTTGTTTTCCTCAAATTGATTTTCCTACAAGCAGTGCCAAAATATCTGCTGTTTCAATGCATTCCAAAGGCCCAGTCCTGTAAGACTCATCTCCACATTCCTGCAGCAGGGTTCCACACCTCTGTCCCACACCAACGCCCGAGGGCCCGGGCCCTGTGCACATACATACATTAGTCATTGCACTGAGCCCAATAGGGGGGTGACCTGCTGACATGACTGCACCAGGAATGCACAATGCCTTATTCTTGCAGCAGTGCTACAGACACAGGCAACAAACACATCTGATATTGCAGCCATGAGCTGAAAGACAGAGCCAATGGGTAGGCAACTTTATTCTAAAGTACAGGTAAATTAGAGAGAAGGAGGATTAGCAGGTCTTAATGGTGTGGCAGTTTTTGGACACAATTTGTTTTTTAAGGGAATAAACAAATAATCAAACAGCGGAGAGTGTGTATTTAAAATGATCACCAAAGCACTTCGAAGAAGCATTTTCTGTAAGAGTATAATTGGCACGTTGTATTCCTACATACTTTTACATTTTAAAACAAACCTACTTAACTTCAGAGAATGGCAGCATCATCTGGGGGTTATAGGGAGTGTGTTTGCTTACATGTCTTCAAAATGAGAAAAAAACATGTTTTATCTAACTTCATGGAATGTCTTGAAACTGTCAGTATTACTGCCTTGAAGGTACAGATGGTAAATATGTCTCTGCCTTTCTTTTCTTTAGAAAGTCCAGACTTTGTCCCAGCATCAGAATGGCGGCTTGTGCTAGCTGCAGCCATACAATAGCTCCTTATTGCTTGTATTGGAAGTCTAGTTTCTACCAGTTCATACAAAGAATATAAATGATATTCAAATACAATATTTTATGTTGCCATAATTTTTAATGAATGTTGAATAAAATGGTCTTTCTCAGAAGCAATCTAAACTCTGAAAAGAGTATTTTCAACCTTAAACTTTCCTGCGTATTTACATCTCTATTGTGTGTCCTTCTAATGCTCAGCTCTCTGCCATAGTTAATAATCTTTTCTCCTTTTTCATTCTATGTGCGCTGATCCTGTGTGTATGATGGCAGCTAATTACCAGCTTCAGCAGTTAGAAGGAAATGAACTCGGAAAATGAAAATATCGGTTAGGCCAGAGATTAGGAAAAAATTCTTCACCAGGGTTGGCGGGGTCCTCTTTACCTTGTCGCAGAAAGCACAAGTCTACTTCCAGCCGATGTGTAAGGGAGCACTGAACATGTTCCAGGCCAGAGCTGGGCTGCAAACCCACCTCATGGAAATGATAGAGGAAGTCTGAGCCCAGGTGTGAAAGCAGGACCTGGGGGGACAGATTCACTGTAGATGAAAATATTTAGGTTTTTTGTAACAATGTATTCATAAAGGGTTTATTCTGCTCAGATTATTTGGTCTTTAGCTTGTACCCATGTGGAAAAAAATCAAAACTGTATGAACGAAGCTCAGTCCTGCAAAGTTATTATATAAATCGCTCATGATTAAGTAGATTTTGTGCCTAGCCAATGTATTTTCTAAAGAGAATTTTGCATGAATCTCCAGTAATGACAGTGCCTTAAAACAGTATACTCACTCTGAGGTAGTAAGCCTCACATTCATTGAGGCAAAGAGCAAATGATCTTTTTATTTCCATTTCCCAGGAGTAGAGATATACACAGGGTGAAGAGTTTACTGAAGGTCAAGTGCAAGATAGCAGAGCTGGTATTAAAATTGGAGCTTTTCCAGTCCTGTTCCTATACTTGAGGCACTTCATATTGCTACTTCAGTTGTACTTTACTCTCATAAAAATGATTTTTTTAATGACAAGAATGTTAAAGAGTAAAATATCTGAAACATTAATGTACAATTATTTATGTGTCCTACTATCTACAAACTGACTCTCAGTACATGAATACATACCTGCATCATTCTAATTCACAAAGAGTAAAAGAGAGAAGGAATTGTTCTTTAAAGTGTTACTTAAACATGAAAAAAATGAGTGTGCTTTGTAGCAAGCGTCCTTTTCTAATGTATTTCATAATTCTGTGTTTCAGAGCAGTGCATGGATTGTGACTTACCTTCCAGAGGAGAATGAACGAGATGTTAGTTTGGAACTATTCTTGGAATTAGACCAGCATGAGGTCCCCTCTACCAGTCTAAGGTAATACTACTGAAATGCAAGAAATCTGAAGTGATGTATGTCCAGCTGACCATGTACTGACAGTGTTAAGCCTGGCAAACGTTCTGTATGCCTGCAGTCAAAAGGAGAAGGAGAATGAGTAACCCCTGGGACATTGCTCCACGAGGCATGGCAAACACACATTTCTCTCCGAGGAGTATTTATTCAGTGAAACAAAAGCTTCTCTAGGAGGTGGACAGGTTTACTAATAGTGGTAGCCCAGAATTCTGCTACCATGAAGCACCTTCTTGAGGTCACTGTGAAGAATAGCTAGGTTGTTTTTTACTCACCAACACAGCATAACAGCAAATACAGCATCACTGAAATCCTGCTTTCCTTTAACCTGGAGTGCACCAGAGAAGGTTTCAGTTGCAATCATTTGCATCAGGATGAGCCTGATCTAAAGCCAGGGCGGAAGCAGCCCTAGTGGGACTTGTACACATAAGTAAGTCAAGTATGATTTGCCAAGCGATATGCATGAAAACTAATTTGCTTGCTGGAGAATATTCTTTTGAAATGTTTTCTTTAAATGATTGCAGCTCAAAAGCGGCAGAAAATGTATCCAGGTCTGAGGCATGTCTGCCTCATTCTTCTTCCTTAAGGTTGCATCAATTATGTATGCCCTTGTCACTTTGGATAACAGCCTTGATAGGTACTAATTGAAGATATTAATTATTATGTAATGACTTTCACTTTTTTTTTTTGGAGTATTTAAAAAAAATTGTGTTGACAATAGTATGCTATGATGAATGGTTGTTAAGATATCTCCAGTGCAAAATAAAATACCATTTCTGCAGTAATTTCAGTGATACCAAGTCAGCATGATTTGAATGATATTATGGGTAGATTACACTTTTTTTTTTTTTTTGCCTACTTGGGAGTGGGAATATCCTTTATATTTACTATTATTCATTAAAAACCTGCATAAATGCACTCAAATTATTCTCAAAAACACATTTAAAGATCCTGAAACATACCGTAAATGATACAAATCCTTCATGTTCAGAAATTTCAGAAGTTTGTTTTGATTTCAGTGGGAGCTCTGTAAATTATATGCTGAAATATGTATACATATTTTTTAAGAAAAAAGCTTGAACACAGATTTTTCTGCAACTTTATCACATATTTCATCTATGCTATTTCAGCTGTCAAAAACTCATTAACACAAATTCAGTGAAAGTCTTATGTGCTGGTACTCACTTGTGAGAATTACGGTTTCTTAACATCTCTTAAAGACAAATGCCGCTGCATTTTCTAACAGCTGTCTCGATTTCATTCTTGTTGCCAATCTGAAGTGCATCACAGTGCATTTATACAGTTCCCATTATTTAAGAGGAGTTAGACACCTAAATTAAAAAAGAAATAAATATATAAGTATATATATATATATGTACAGGCACATTTCCCTCTAATTTCTGGTGGCCTCTTCTTCTAGAAGTAAATTAACAACTTCTACTGTTCTAATGTGTGTGCCTAAAGAGTACATTATTCTGTAACACAAATGCCTTGACAATTTCTTACTTCATTTAAGCAGCATTTCACATATTTAAATTCAATGAAATACCTAATCTCCTCAGTATTTTTAACTACAGCACTACTCTTATTCTGTGAAAGTGCTAATGAGATCTCAGGCTGATTTTGGTGATCTGTTCTTATGTATGTGTAGCTCAGTGGTCTCCTACAGTACAATAATGGAAACAGTACTGTAACTAGAACATAGTAAAACACAGTCAACTACAAAAACAACAACAACAAAAAACCCAACCAAACAAAAACCTTGAGAACAGTGAGTGATTTAAGAGGTTTAAGAGAATGCAGATTTCCTTGCTGTGCTGCGCAACTGCTCCTCAGGAGCAGCTTTGTTGAAATTTCATGTAACTGCTACTGTGGCCCTATCTGAACTCTTGGGGATGCAGTGAAAACCACCATGCTAACCAGTAGCACTGTGTTTGTCTTAAGTCTTCCGAACCAGTTTGTGTCCATTTGAGCTGACTTGGATCAGTAAGAGGTCTGGAGTTAATGTAGTATTTTTTCATCTTCAGAAGAATGGAGATTTTTAGATAAAATGCCAATGGATATTTTGAAAAAATAGGTTCAGGACTAGCTGCTGTTACTTCCAGACTTTTTTTTTCTGTGTGTTTCTGTGATTGTGCTGAATCTTGAGCATTTCTTTGCAATGTTTTATGTTTTGAGTAGGATTGAGGCTGGGGTCTTCCTATGCAGAGATAAGACTCGTTCTTAATAAGAACAAGTGATAGGATTTAGGCAGAATTTGATTGTCTGGGTTCAGGACAGTCATGTACTTCATTATTGCAGCGTAACTTACTGGATTTGACATCAGGTTCTGTCAAGTAAATCTGGTGGTGAATTAATGATAGATATGTGTGTAGAGAATCAAATACATCCTGCATAGGAATATGTTTTTTTTAAAAGCAAGGTTAAACATGTACCAGAGGTAATCCCAAATGCACTCTTCTTGTATATTTTCACATCATAACAAATTTTTAATTTTAATCCTCAAATTAGTTGTACTTGGCACTGTCAGCCAAACTCCTATCATTCTTGGAAGGTATACATATTACATGAACAATGACTCCCTTTTGTCACCATTTTATGGAAAAGATATGGTGTGCATGAGTATATGTGATAAAGATAAAAAGCCAAGCCCTTCTCCAGCATAAAGGCCTTGGAAAGCTCTAAGTTTGGAAGTTCTTAGTAAGTCCATATAGCAAAAGTTTTGTTAGAAGAGAATTGTGCAGCTGAGCTTTTGAAGTGTAAGAATTAAAGTATCCTTTGAAATCCTTATGATGTTATCACGTACAGTTCTCACTTATTCAATGAATGGAGGTGGAAGATAAAATCTTCAAAGCTGTAATGCTGGTAACTTTAATTTATATAAATGGAGTCACCAGTAATTGAGTTTGGGCACCTTCTGTACATAATGGACAGGGCAGTGAGATCACCAGGCTCTATTCCTGGTACTGTGCTGGTCTTGACACCAGCCTTGAAATGTGCTGTGACCCTGTCTGGCTTCCTTCTGTAGATGGACAGGATTGGATTTTTTCAACTTCAAGGAAATTTCACTTGAAAATGGATATTTATTTTCTACCTGTGAAGGTAGTGATAGGGGTTAATGTATAAGCAGTAAACTACAGGGACTATAAAAGGAGAAGTCTTCTGAGCATGGTAGAAAAGGAGGGAATGGACTCTTTCCCCCCCTGAATCACAACCAGATGTGCTTTCTTTTTGTAAACATCTTTTGTAACACTTTTGTCAGAGAGGGATAGTGGGATTCGGTGCACCATCAACAAGACTGCTGATGACACACAGCTGAAAGTTGTGATTGAAATGCGGGAGGGAAGAGAGACCATTCAGAGACACCTGGACAGGCGTGAGAGGTGGGCCCTCATGGGGTTCAGTAAGACCAAGTGCAAGGTCCTGAACCTGAATTGCGGCAGTCTCAAGCACAGATTCAGCCTGGCTAATGAGTGGCTTGAGAGCAGCCCTAAGCAGAAGGACTTGTGGGGTTCTGGTGGATGTAAAGCTGGACACAATCCATCAATGTACATTACCAGCTTAGAAGGTCAACAGTATCCTGAACTGCATCAAAAGAGGGGTGGCCAGAAGTGACAGGGAGGTGATTGTTCTCTCTTTTCTGACCTTGTGAGTTCCCATTTGCAGTAATGTGCCCAGGCCTGGGGCCTCCAGCAGAAGACAGACATGGAACAGTTGGAACAGGTTCACAGGAAGGGCTATTAAGATGATTAGAGGGCTGGAGCACCTCTCTTGTGTAGACAGGCTGAAGGAGAAAAGAAGTCTCTGAGGTGACCTTATTGAAGCCTTCTTGTACTTGAAGGGAGTCTGCAAGAAAACTAAAGAGTGCAGTGGTAGGAAAATAAATAAATGTTTTAAACTGGAGTTTTAGATTAGACATTTGAAAGAAACTCTTTGCTTAGAGTGTGCTGAGACACTAGAACAGATTGCCCAGAGAGCTATAGACGGGAGTTGGACATGATAACCTTTAAGGTCCTTCTAATACAAACTGTTTCATGATTCTATAATTGTATGAAATCAACAATCTAAAGTTTGTATTGTGCTTCTTCTCCCCTTTAGATGATCTATATAATTCTCTTCACTATACGGGGAATGTATAAATATTAATGTATATATAGAAATAAATAGAAGACAGCATCTGGTGCATTTTTAAGCATGGGGCAGTAAGAACAGCAGAGAATTCTATTTGAAGGCTGCAGGATCAGTTCTTATTTTCAAGGTTGCTTTTTTCAGCATCACCTCATTATCTGTACTGTAATGCTTTGATTAAATAGCTAAAAGTTTTGTGTTGTTTGTGTATCCAATACAAGAAAGTAAATCTAATGCAGAAGGGAAGTCACTGATTAATATTCGCTAATTCCATATCATTTAGCATCCTAGCTGTCATGACACCATGGCTTTTGTTGGTAGCTCAGCCACCATTAATTAATTCTGGAAAATGATGATGGAACTGTTAAACATACAGTTTTAGTCCAGGCTAACAGTAGGTTAGCATTTTGGGAATAAAATTGCAAAGTCCTGTTTTTAGAAAATGTCAGCATCTACCTAGAGGAAAACAGCGGCATTTGCTTTTATATGGTATTTTCTCTAGTACATTATAGAATCATAGAACCATAGAATGCCTTGACTTGGAAGGGACTCTTAAGGACCACCTACTTAACTCTTACCAAAACTTGTCATTTATTCTCATGAACATGAGTGTTCCAGCTATAGCATGAGTCCAGTTGGAAACAGAAAGTATGTTATGCTACTTACATAGCCAAATAAACAAATGTTTGTTATAGCTGTAATCCAAGTACCTATAAATAATAGGCATATCAAAAATACAGTTATTATACATAAGATTTAATATTATATACAATATAATTTTCATGCAGATATATGTATTTATGTTATACTTAAAAACAAACAAACAAACAAACATTTATATCATTGTTTTATCTGTTGTTGATACTCTGCTCTGTTTTTTATCTTTCACTCTGGCCATGTAGCTGGTGCTAACTTCTCTAGCTAATTGCTCTTCAGATCACTGCAGCAGAAGATAGCGAGGCCTTGGGAACAACACTTCCTTTACTATTGCTGTGACTCCCTGTTAGGGAGTTACACTATTACTATTACTGTTACTACTGCTGTTCATTCTCTTGCTGTGTCACTTGGTTTGTTAAATGTTGTACACCTTTGTATTACTTACTTCCTGACCAAGTGCAACTCAAGCACACGTTCTGCTACCGATTATACATTTGCTTCTGTTCCTATATTCCCCAAATCAACACTCTTCATAATAACTTAAATACTGCAAGAAAAAGTTGCTTTGCTAGTCTCATCAGCTTGTGTTAGGAATAGGTATGGGAAGGTATGGTGTGTGGATGGGTTACTTTCAGGTTTGTTTTACTTATCTCAAATTTATTTTCAGAAGTGCCAGCTTGGAATTATCCAGTAACTCACAGACATATTTTCTCTGAAATTCTTCCTTATCTGACTGATTTCTATCAGCTTCATGGTAGCTTAATGAGGGAAAGCACCCTGCTGGCATCCTTCCAGGAACTTGGTCCTCCCAAATTAGCAGATGTACAATCCCAGGGAGAGCATTTGTGCAATGCACAATTGCACAAACAGCACTGCAAAAGGCCGCAGAGAAGTTAAGTGTTTCAATGTGGGTTGACCTTTGAAGCTCTGCAGCATGTCTCTTTCAGCAGCTGGGAGCAGGATGTTCACTGGTGAAAGGCTGCAGGGATAAACTGAGATCCTCAGCCCCCAAGGGCAGTGCCAAGACACCCTTCTCACAGTAGGCTTTAGGGTACCTTTCATGTAGGAAGGATTTCCCATAATAAGTTGGGTGATAATATGGTCTGTGCATCTCTCAATAAATGAAGAAGTGTCACAATGTTTGAATTATGGTAGGCTGAGTTCTTTTCTCAGTTGCTTACGTATTTATTCACATGCTGATTTTATTTTGACTGAAAACTGCTGCTGTAAACTCTGGTTCTAATACTTGAGTTTAATATTATTTTACCTTCATAGGAAGAATTGCTAGGGTGAGATCTGGAAGGGCTTCTTTGGCACCTCAGACCAAAGGTTTGCAAAAATAGCCTTTTATGGTAGGATGAGAAACATACTTGGACTTCCTAGGGGGACATCAGAGGAAGGAGGTCATTGTGAGTGTCGCCTGTTTGTTCATGGTGAGAGCTCATCTGAGGCAGCCAGCAGAAGCTCCCGTCTTCTGAAAATGATGTTCCAATGTCTTCCTGTCTGGTGTGGTATTTCACATGTACTGATAACAAAGAATGGCTGCTGGGAATTCTGCATGATAGTGTGCATACCAAGACCAAAACTTTAGGCTTGGATTTTCTGTATCTATATTTACAGCTTCTGTGAAACACAGAGAGCAAAGTTTAACTTCTTGAGAGGCTGCATGTGAAGGATTCCTACAGGCATGGGTCCAGAGCTCAACCAAAGATTGGTTTGCTTGCTGCTCTGAGGACTATAATCCCCCAAAATCATATTCCTGGTCTTCATCTTCCAGTTTTGCAGACTGAGACCTATAAAAAATAAACATTATGAGAACAGGAACATGGCTGTATCTCATATATCATACAATCACAGAATGGTTTGGGTTGGAAGGGACATTTAAGATCATTTAGTTCCAACTCCCCTGCTATAGGCAGGGGCACCTCCTGCTAGATGAGGTTGCTCACAGCCCCATCCATCCTGGCCTTGCATGCTTCCAGGGAGGGACATTCACAAACTTTCTTCCACTCGGCTTTGCTGAACTTCATGGGGCTGGCATGGGTGCATGTCTCAAGCCTGTCCAGATCCTCTGGATGGCATCCCTTACCTCTAGCATGTAAATTACACCACTCAGTTTGGTGTCATGTGCAAACTTGCTGAGGGTGCACTCAGTCCCACTGTCCATGCCATCTACAGAGGTGTCGAACAGCAGTGGTGCTAGCACTGATCCCTGAGGAATCAGCATCCCTATTGTGTCCATCCACTTGGACCTGGAGCCAGCTCTTTGAGAGCAACCATCCAGTCCTTACCCAGTGAGTGGTCTGTTCATAAAATCCTTTTTTTTTTTTTCTATTTTAGCAACCAGGATTTCATGAGAGACAGTGTCAAATGCTTTGCACAGGTCCAGGTAGATGATGTCAGTTGCTATTCTTTTACCACTGACACTGTAACTCCATCATGAAAGTCCACCAAGTTTGAAAGATGTGAAATATGATCTGTGAAATCAGGGAGGTAAACAGAGTGATAATGATATAGCAACTGAAAGCACCTCACAGAGCACTGCTTTATTTAAAAGTATGTGTAGTATAAGCCTTAGAGACAGGTAATGGTGGCGGCTCTGAGGATGGCACAAATAAATTCTTGCTGGTACTTTTAAGAAGGCAGGCATTTCTTCCACTGAATTATGGAGCTATTTTTTTGTGCCATATCATATCAATGAGATGTAACCAATTCTGGTAGGAGATGCTCTGAAAGAAGAAGATAAGGGCAGTATTGTATGCCTTAGGACTAGAGTGAGAAGTATAGCATCATAGAGTCATCTATGGCGGAAAATACCTTTAGATCATAAAGTCCAACCACCAGCCTGACCTACCAAGTTCCATCACAAAACCATGTCCCTCTGTGCTACATCCATACATTTTAAAAATATTTCCGTAGAGGCTGACTCCGCCTCTTTCATGGGCATCCCCTTCCAGAGCTTAACCACACTGACAAAATTCTTCCTAATGTCAAATCTAAACCTCTGAACAATTTGAAGCCATTTTCACGTTCTGTCACTTGTTAACCCTAGACAAGAAAGCAACACCCACCTCAATACAACCTCCTTTTAGCCAGATTTAGAGAGAGACAAGGTATCTCCACAGCCTCATCTTCTCCAGACTAAACAGAACTTCTTCATTGCTCAAGCAGCTCAATATCTTTCATGCACTGAAGGGCCTCAAACTGGACATTGTACTTGAGACTCAAATTTCCATACCCTCAAAATATATTTGGTACAGTATATGAAAAATCTGAAATGAATATTTCATGCTTGTGGGATTCAGTCTCTTTGTTTCGAGATAAAAAGAAAGTGGGAACCTTTGGAAAAGAAGGTTAACTGCCCATGTTGAGCCTTATCTTCCAAATTCTGGAATATATTTCAAAATTATTTTGAAATATTTAAAATATTTAAAATATTATTATCAAAATTAATATATGTCATGGTTTTACATCTTTTTGGTGAGATATATATAGTAGATATCTCACTTGTCAGAAATAAACAGTTCCTTCTTAATTGTTACATATCACAAATCTGCTTATTTATCCTGTTAAAAAAATGAAAATCTGAATGTATCATTAAAACCAGAGATTTTGTGCGTCAGTTTAGACATTGGCTTTTCCTTTTTTAAAAGAACAGTAAGTTTGTTATTATTTTATAAGCAGGGACATACATGCTGTTTTAAGACTGAATTATGTTGGTAAATAAAATTCTTCTCTCTGGTGGTTGGAAAAATTCTAAGGGAAAAGGAAAGGTCTCTGTCTATAGGTTTTGCTTTGTCACCCTTCTGTACTCTGCATCAAAAGAACAAAGGCTATATGCATAATGAGGCCATGCAAATGAACTGAAATCAGCAGGAGTGGGGGATGGGAAGATGTAAAATACGGCTATCAGTATAATGACCAAGGAGTAGAGAATTTAAATGTTTAATGCTTACACATTCAAGTTCATTTTTCTGTCATCTTTTTGAAATGTGGACTGAGGCTTTTGAAAGACCACAATGAAAAGAATTCTGTTTTGCACCTAGAGGATTAATAACATTATTTAGCAGACTGCCCAGACATACTGACCCTCCCAACAGCTTTTTACCTTTATTTTTTAAATAATAGAAGTCTGGTAATAATTAGTAGGGATAACAGAGGAGAGGTAGAAGCCCTGCTATTTGTGTTTGCAATGGGGGCTTTTTTCTTGCCCTGCTGCACTGTCTGGATGCCAGCTCCCCATCTCAGACGTGATGGAAGCTTAGAGTACAATAGAAGCAAAGCAACAATATGAATTACAAATACATGTATATCCTACTGCATGGCCTTTCCCTCCCCCTCCTTTAAATGAATGTAGTCTAAAAATATCCTGTATTCTAAATTGCTTTACTACTGAGGCGGTATCTTGCAAAAATGCTACGCTTATTTACAGAAGAAAATAAAACCTCAGACCCCAGACAGAAGAATGTTAATGTGAATCATCTTGTTTCTGACTGTAAATTAACCATAATTTTGAACATTGCGAGTGATATTACTCTCATTAAATTTTGTGGAGTCCCTGCTTGTATTATGAGCAATGTTATTTTACTTACGGTGCAATTATAGAAAATAGCTTCTCACTTCAAATTAAAATTAGCGAAAAAATATAGATATTACTTGAAAGGTACATATTGTGGGTTGTTCTTTTATCATTGTGGCTTGCTAAAATTAATTAATATCAGCTGCTTGAAAATAATTAGTTGTAAATTAATTGTTTACAAGAGTACTTTCTGAGGAAATAAAAAAAAGAAAAAGAAAAAGAGAAAGAGAAAGAAAAAGAGAAAGAAAAAGAGAAAGAGAAAGAAAAAGAGAAAGAGAAAGAGAAAGAAAAAGAGAAAGAGAAAGAAAAAGAAAAAGAGAAAGAGAAAGAAAAAGAGAAAGAGAAAGA
>JAPSGF010000003.1:4344524-4415711 GCA_035772895.1 Perdix hodgsoniae
GAAAAAGGAAAAAGAAAAAGAAAAATGCACCACAATAGTAAATTGAACGCATATTAAGACTACTTTTCAATTTTAGAACCTGATTCACCAATTCACTTACAACAAATAGATTGCATGACCAATCCACAGATAAAAAGAGGTTTACTCAGGTAAGTTTAGTTACATGAATGTGAGATCTTACAGGAGCAAGCCCTTGTCTGTAAATATTTGGAAAATAAATCACTAATGAAATACAGTGTATACTTCTGTTTACAAAATGGAAATGTCCACTTGGCAATTGTAAAATGTGCTAATGAAAGGCTGTCTTAAAGACGTGAAAAATAGCCCAGTATGAATGATTTCCTTTAGCACTAGTTAAATCCGTTATTTAGTTGCTATCAAAAGGAACACTAAAATGAATCACCCTTTAGCATTTTAACTCTTTTGTGCAGAATCTTAGAGCTGCCAATGTCAGAGTGTGGGGCTTAATCTGACAAAAACTTATCAACTTTGTAATTCCCGGTGTATTTACATATATGCAAGCATATATGTGTACACCAATTCATTTTACTACATCTATTTTATACAAGTGGAACCTTAAGCAGGCAAAATACTAAAAGAGCCAATCAAAGTACTCTCAATATACCCATAAAACCCTTAAAACTGACTTTTTCTTTTTCAAACAAACAAACAAACAAACAAACAAAACGATCACACACACAAAACCCACCGCTAAATAATGGAGATGCAGACTGCCTTACAGAATATTTTCCAGTTCTATCTTGCTTCTGATTTGAAATTCCCGCGAGAGTATGGGCAAGCCAGAAATATAAACCAGAGAAACAGGAAAGAAAAGAAGTAGAACGCGGGGACTTGTAAATAAACCCATGAACATCAAGAAGTGGGGATGTTACGATTATGTGTTTTACTGGTACAAGTTGCTAGTAAAGCCATAAGGCCAGACATCATCAGCAAGATGTACTGTTGACTGTGCTGCAGAGGGGGAGTGTGTGTGCAAGCGTATGCATCTATGTAAGTGCGTATGTATGTAAGTGTGCACGCCTGTATGTGTGTGGAAGACAGACGGGAGAGGGAGGAGAAAGAGAGAGGTGGGAGAAAGGCAGCGAGGTGGGGACAGGCAGACACAATACAGCATAATAACATTCCTGCATGTCTAATACCTTAAAGACGCTGTGTCCCTCTGCACCCTAATGCAGCCTATTGCAAGCAGACTCAGAGACTCAGTATTTCATCCTTGACTCAAGTACTTCTAAACAACAAAAAATGAAAAAATGAAAAAAAAGGAAAAAGTACTCCTAGCTTCAAGTACAAGGAGAAATGAAACATTTAACAATATTTTGAAAAGGCAATACTGCTTGTATTTGTGTCTCACGTGCTTAGCATGGTACACTAAATATTTAAACTATTTATTATTTAGTTTTGCATCACACTTTAAAATCCATAGCAGAATAGTAATAGTTTCAATTTATTTTTCAATAAAGACAGATTTTTAAAGATTGCAGTTTCCAAGATGAGCAGCGAAGCGAAGCCCATAGTGGGGCACTGGCAATAGCATTTGGCTCTTTTGGCATTGCGGCAGCTCTTCTGGGAAGATGGTGGCATTTTTTTGTTCATGTGATAGATGCTGTGGCTTCAACAAAGACTGACTGAATTGCCTTAACAAAGAAGGGTCGGGCTGCGCACTGCTCACAGAGCAATAACCACCCTGTAGCTCTCTCAAGCCCACACTGTATGTCATGCAGGTCTCAAGTGGCTTTTGTTTTTGACATCTTTTGTAAGCTCTTAGTCCCCCTCACCCCTCCCTACATCAAATGTCAAGTTAATTTACAGGGTGCTATTACGGGTGCGTTTCTCCATGCTGTGGCTGCCTGCCAGCAGCAGCTGGGACCTCATGGGCCAGCAGAACAGGAAGCCCCTGGCCATCATCTGGGTGTTGGGAGTGACCAGCAAGGGAGCTCTCTGTGCAGGGTTAAGCCTTAGAGGCTGTTTGGCTTGCAGAGCTCCAGGAGGAAACTTTGCTTTCCTCTTGTAGGTGAAAGTCTATGACATTAACAGCAGCAACTGTAAATAAATATCATTCCTTGTGACTTTAGCTTATGTGAGTACCAGGCAGATGCTTGCCATTGAATTATTGTGTTCGGCTCCTTAGCGATGCAAAAGGAACTCTCTATCATAACCACTGTGCAGCATTTGTGGAAGCTGCTCCTTTAATTTTAGAAGTTTACTTTCCATAAATTGCCCTAGATATGTTATTTAAAGCAAATTAAACAAACCTTGAAAAATCTATATGCAAATACATAAGAATGAATTTATTTGGGTGATGCATTTTTCCAGCTGCTGCATGCATCAATTAGTGTTTTCTAAGCAGCATGAAAAATGCAAGCAGCTGTTACATTGGAGTAGGTACGTAGTGAATTTAGAATGTAATGTCTCCAATGTCTACCAATTTTGATTGTTCATAGCACTCCAGTCCTAATAGGTGGTAGTGATAAAAACTCAGAACCCCACAATTTAATAGAATCTTAATGAAAGAGAGCCTCCTCTTTGAATGGGAGATCAATACCTTGACTTGTCACTAATTTAAAGGAACACATTATAGTTTCTAGAGGTACTGCTCTCAGAACTGCTCCTTCAGCAGTTTGGACACAGGCTGTTTGTACCACCTGCGAGCTGCATAGGAGCTTGCAGGATCAGGGTCTCTCTCAGCAGGCGTATCCCCTTGAATATGACTCCTAAATCTCAGATTTTAAAACGTAGCTTGTTCTGAGCACCAAGAGCAAAGGACACATGCAGCTCAAGGGATGACCTTATGATGAAGGTAGAGTATCATTAAAAAATGCACGTAGGACAGAGCCCTTGATAATAGGAAAAATGATGTCATTTTTCCTATTATATTTTATTCATATGTGCTTGTGATAATTTTCATTAGTCAGAGAACTGAGTTCTCATGATTGCTGTGATCAAAGAACCTCTTGGGAAAGCTCTTGGTTTGCACACAAGGTCTCCAGGTTTGGATCCTGGTGAGGATGGGGCAGGGCAGGCACACCTTGCTGTCTTCTAGAAGCAAAGCATATGTTCAAAGCAGACAGAGAAAATTCCTACGTACGTGTCTCACTGTTTTCTGAAAACAGTATCTTAAGACACTCCCTTGATCTTCATGAACGCTTTGACAGATTATAAATCCTGCCATTATAAAAATACCACATGCGGGGGCTGTACTGCTTTGTGCAGATGTGATGCACATGTACCCATGCATGTTTCCAGACACATGTGCTTGTATATGTGGGAACATTTTTCACTCCCTGTGTACACAAAGGAACATCTGCAAGTTTTGTCTGCAGTGTGCCACAGTCAAGTTTGCAGTGTGTACCTGTGCAGTCACTTGAAAAAACAAATGTAAAATACAAGGTTCAGCTCCTCTGTGTTATATAAAGCAAAGGCTTCCCAATTATTCCATTGTTTCAGTACCTTCTGGCTCGTTTCCCCAGTTAAATCTGTGGTCTTGCACAATACTGGAAGACAGGACTTTCAGTGAAGTCCTCTCCTATTTCCTCATCAGAGATAAAGGGCAGGATTGTGTTTATGTCTGTTAAAAAATCCATAGAAAATATCTAAAAAATTAAAGAAAATGACAAAAAAGTTTTGTTTTGTTTTTTTTCTTAAGTACAAATGAGTGGTGTATGTAAGTACTTAAGACACAATGAAGTGGACTCTTAAATTTTATTAGCAGCCAGTAAGTTCTATTAAGAATGTACCTAACTGAAGCCTAAGTGCTGTGCTTTCTTTAATTTGACCTGCAATATTTTTTTATTTAGTTATGTAGTAGTACATCAATCTCTGTTAAGGCTGAAGGACTCATACAGTACTGATGCTGCATGTTTTGTCCTGTAAATATGATATAAATACATTTTTCTTTTTATTTTCATTACTTTTTCCAAAGTAATTATCTCTACAGTAATATGCAGTAATTATCTGAGATAGAAAAGGCAATTTTACAAGGTTTGGTTTTGTTTGTTTGTAAAAAGTGAGTCTTCTCAGACTTGCCATTGCATTCCGGTGTGTAAGGAGTACCACTGGTATCTGAGGCACCAAAGAGCACTGCCCCTCCATCCACAAGTAACTTGAATGACTTCAAATGAAATCACATCAAGAATTTGAAGGACTAGTGGATGTGCAATCTACTTAAATTGTGAAGAAAAAAAATTGATCATACAGGGTAATGACCACAAAAAGGAATTTTGAGGTTAGATCCAAATTAATTTCTTCAAGAAAGAATGTATCCAAGCCTCAGGAACATGCAACAGATCTGAATCATAAATGCACTATGCCATAGTTAACTGGATATCATTTAATCTCTTTGCCTCAAGTCTGTACTCAAAATAAAAACAAGATAAGAAACTTGCTAAGTCATTCTATCAGGTAGGAGATCTGATTACTGTGGTAGTTAGACAGATCAAGTTCATTTTCAGAAGCCATATTAGAGATACATTGAAAACCAAAAACTTTATCAAGAAGCATGCTAGTTGTTGTAGTAGGCGATAGCGAGGTTTCGGTATGTGACGGGTCAGGACCTCCCCTGCTCTGTGATTGATTTATGATGCGTGCTTAAGGGGTGTAGACAAAGCATGGCATGTATATAAACAAACTGCACCAAACATTAAACGCCATTTTACTTCTCACCATATTGGTGCGTCTTGGCAGTTCTTAGCTCTAACCAGGTAGTTGGTTATAGGCGCTGGGGCTAATGCAGCGAGGTTTGAATTGAACGGCAAACGGATAGTAAATTTGGTTTTCATTAAAACGTTTTGTTCAAATTCCTACCAATTCATTCTGCTCCCCAAAGAGACCAAGAAAATATTAAAAATGCTATAGAAATGAAAAGGATAAGATATTTGTCACTCTTGTTTAAACTGAGGCATGCAGCTGCATAATTACACATATTCATGATGGTGTTTTGCGTAGCATGAGCAGCAGGCAGAATGGGGAGGCTGCAGAGGGAAGGGGCAAGGATCGACTGGTTTGACAGGCAAACAGTATTGCCAACATAATCCAAACAGATCCCACTGCAGTTCTCTTCCTCTGGCTTTCCCAAACCAGAGCCAGTTCCCAATGCTAATCCTGCTGTGCTTGCGATACATTGGTGTATCAGTGCTTTGCTGCAAAGATACTTTGAAAACACTGATTTAATATGATATTGCACCTCCCCTATCCAAAGTGTTTCTTTTGCTAATGCTCCTGGGTGAATGACCACGTGAGTAAGGTGCCCTTAGACAGGCTCCATAATAAAAGGTGTTTTGAATATCTGATTCCTGTTGAAGAAAATGAGAATTGTGTGACTGAAGGTCTTGAAGGATTAAGTTCATTCACTCAATAAACTAGAGGAAGGTTAGTCCAAATGTGAAGGACATCTGTATAAGGTATCTTGTAGAACTACATCCCAGCGACGTGGCCTTTATTGGGCAGGCTTTAATATAAAGACATGGTAAAAGCTGTGTGATCATGCATGCCTGAATATGTACTGCAAAAGCAATGATGCTGAGAAGAATGTGCATGAAACTTTTTATTAACTTTATATTGATAGTTAATTTGGAGACTGGAAATGATTTACGTGTTTGCATTCATCATTCTGTGCATACTCATATCTGAGACAGATATCCGTGTACCTATAAATATTTCTATTTAACTGTGAGTGAATTTATATGTTCTCATGACTGAGTGTACTTGAAAAGAATTCAAACACTGAAAGCAGTTATCAGCTGTTTCTGATGCCAACACTTGTACATATTTACTGGGAAATGGTTGAGAAGTTTGCCAGTGACGAGGGTACTGTTATCTTAGTTGCTGTACTGTAATGACTCATCTGGAGAAGAGTATGCTGTACATAGACTCAGTATGAGGCTTTGCTTTATTTATGCATGCTACATTTAGCTATCCATCAGCCACATGATGCTGGTAGATTGTGCTTTAAACGCTAATCCTCTGAAGAAAACAGGAGAACTCTAATTGCATGATCTGTTTGCCATACTGCAAAAGCTGTGCAGAACATGTACAAGAAAGGTCCATGATAAACCTCTATTTTGAATCCTTAGATGTATTTTTTATGCTGGCAGCCTATCGGCAGAAAACAGACACAGGAGAACGTACACTGTGTTTTGTATAGAGAAGTATCTGATTTTAAACAACAGTATTACAAATTCTCTATATTTTCTGCTTTCACAGACAAATTTTGTGCTAAGGTGACTTGAGAATTGTTTACAGTGCTCGGTTTCTGACAAAGGGTGCTCTGCTGTAGAAATGAAATGCACAAACTTGCACTCTATAAAAACTAGTAGTTGTATGAATACTGGCACATAAAAACATACTGTTATATACTAAAATACTTCATTATATTCACCAAAACTTGGATTTCAATGTATTTACTTCTAGGTACTGACTTATTCCTGCCTAACTGGCAAAAGGAGAAGAAAGTGCTTATGATGTATTTGAGTTGCAAAAATAAGACCAGTTTCACAAGGACTCCACAGTCTGAGAATACAGTGAACATGTTTTCTTTCCTTTTTTTTTCCAGTTTTTAGGATTATTATCACATTTGTTTTTTCTTATTCCACAAAAATTAAAGAATGCATTTCACTACGAGTCTTAGCATTACAGTTTCAACACATAATGACCCAATGTTTTGATTTAAGGCCTGCCTAAATGAAGTGTCTTTATGTAATGCCTCTGCAGACTGAAAAGGATTATGAGCAAAAAAGCCTTCTTGGAGCAATTATCCTGATGATGTTGTCTGGTACTGAGTTTAGTAGCCAGAAGCCTTCTCTGTAATCACAGAAGCTATAACTGTGAAGCTGTTTATTCAGTAACAATACAGATATATGCATATTATTAATATTAACTTAAACAGCAGCCCTTCATTTTTTTGGGAAAGGTCGCTGGAGTGGAGTGATGCTTCTGAATGCCTGCACTGCTGTACAACAGCCTTAACGCCCGTATGAACGTGGTTTGCAGCTACCGTGGGACAATGTTATTCTTTACACAAATAAGTAAGCTTTGTAAAAACACAGTCTAGGTTTGCTATCAGTTAGAGAGTAGTTGAATGTATTTTTAGAACTACAGCTAATGCAATCACCTACAAGTGAGAATAAAGCGAAGTGCAGTGGCATGATTTGTGATAACCTGTCTCTTAAAGACTTTCTGGTTATATTTACAATTATGTGGCATGCAAAAACAACACCTGGAAGCACTGTTCAGCAAATGCTAGCTTTTCTAGGTGTACTTTACAAGGCCATAACATACACTGCAGTCACATGGAAATTAGATGTCCTACTTCTTTACAGAAAGGGTGGTTAAGCACTGGAATAGGCTCCTCAGGGAGGTGGTTGAGTCACCATCCCTGGATGTGTTTAAGAGCCATTTGGATGTGGTGCTCAGAGATATGATTTAGCAGAGGGTTGTTAGAGTTAGGGTACTGTGGTTAGGCTGCGGTTGGACTTGATGATCTTTGAGGTCCCTTCCAACCTGAGTAATTCTATGATTCTATGATTCTATGTAGTGCTTCCATCTCCTCATTTCATGTGTTTCAGATACATGATGGTTAGTGACAAATCCATGGGGACAATACAAGGGAGTATACAAAATACAAAGGAGTATACAAAATACAAAGAGTAACCATGCTTGGAAAATTCTCTCACTGGACAGTCAGTAATAGTGCAGTCTTCAATTTCCAAAGAGAATCAACCAGATTATCATGCATTTTATGCTCTAAATAATTTAAGGAAGAAATTGGATACACAAAGTCCTTTCAAGAGATTATTGAAATATTTTCAAAATATATACTGTGATTATGTCTCCTTTCTAGATCTATTTTAATTGAAGGCAAAGCAAACAGACAAAAAAAACCCAATGAAACAAGTCCCAAACTACTTACAAAATGAGAAAATATTTTTAAAAACTGAAAATGGCATAGGTGTGTATATATATATATGTACGCACATGTGTATGCACGTACACATGTATGCATACATAGATATAGATATAGATATGCATAGATATAGATATGCAGCTATGCATACGTGCTAATCTCGCCATTTTTTAATATATGAATAACAGTGTAAGATTTTCATGTATGACAGAGCTGCTTCTCTGAATATGAATGATGCATGGAATAACATAAAGTATAATATGGAACACACAATTCTTATAAGGATTAGCCAAAAAAGAAATGATTTGTAAAGTCTATGTTTTCGGTTATCCTTTAGCAGGAAAGACAACAAATTAAAAATTGACTGAGATAAAATATTACTGCACAGGTTACAGAAAATCATTTAGTAAGTTTTCAAATATACCATTCTCTATTTAGTTCTGTAGTGCCTTGAATTGTCTCCACCAAAACTTATTTAATCTCTGACTCCTAAAATGAGTGAAAACTATAGCATTAGACTCTAAAAGAAAGATCAAAGATCCTAACAAAATCACTGGAGCAATCCTGCAAGATACTTAGTGCTTTGTAGCTAATTTGGCTGATGAACTCGGGAGCAGGACGCCCTTACAGAATCCCTCAGAGTCAAGGATGTGCTCTGATGTGAGCTCTTTGTTGAGTGGGAGAGAACAGGAAATATGGTGCAGTGGCTATCCATGAGTTCTGCTCAGGCCAATGCAGAGCAGGATGAGGTGGCAAACTCCAGAAGTACCAGTGATGCCTTGTGCTGAGCAATGGATGTATTCATTAGTTCCCAAAGCAGAAAGGCTTTGCAATCCCTTGAAGGATTTCAGTATTTCTCCTGCTGAGGGCTGTTCTGGAAATACCTGATATTTTGTGCACTCCTCAGGCAAATCAGTCACTTTTTACAAAGTAGGAATGCTAGTCAACCCCATCAGGACTGGCTTGGGAATTCACAGAGAGGGCTATAGCTTTCATATATTTACTTCCAAATATACTTCACATTTGGCACTGCTATAGAAATCTGGATAGCAATTCTACTCTTTTCTAGATCTTGTGTTTTCCAGCAGTGATTTGTATTTTCTCATTGTTTTATGATAAATCACTGATAGATAACTGAGCTATACCTTGGACACATCTATGCCCACAGCCTTCTATCACTCAGCTTCCCATTAAGTTCTATTAAGTTTCTACTAATTTTCTCAGACTCCTTGTTCTGCATTCCCTGACATTTTTTTCCCCATGGTCTTCCTTGCAGGTTTTGTTTTGTTTTGTTTTGCTGGTTTTGTACACATTTCCACGTCAGAGGTCCTGCCCTCACTCTCTGCCTCTCTTTTCCTTCTCTTTTCCTTCTGCTTTATCACCTCCTGCATCCCTATGGCTGAAGACTCCTTCCATTTCTCTGTCTCTCCCACGAGGATTTATTTTCTTGCCAGCTGTTTCTGGCATCATTCCCATTCCCCTTGTTGCTTCTTTTTGCCCTTGCAGCCATACCAGGCTGCTCACTCCTGGGAGAGTGCAGCTCTTCATGCTCTGCACCCCATGAGCACTGTCCTCTCCTGCAGCTGCTCAGTGCTCTGCAGGCTGGTCCCCAGGTTTTGAAGTCTAATTAGGAGCTACTTGTTTTTCCATACAAGTGCTCTATGTGCACCTGGCTGCTTTCTTTGGCAGGAGAGAGCCAAAGAAAGCTTTTTGGTAGCTGAGGCTCAGCTGAGACTGAGCAGCATTAAGCTGTGCAATCACATTTAAAAGCATTGCCCATGTGCTTGTTTTCAACACACAATTGAGATGTTTATTCCAAAAGTAATTCTGCATACATTCTTTTATGTTATGAACAATACATGTACAGCAGAAAATATTTCTATTCCTGCATCCTTACATAGTACAATTTATGAAAACACCATGGTGTTGTGTTTTAATATATGATGCAAGCAGGAAGCATTCATCTCTATCAGAAACACTTATCAGTGCTCGTAAACAAAGTATTTTATGATTGCTGCACTGATGCTTGAAGGAAGCAGCTTTACTAATTTATGAAGGGTGGTCTGTTTTCAGACAGGACCACACAGACTTATAGACCAGACCTACTGAGAGTGTTCATGCGTAGTCTAACAAAAATGAATGTCTCGGCTGTGGGTATTGCTCTGACTTATGAGCCCGAATTCAATTCCTAAGTCTTGCCATAATGAAGTGAAATGAATTTTAGTTTATCCTACTTTATAACTCAACAAATGTGCTGTTGGACATCTCTCCAAACTTGGCCTAGTAGACCACATGCATGAAAAAGTGAAAATGTCTTTATTTAAAATCATAAAAATCTCTACCTCATACAAATTTATCAATAAGCATTCTGTGAAAACCAAAGAGACTTACTGTTGGTCTCTCCTCCTCCACAGTAGCTGGCCACGTGCATGGTACCATGAGGAGAAGGAAGATCAGGTCAGCACCCTGCCTTCCTCAGCAGGAGTGTTTGTCCTCACGTTCCTCCAAGAAGAATGGTTGGAGCATAACCTCTGGGCAGTGTAAATCTGCTGCCCTGTGCCGAGGTTTCAGTGTGCAAGATGGGATTTGGAAATAAGCTGAATCTTCTTCATTCTGATGAACTGCCAAGACCTTCCTCCGCAGCCACATAAGCTTCCTTCATGGCTTCCACCAAAATCCATTTTACAAACTTGTACATACAAGGCACTGGAATTTCCCATATTCAGTCACAATCACATTACCAAAGATTTCCAAGTTCATTAGCATTTGCTTACTACTGTGCAAGCCTCGGGTTCATGTCACACTACTCCAGTGTAAGCAAGTAAGTCTGAACATTTTCTACATCTCTATCAGTTTTCCTTAAAGCAGTGCATCTTGGTAGATGAAGACAAATCATATCAAATCAGTTGAACTCTATGACTCAGTGCTGCTAGAAATTTTAATTTAACCTGAATGTTGTGTTTTTCTGGAAAGTTTCCAGTTTTGTGAATTGCAAATCTGGATTCTTAAAGTACTGGGTATGAGTAACATATCCTTGTATGAAGACTAGTTGCCAAAGTGATATTTCATTCTTTGTAACCACCCCCAAACCCATGTTGAAGCAGGCAACAGAAAAACGCCTCAATTTAATCATGAGGAACATTATGCTGAGTCCTAGGGAGATAGAAAGACCAGTTCTACTGCACATATGGACGTACCTGCAGAAGACAATTTAGGCAGCATCATGATTCTGGTCCCAGATATTCAAATAGGTTCAAATCTAGCTAAGTGTGTTCTGACTACTCTGTGCTGTTTTCATTAGGAAAATTAAGAAAAGAGAAAGTGATGCTAAATTAGTGAAAAAATAACAGTGGCAACAAAGAGTATTGTGCAGTATGGCAAGGTTATCTGCATTATAAATTGTCCACCACTTTGTATCTATACAGATACATACACAAATACACTACCAACAGCATAGCATTACGTACTGAGTGCATATATGGATGTTTTCCTATCATTAGCATACACTTCTGGATGAGTTACCAGACCCTGATAGTCAAAAGCAGAAGCCTAAAATTTTGAGTCTTCTGAGTCTGATCTTTCCTGACCAGAAATTTTTGTTGACATTAATAAGAGTGGAAATAATGAACACTTTGGAAACTCAGCACTCCTTAGAATCATAGAATCATAGGATCATAGAATCACTCAGGTTGGAAGGGACCTCAAAGATCATCAAGTCCAACCGCAGCCTAACCATAGTACCCTAACTCTAACAACCCTCTGCTAAATCATATCTCTGAGCACCACATCCAAATGGCTCTTAAACACATCCAGGGATGGTGACTCAACCACCTCCCTGAGGAGCCTATTCCAGTGCTTAACCACCCTTCTGTAAAGAAGTGCTTCCTAACATCCAACCTAAACTTGCCTTGGCGCAACTTGAGGCCATTTCCCCTCGTCTTGTCACCTGTCACCACTGAGAAGAGACCTACCCTGCTTTCACTGTAAACACCTTTCAGGTACTGGAAGAGAGTAATAAGGTCTCCCCTCAGCCTCCTCTTCCCCAGACTGAACAGCCCCAGCACCCTCAGCCTCTCCTCATAGGGCTGATTTTCCAAGTCCTTCACTAGCCTCGTTGCCCTTCTCTGGACCTGCTCCAGCACCTCTGTGTCCTTCTTGTACTGAGGTGCCCAAAACTGAACATGGTACTCAAGGTGAGGCCTCACCAATGCCGAGTACAGTGGCAGAATGACTTCCCTAGTCCTGCTCACCACACTGTTCCTGTTACAAGCCAGGATGACATTGGAGTAAAATTTAGAGTAAAATTTTGCAAAGCTCCTGAATATGCTTGTAGGAGAGGTAAAAAACAGGGAGGTCTTCAGGCTCATCAACTCTTCCTAATGTCTCTGCATGGTAAAAGGTATTAACTCTTGCTATAAATATTAACTTGTGCAGAGAGGCCTTTGTGTTCGCAATAAAATTGCTATAAAATTGTCTTCAAGAGTTTAAACTTTTTATTTTTAAGAGTCCTAGTTTAGCTTCCAGTTTTCAATGGACGTGATCATGTGCATTGTTGTTTGAGGCTTTCCTGGTACAGTGTTTGGTGTTGGATTAAGCTGGTGACAGTTTTACACGACCATATTACTCCTCCATTTTTTTCCCTACTTTCATTCATTCTGATATTCCATTTTCTCCTGAAAAATTTTATATTTAATAGTTGTTTTTTCCCTATCTTGAAATCTGCTACTAATAAAATCAGTGAGACCTATGTCACTGATGTCTGAACAACAAAGACATTATATTGACAAAATACATCAATCAGAGGTCTTCTTGTGACTTTAAAGTCTAATTCATGCATCATTTTATTTTATAATCAAACTTCTACTTTGTACATAAGAAGTAAGCATCATGACATATAATTTTTCACGAGGCCTCTCATTAGTAAAATAAATGTTTAGCTACAGCAGTACTGCAGAAGTAATACTTGGCCTTTCATGAATGAAAGACAGGAAATCCATGTATTTATTGGCTGATGATAGATCTGACATTCTGAAGCACTGATGTGAATTATGTCATAAATGAAGCTTTCTAGTTCTCTATCACTTTCTTGACTAAGGAACCTGTATCTGTTCTTCAGCATATTAACAATTGTTTTCATTTTCACTATAGCCTGCTAATTGCACCAAGTCCTACTCATACCCTGTAGGAGGAAGGCTAATTCACAGTAGTAAAAAATCAAACTCCTAAAGCACAGACTGAACTTAGTCTAGACTGAAGCATTTTTGCAATTGTAATAGGTGCTTTTTGTGTTGTTCTAAACTAGGTATTTTGATTATGATACCTGGTTCTTCAGATAAACAAATCATTTTTAAGACAGAAAAGACTTGCTGGTATAATTTCATTTTACCTTTCCACAGCATGCTGCCGAACCAAGCAGTTTGAAAAGAAGGTCTGAAGATAATATTTTGTTCTTGCAGTTTTTTTTAAAAAAAGGAGTGGGGTAGAAGTGAAGTGAAGAAGCAAAGGGTGTGGGAACAGGTTACCAGCCTAACAGTGCAACCATTTATGCTGAAGCCATCTATGAGCTAATTTTTAGTCCAGAATGAGAATTATTTGATAGGCTTGCTCAGTAATTAGCAAGATCTGTAATGACTAGAACTGATTCTCTTCTGGTGAATCCAAGAAACTGAGGCCTCTGCTCACAGCAGATTTTTAGGCAGACTGAAGCTGATTAGCTTTGTCGCAGCAATACTTTTACTCCCTAGAAAGAAAAAAAGGAAAGCTATCATTGCATTAATAGCTAGGTTCATGTATAAATAAAGTAATATCCTGAAGGAGTATAAAATGTGCTATATTATTACATTTGGTGGGCCATGTTTTTGCCAATAGACACAACCAAATGTATGGAGCTGTGCTGGATATAGACAAGCAGTACGGAGTACTTTAGAATGGGCTCAAAACTTAGCTTTTTTTTTAATAATTACATAATTTGCCATCTATAAACAATTCTGGCTCTTTCTGGCAGTCCTGTAGCAGGCTGCTGTGCTGGCGACTTCCGTGTTTTGGTCTTGTTTATCGTTTGGCTCTTTTCTGATGGTTAGCAGATGAGACACTTTCAGGTTCTGTTCAAGGAACCCCAGGGCTCTCTCCTGGCAGTTCAGCCTAATGGAATTAAGCCTGACATGTTTCAACCCTATTTCTTTATAAAATAAACATAAAACAATGGTCTAGATTTCTAATAAAACTCTTGAACCCTGCAAGATTCAAACTTTCCCTGCTCCTTTGCACCTCTGTCAATGAAGACCATAAAAGGGGAGTTCAACGGGATAAATCAACACGAATCTGAAATCCACTGCAGCATATTAAATGGCGCTGTCTCACTGAAAGAAAGGGCAACCCTGCAGCTCCTTGCAGTTTGAAGCTAATTGTTTTCGTCAGGATGGGAACATCTGGAAGTCCACGGCAGTGTCCCACCAGCAAGGCTTCAGTAACTGAGCCAGCCTGCAGAGAATAAGCCCACTTTGTAGTGACACAGCGGGCTCAGACACCACCTATTCTGTTCTCCAAACTGTCATGCATAACAACTTCATTGTGCTAAATTGAAGTTGAAAGCAACCAAAGGCTATGAGAAGGAGAGGCTATGAGAAAAGCGTGCTGTCAGCACTGGCAAAGGCTGACCTGGAAAGTAGGCTCAGAGACGGGAGAATAAAAGACCAGGACCCATGAGCACCGCATATTCTTTCGTTTTAAAGTATGATTCCCATACCAGCAAAAGTAGCAAATGTGATGTAAATTTATTTAAATGGATTCCACCACTTAAAAGTTTGCCAGCTGCTCTTATCCAAGTTTCCCAGCTCTCTGATTCGTTACTTACAGTGGGAATATAATGACATATAGTCATCATTGTAACAGCTTCTTTGCAGGGGCACAATGATGATTAATAGCTAGCAGCAAATTCTCACATGGGCACTGAAGCACTATAGCGTTAAGCAGCCAAACACTCCCAAATCCCCCTTTTCTGTTCCCTGAAAAGTTCTTTCCTTGTACCTTGCAGATATGAACAAAGCCTATCTTAATTCCAATCAGCTTTTCCTCATTCAAAGAAACTTACTCTTTTCATAATTGATTCATGTGCTCTTTTTTTTGCAGTCTTTCACTTAGCCTGTGAATTTTTACCAAATATTTTAGTGCATTTTTTTTTCCAGGAGTAGGTAGGAAATCATTTCAGAAAGAGTTTATTTAGTTTTGTTTTCCCCTCCAAAATATATTTCAAGAGATTTCCCAGCTAGCTGAGCTACACATATATGAAAGAATCAAAAACCAGGAGGCTGACAAAGAGGCCTTAGCTTTTCCTCTGTTGAAAGATGATTAGCCTGTAGCACAGAGGGATGAGCTTGGGGAAACAGCTCTGGTAAAGTGAGGAGGCAAAGACTGGGGAGCTACAACAATAAGCTGGTTCTATTTATTACACCAGTTCTCATTCCCATGATAAACTTACAAATAAAACTGAAATGGACTTTTTTTTCTGTGCAGAATTATTTCAAAGATAAGATATCTTTGAATAGAAGTATTTTTTCGGAAATATTTAGAAATATTTGATTTTTCTTTTGGTGTTTGCTCACTGAGGTGAATTTGCTGGCTTTCCACAAACATCCTTTCTACAGTGACAGATTAGAAACACTTTGGGAGCTGATTCTGTCTTCCCTTCATCAGTATCACCGCACTTTGACAGAATTACACAAGATTTGCCCCAGAATGAACATAGGACATCAGAAAGAAATCTGTCTGGATTTTCATTTGGGGAAACATTTTTAAAGACAGCAGTATTAGAAAGCTAAACATCAGTCTGCTTTTTTTCTCCTTGTGGAGGAAATTTGTTACCATTCTACAGTTTCACATACAGGTCACATACTGCTAATGTCTCACTAATGATACACTTTGTGCATTATTGTTGTTCTGCTAATGAACTGCTGTGCACTAAATTTGGTCTGTCCAAGAAAGTAGTTCCTAGCCATTAACATATCCAACATAACACAGAAAAGAATGAATTTTGAAATGAACTTAATATCTAGGAATAAATAGTGTTTGCTGACTTCATACAGCATGTGAGATGAGGAAATAAATATGCTTAACATCAACCTTCTCCTTTATGTGCTTTAACAGAGTGCTCTATTCAGGTTAACCATAAATTTAGCAGATTTATTTTTCAAAAGAGGATAAATTTTCCACTTAGTTTTACTCCCAAAATGTTCTTTTGAGAAAATATAAACAAACTGGGAACATTTCCAATTATTTTTCATTATTGGAAAATTTTGTTTCAGCTTCCAGTGAGACAAAACAGAAGATTCGTTTCATGATTTCCACTGAAAATTTCTTAAGGTTACTTAAGAAGTAGCACTGCATATCAAAATCTCTCAGGCGATCAAATTGTGACTCAATTTCTCTGTGCTGCAGAGCTTTGCAAGCAGGGCTGCAACTCTTTTATCTTTCTGAGATTTTTACCCTGGTGTAACTTAGCAGAGTTACATGTGATTTAATGCACCTGACCCAAGGCTTGAATCAGGCTCATGGGAATTTTGTCAAGTATTATTGATGCTCAGTGAAGTAAAGGTTGCATCACAAAGGTGAGATTCTTCTGCTGTATCACTGGGTGACACTTCCTCTGTTTAACTGGGATATATATCACATCCAAGAAAGCCTTGCTTTGTTTTCCACAAGCACTTTCACTTTGCACTGTTTTGAAATCTGATGGAAGGAGTTAAAAATAATGCAAATTCTAACATAGTAGCTGGTACTGAACAGTACTCAGATTCCATTATTTAAGAGGGACCATCACAGAAAATATTCCTGGAGGAGTGGGAACCAAAAATTACATATGGATGAGGGTGTTTTGTTCTCAGGTTTATGGACCACGAGTTACGTGGGTGGAGTCACAAATCTGCTTGCTGTCCCTGCCCACAACAGAATTCTAAATTTGATGCAAAATGTGTAAAATATTATGCAGCCAGTGAATTCCCCATTGATTATGCATCTGAAAAGCGTTATGAGTGTTGTTTATGTCAGGAAATACATAGAATGCATGCACAATCCTGGTAGTCTCAAGCAATGGTATGCAAATAACTGGCATGTGAGACTAAAATCTCAAATGACATGCCCCTTTCAGGAAGCATCAGCATGAGCACATTCAACATGCCAACATGGTCATGCATTGTAATGTATCTTTTGGAGGACAGCAGAGTCCCAGCACAGCAAGGATTTTACAGACAGGAGGCTTGCAGAAGTGTATTTGTTCATTCTGGTTTCACAGAGCTGAGCTTTATGTAATTACAGTTTTAGACTGGAAAACTTCTTTAACCAAGAGTCTCTGGTGATTTCTGGGCATAGGTCATACCACATAATTTGCTGAAAATATTAGATGGATCCAACCCAAGGGCATGGCCAAACATTCACAATCGTGCAGAGGCCTAGCCCTAAATCTTGGGCCCATGTCTCCAATGTACCTTACCCCGTATCTTCCACTGTATTGTGAGCTTCTCACCCACAGGCTCCAGCTATCTTTTCTCATTTTGGAGTGCATCTACTCCCCCTCCACCAGCAGTCCTGAGGTATTTTGGTAGGCATCAACTGTCCAAGTTTTCACAAACAAACAACACATACCTGACCAGCACAGAGGTTGCAATTACACAGATGAAATCTAGGAAAATGTTGAAGAAGGCTAAGCTGAATTTAGAGGAAAAAGATTCTAATTCTACCATCTTCACTTATGCTAAGTAACCCACCTCAAGTTTTCAGGGGAAAACTGCTGCTGAATAGGACTCACCATTCTTTGTGATTTGGTAGCAGAAAGTTCACATTTCTTTTCCATTTTAATTTGCACTCCATAAGTATATTCCTTCCCTGTTTCCTCTTTCAGCCTTATCAAACTTTCTTACCTATTTTTGCCCCAAGACTGCTTCTTCAAATGCTTCTTCTCTTTTCTCTGTTTTTTTTTTTCCTACAATCCAGAAATTCTGATTATTGCTCTCTGTGCAAATACCTCCACTCCTGCATAATATTCCTTTTTTTCCAGCTTCTTCTGGCTTGCTTCTTGTTTGTTTTGTTTTGTTTTCAGTGTTGTTTTGTCTGTTTGTTTGTTTTTTCTTTATTCCATCTTTATGCTTTGGTTCTTCATTGCAGCCTTCCGCTCATTTCCTCTATCAGAGTTTGAGGACAGCTCATGCTCTCCATTTTCAATGTGTTTTTACTGCCTTTTTAAGATCCACTACTGTGAAGCTGTACCACACTCTCTGTGCATTGAAGATCACTGACCTAATGTGTTTATTAAAGTGGTGTAATTCTGCCCATACAAACTTACTTCCATAAGGAGGAATAAACAAGATCTGTATAGTCCTTCAGTTCTTCATAAATCAAATTGTCTCATTCCATATTTACACAGTTGCATACTTCCAAGTTATTCTGTTTTATTATCCAGTTCCAGATCACTACTTTTTTCCTCTGTGAGCTATCAACCTTGTGATGAAACTAGATTAAATATTTGGATTAAAATTGTGACAAAGCTGCTAAATAAATGCATTTAATTGTCTTGGGGAACAAAGCTATGTATGTATTGGCATTACATTTGTGCTTAGCTTCAGCTGCAATAGTTCCTGTTGAGCAAAGAAACCAAATACTGTGAAGAAAAAACACTTAATTTCAAAGTTTACCGAATTATCCACATAACAACATTTTACTTCTAAATCTGAGCTCTGAAAGAATTATAAGAAATAAAAATGTCTTGCAGAAGGCTACCCCAGAATAGGACCCCATCTGCCATTTTCTGATTTTTATTTTTGCCCCAGGGTTTCTGTATATTATTTAGGTCATCAGCAAGAGTAATAAATCATAAGTATCATTAGTATCATGGACACAGATATCTTGTGACATCATGTTTCTTGAATTATTCTTCTGGTCCCTTGCTGACAATTTCTCTTAATTGCTCTGAAGGCAGTTGGTGCTTTCTGTCTTGAATGTGCCTGTTCCTGTTTTCTCTCAATCTCACCTTTAACCTTTAACTTTCAGACTCTCATGGATCACCAGTCATTGTATGCTTATCCAATAAAGGGCCATCTCAGAAAGGAATGTCCTCCTAAACATAATACATCTTATTCCTCCAGTCTCCTCAAGCAAACAGTCCTCTGCAAAGAAAAGCACTTTGTGCTCTTCGGAAAATAAAGAAGCAAATGTACAACCCGTTATGGGTAGAGTCAGCACATCGCCTCCTGCTCAAACATCATGCAATACAAAGTGTTGTGAAGAATGGGAAGCTAAAATGTGAGCAAATACTGAGAGGAATGAATCCTGCAGAGGCAATGGAGAACAGTCCTAGAAAGGGCATAGGGAATCTTTGTTTTTTCTACAGATGATGATAGGAAAATGGGGGAAACACCAAAGTCATGGAAATGTTTCAGTGAGAAATTATGTGTTCTTCTTTTATTAATTCACATACAACCTGTTTACATTTTCACATTCTGAAAGAACATAGAAAACTTTCCAGAGAGACACTGGAAAACTGGAGATGATCTAGCAAAGTATCATCAAGATGGTTGGAGTGTGGGGAACTTGATGAATGGAAAAAAGCTGAAGGAACTGAGTCTATTCAGCCTGGAAAAGAGAAAGCTGAGGTGTTTCCAGAATGGAATGGTTGTTATAGAGAAGAACCTATCCCAACATCAGAAAGGATTTGTGATGGCGGGGCAACAGGCAGTGAGCACAAGATGTCTGAAGAGAAATTCTAAAGAAAGAAACTCACTATAAGAACTCTCAAATACTGGAATATTTTGCCTGGGGAAGTAGTAGAGTTTCCTTTGATGGAAATATTTTAGGTTTGGCTTGACAGTGCCCTCAATAACATAATAACATCTTTAATAACATAATAACATAATAACATCTTTCAGCAGAAGCTTGGATCAGGCTATCTCTGGAGTCCCCTCTGACCTAGGGTTCTCCAAGATTCGGTGATTCAGTTGCTAATGCATACTAGAACCAGCTTCAGTGTAGAGTTCAAATCCCACAATAACAGAAACATATATTAAAAAAAAAAAGCATACATTTAAAAATACTAAAATAAACTACTGTCTTTCCAAGTTACATTTGCTTCATAGAACTTAGAAAAAGAAAGAAAAAGAAAAAGAAAAAGAAAAAGAAAAAGAAAAAGAAAAAGAGAAAGAAAAAGCAGTTTAACTTTTCTAAAAGAACCCAGGCTTCCAAGCCAGTCCTGTACTTCCAAGACAGCCATTCTCCACTTTACTCCACTCTATCCCATACTGCTCTGACAACTCTATCTTAGTTGTATATTAGTGAAGCAAACATAAGATACCGTGAGCTTCTGCTAATGTAAATAAGTGATTTAGATGAAAATGTTTTTTTAAGAGCGATCAGACAACATCATTTTGTAAAAACTGAATTTTAATTATTTTAATTGTATTCCTCTATGACTACTGTAACTTGATTTTATGTCCTCAGACCCCTCTTATTTGTATTTCTTGTCTTCTGGACTCACCACTGCTACTTGAATTATCAAATCAGCTAGCGTTTCAATTAGTGCTTCTCATTTCTTATTCCTTTTGTTATCATTTGCCCAAAAATAGCCCATCAGTTCTCACATCTTACTGCCGTGACGTACTTTCAACATAATCTCTGCTTGGAACTGAACTTGTGCTATGATCTTTCAAACAGAATTCCTTTTCTCTGTTAGCCTCCACCCCTATGCTTTGCCCTTTCCAAGATGTACAACTTGACAGTATCAGATCTGCAATATTTCTTTCTTCTACTGAGATTATTATCCAGGACTTTACATTGTTCACTTTTCATCTTTCTTTTCACCTTTAGCATTTGCCTCTGGTCAGACCAAACATTATTCTAATCTTCCATCTCTAAGCTTTCATTTTCTAAAGTTATTTCCTTCATTTGCATATTTTGTAAACATTTTATTTTTCAAATAACTGCATTTCTGTTTCTGGCCAAGTGCTGCTTTTGCCCACTTTCCTGCCTGTTCTGGAGCTTCCTGCCTTTTGTTCTTACTTCTACAGGAGAAATCACCCACTCAAACAGTTCTTTTCCCTCTCTAAAAGACAGACAGTCAGTCTATCAAATAGCTTTTGACATAAGTTAGATCAGCCTGAAGATGATCTCAGTGACCTCTCTGCATCCCAGAGGAACTACTGCATTGGGTACAGATCAGGGCAATAATTACGTATTTTGCCCTATATTATCTGCCTGGTCATTACACCTCCCTGGCTTTCCATGCATACAAATAAGTAGCAAGTGGCAGTGTAGAGCACAAAACCACTGTATCCAGGTTGGTAGACATGCCTCTAAGACTGACGTTTTCTGACCATTATGACCACGTAAATACAACTAATAAGAACTTGATCTGATTCTTTAGGAAACCACCAGAGTGAAAGCACTCATATAATTCAGACTTTCTGTATGAATCACAGATTTTTCACAACAGACTACTCCATTAGGTGTAGACTGAAGAAAATGCCTGTATCAAAAAGGTCATTAATCATTGACTCTAATATTGAGGGATTCTCCATGCTTTAGTACTTCCTCATACGAGGAAGAGGAGAAAGAATGAAAGGTGCACAATAATACTAACTGATAGATCAAATTCTCAGCTACAAAACACTATTTTTCAGCATAATCACTACCACCAGCTGTATATTTTTCCAGCAATGAACAAATGCTCGCATGCTATGCTTGAAAGAAATCTGCACCAGTGGAGGTGACCTGATGTTTCACAGCTTCTATGGCAGCATTGTTGCTTGAAAAATGTTGTCCAGGGAGTCTGTCTTTGATTATCCCAGACAGATGGAAGTCAGAAGGCACCATATCCAGACTATATGGTGGATATGGTAGGACATTCCAGCCAGGACTAGCAGAGTGATCCACAGTCTTCGAACTGGTATGAGACCTTATGTTGCAGGAGAACAGTTGTCTCCTTTTCTGGCCTGATTCTCAAAATTAGTTTGTGTCACAGCACAATACCCCGAGCTGATGGTTTGACCAGATTCCAGGAAATCCAGAAGGATCGACCTTTCCTATTCTAAAAGACACTGTACATCACTTTACCCACTGAGGACTGTGTCTTGAACTTTTTCTTCAGTGGGTAATTCACAGATCACCACTCTGTGGACTGCTGTTTTGACTTTGGCTTACAGTGGTGACATCATATCTTGTCACCAGTAATGATATAATCCAGGAAATTGTCACCTTCATCTTCTTTTACTTGTTCAATGGGTCCTGAAAAACGTGTATACAGTGTTCTTTCCGTTCCTGTGCGAGCCTTTGCGGAACTCATCTGGCACAAACTTTGCAATATTCCAGCATTGCCACAGTTTTTCCCAAAACAGTGAAGCCAATATTCAGCTCTATACACAGTTCCCTGGTTACAGTCCACCAATTCACATGGATGAGCTGATCAAGACAATCTGCTTATTGACCTCCAGAGTGCAAAGAAAAATGCCTTCTATTCACTGGAATCAGAAACAATAAAACAACTAACACACTGGTGTAGAAAATGGCACAGAAATAAGAACAAACTTGGCATAAGAAAAGGTAATTATTTTTATTGGAATTATCCATAATTATTTTTTACATAAATTGCAGAGTAAATGCCTTTTTAAGATGGACGAAAGTGAGAAGAGATCTTTTGTTTGGCTTATTTTTTTGTTTTTTGTTTTTTTTTTTGGTTGCTTGTTTCCTTCAGTTAAATATGAAAATTCAGATGTAATGCAACTTTTCTTCTTCTGAGGCTGGGATGAGCTTCTTTTAGAATCAGGCTGTCTCAAACAGTGAGTGAAATAAGAAAACTACTACGCAACTTCCATTGTGTGAATAACTTCTACCATTTGTCGCGATGAACTTGGCATGGACTTGAAATACACAGAGCAGTACAATATAACAATAAAAGAAACCTATAGAGAAATGAACAGAGCAAAGCCATTTAAAGATCACCAGGAAGCTCTGCGCTAATCTGCTGTGTACTCACTCACAGACGCAATTCAAGATCAGCAACAGTCTAAAAATTGGGACAGGATCAGGCAAACAGTTATAGAATAAAACCGTTGTCTGTAAAGTTTCCATATGTATTTTGTGCATGTTTTTTACTCATTAATTGAATAACAAAGCCTGAAATCATGCATGAACCACCTTAGCTTTTGGCTGTGAAAAACATGTGCTCTGCTGCAGAAATTCTAATTGCCTGTTGTTTAACAATTGCAGAAAACAAATCCTATGAAACACTGGAAATAATATAAAAATGGAGCATCACTGTCAAGCTATCAAAAAGAAATCAAACTTTCAATACATAGGTAATAATGCTACAATCTACAAAGGTGCTATAATATATTATTTTCAAGACAATATGTTGTAAACCCATTATTATTTCAAAACAAAGAATCTTTAAAAAGACAACCTTTCATCAGAAGTCTTGGTAAACTTACTCCGATGAATTTAATGAAATTGGACCTGACTCTGCTTTTAAATCTCATAAAATTGCCTACTTCTTGACATTTCTTGTATTGGTTCATTTCTCCCTATGGAAATATACCGAAGACAAAAAGAGAAAAATCTTGAAATTTTTTTCCTGCTTTTGATAAGATAATTTCTTCAGGTAATATTTAACTTGCAGTAAATCTGCAAGCCATATAGAACAGGATATTTTAAATGTGCTTCTTTCTCTATACTCCAAACTGTTGGTGGAATAAAAAGAAAGCAATTGAAGTATCAGCTACATGATAGAGAACTCAATTTACTGTTTTCTTGCCAGGTAATCTATACATGCCAGGAAGTACAGTGAGGCCTCTGTACCTTTTATAACAAATATTTCAAGGTGAGGTCTTTCTTTGAAGATTTTAAAGTTCTGTTTCCTTTTTAATGGATCATTAATCGTTTGTTGGTTTTTTGTTTTGTTTTGTTTTGTTTTAATAAAGATAAATTCACTTGATATGAGTGATGGCTTTTGTTTCTTGATATAATAGCATTTCTCCCTTCTGTAAAATATACAGAAACTACAATTTTATTTTCTTTTAAAAAAACTTTTCCATTGAAGTTCCTGCAAATAAGCCAATCATAATAGTTCTCGTAGTCTTATAAATTCTATAACATTTTTATTCTGCTTGTCATATCTCACGTGAATTGAAAATTATTAAGGTTTGATGGTCTTACAAATGATCATGCATACCACAAAACAACTTATTTTGTAGGTGTTTTTCTCAGATAACATTATGAAACTATTGAGATTGTGTACAACTCTCTGCTAAACTGAAAAAGAATTAGTATTCTGCTAAAAATAAAAATGGCATTTAACAGAGACAGGATTTACATTTGGGTAGTTCAAAATCTCTCTAAAGTATAACTTGTTTTATTTTATGACAAACTATTCTTATTTGCTGCTTCTTCCCACCCTTTTCGCCTCTTCTAGCATTCTTTATTTCTCCAAGTGTATAGTATTCTTTAGATAAAAGGTAAGGTTAAAAAAACGGTAAAAGGAAGGAGGAAAGGAAATTAGACCATGTCTATGTAGAGAATTCACTTCAGTGCTCTTTATTGTTAAGAATGTAACCAGATTCTTAACTAAAATATTTGATCTGCTTTTTTTCTGCCTGAAGTTCCTTTTTAAATTATAGATAAAACTTGGTCAGAGGAAGGGCATTGCTTTATGAACTGCGGAAGTCAACTGGGTGCATGTTTTAGAATAAAGCCAAATCTGGAACTTGTTTCAGGTTTAATATCTTTCACTGAAGGCAGACCCTGAAATCCAATTCAAAGAGCTCATAAACGGGGATTTTGTTCTGTGAGGCTGTAATTGCTCTCACTACTTCAGTCCCAAATCCTCATATCACCCTCACCCTGCTTTAGTTTGTACAACATTGCTGCAGTCAAGTAGTGGAATATAATGAGCTCCTAAGCATTGCTGATGTAGGTTTACATGTGTGCAAGGTAGCTCTGTGGTACTTTATGTGAACTTAGTTTTGATGCCGCTTGTGAGGTACATTTCCTGCGTATTTGCTTTTATGCCTAATCTCTGTGTTAAAATATATATATATATATATATATATATATATACATAGCAACTAGATGTAATATTTTTTCTTGCATATATTTTCAAACAAGACAAACTCCTTTGTTGTAGTCATTCTCCTCAGTACTGATAAAATTCCAAAGTATACATGCTGTGTTGCACATATTTCACAGGCTACAACTGGATTAGATTGTTATGAGTGATACGTACATATGCTCCTCCTCCTTAAACCTTTTGTCCACAACCTAGAATCAATGAAAAAAATTTTCTCTAATTTAATTGAGTTTCAGATCTGATCTTAGTGAGCCCATTAAATCAACAAGATCACAATACCTTCTTTCAACAACAGTACGTTTAACTTTTATGCTTTCATTTCTTTTCTTACTTGGCAGCTTAAAGTCTTCTGCTTACATTGCTTGGATTATGCAGCAAGACAGTGGAATGAATGGTCAGCCTCCTTTGATCCACACACTGTCCATCTTGACCTTCAGATAGAATCTACCATTAACACCGAAAAAGAAATATTCATAAAAGTGCTTATCCTCGTGAAATACATAGCCAGAATGACTGCCTTGGGGTGGATGATATTTTTTTCCTAAAAAGTCATGTTGTTCCTGGACATGAGAACCTGTAAAGTCTGCCTGGATACTGTGCTATTATGAAGTTTCAAAAAGTCTCCAGATCTCTGAGGGCAAAAATTCTGATGAAATCATCCAGCTCTAATTATAAGAGAAATAAGGCCAGAGGCTGCTGGTGCAGAAAATAACAGCTGCCCCTGTTTGCTTTGCTTGTGCCTATAAAACTGTGTTGTCTCCTGTTTCCATGATGGATGATTTGACTCTTGAGCACCGCCTGTGCTGCGTCTGAGGAAACAAAGATTACAACCTGTCTTACCTTCTTTGAAGAGCATTCTCTGTTCTTTAGGAGGATATGGTGAGCTGGTCTCTGACCACATATTTTCCTTTATTTGGCTGCTGATACTGGCTAACATTCTGTCGAGATGGCTGAGAAAACCTGGACCTACCTTTGTGGGTGGACAGCAGCCTGCTGCTGCTGAGACCTGGCTAGTTTTTATTGACCGCACTACATGGCCAGCGCCCTTCCAGTATGTGTGTCACCAGAGATCTGATCCTCTGTGTCTTTGTGCTTAATTTTTAAAGAAAGGACAGAACCATCCTGTCCCCAGAGGCTATGTTTGTCTTTGGATGTTTTATCCATAGCACTGTGGGTATAGGGATGCTTTAGAACCACACATGAACCTCATATGAAATGCTTGTTTTCTGCCTGCCTTGTCGCTAGTCTTATCTTTGAGGAATTCCTGAAGGAATTAGGGTGAAGGTTTCAAACTGGTACTTTTGATTGTGGGGTTATTGTTTGTTTGATTGTTTTGTGGAAGGGAAGCTGTTTTTGTTGTTATTTATTTATTTTTAATCAGGCTATGGGAGGTTTCTGAAACAAAGGGCCATCTTTTAGAATTGGATTGTTTCTCCCCATGAACTGGAGAAGCTTTTCTTGAAATTCTACAGTAGAATCAGAAAATCCTCTTGCTGTGTGTAGGAAAGTGTGGAGAGAGGAAAATTTAGAGTGCTAGTGAATACCTTTGAATTTCAAGATAATTCTTTTAAAAATAATTTTAGAATAAAAAACATAGAGAGACATTTATTTTCTGCCTAATATTTACGACACTTGTTGACATCCAGGTCACATTATCCAGCATTTCTTTGCAACTATTAAGCTAGGAACTCTTAAATATTTAAAATAAAAATAGAGATATCTTCTTCTGTTGTCTCCAAATTTCTTCTTTTCACATACTTAATTGTTTTCCAAGGATCTACTTCTCTTGATAATCCCTGAAATACTGATCACCACGAGCTAAATCTTGGAATTTTGTCCTGTTGCCAAATAAAAAACTAGGCTACAGTCAAAATCTATGAGATTTTGATAGATATGAGATCTAGGAGATGAATAATATGGATATTATACACATTATGGTCTATAGCCAAATCAGAGTGTTGCACAGAGGTTGCTTTGTGTTCCCTGATCTCACACTGACCAGGTCCCCTCTGACTTGACTGTCCATCACTTAGTGCTATCAGAATGTCAAAAATGTCAAAAGGACTGTTATGGTGTCCATTCCATTCACTCCTATTCTCTCTTTGCTTCCTGTAGGGGTTTGTTTTAGTTCTGCACCCATGGGATAACTGCACTTGCAGCAGTGTTTTTGGAGGTTGTAGATAGCCATACTGAAGAAAATAAGGCCCATTAATCTTCAGATGCAGTCCATAAGTTTTGGGAAATGCACATCATCTCTATGCCCAGCACACCTGCATCTTCTATCCCACTTCAAGAAGCAGATTTTCCATTGCCATTGAATTCATATAGCAAAATGATATAATTATATAGGGGAAAAAAGAAATCTCTGAGATACAAGCCAATGAAAAGAAGCATATTTTGGCCAAAGAATGGGGAGAAAGGTGTGAAACAGAGAGAGATTGAAATAATAATGCATTTTCCCAGAATGAAGTAATTGTCTCATTTTCCCCATAAATATATAAAATATATATTTAAAGTCTTTTGTCTGAGAAGTGAGACCACCCAAGGGAGTAACAAAATACCATTGGTCATCTGTGCTTTCCTGCAGAACCGTGGTATCTCAGGGACAGGTCTTTTGTTAGGCTTACAATGACAAGTCTTATTTGGCACAGATGCACAAAATAACAGAGATGGCAGAATAATTTGCTGTCTTAATTTGATATCATACGTACACCAGCTTTGTAAGAAAAGTTCAAAGAGAATTAAGGTGTAACAGCAGAGAAAAAAGATGATCCACGCTGGTATGATATGGACACATTGTCAGGGCAGAATCAGCAAGTCTATTTCTAGATTGCCTACAGCAGAAAGTTCCTTTTTTCTTTTTTAAATCCAGAAAGACATAATCCAGCGTGCAACTTGTGCACAAGCAATAAGCTGCTGCCTGTAGAAGTTGAGAATCACTTCTTTTTTTTTTTTTTTCCCTGGATAATTCCAGTAAATCACGACTTCTGAATAGAGAGATTTCCACTGGGGGAAAAAGGTTCAAAAGATTATTTTAAGAAAATATATAATGTTAATATATAAAAAATGAAAATTACTTGCATTTTCAATATTACTTTAAGTGCTGAAGAAGTAACATTGAAAAGAATATTCTCTCTAACTTCTCAATTTCCTTTTTTTTTTCCCCTTTCTATGTACTTTTTCCTTGTTTCTGCTCATTCATTAGTCAGGATGGCATGTAGAAAAAAAGGCTGATTGTGCTGGAAGGCTCCTCTCCATCTTCTGCATGCATCCAGTGTGATTTCGTGGACTGTATGTGACAGTTCTGCACCCCTGATGGTTTAAAACTCTGGACAGTGGGGTTTGCTGTGACATTTTTGCTAGGTAGGATTTTCTCCATATACCTTTTCTGGCTCCTGCAGTGTCCTTGCATGGTTCAGTCTTGGCTCCAGACCTGCTCTGTATGGATCCCTGCACGTTTGACTACGTTCAGCTATGTCTCAGACCTGCTGTTCTCAAACTTCACCTTGTTCCTAAAATACTTAGCAGGGATTTTGGCACCGTGGGCAGTGAGCTGAAATTTCTAATGCAAATTGATCAAGATAATGAAGTTATAGATTTCTGGAATACTTCCGCAGTCATCATATTCATTTAATTCTTCCACCTCAAATTGCCATGAAGTGTCATTGTATAGGAACTAAGAAATGCAATTAAATGTAAATAAGAAATGATTTTTTCAATACAGAGCTTGCAATTGAATAGTGCATTCTATAATGAGAAAAGCATACTGCTGTACATATGGGAAGAAATAAAAGTACATCAAGACAAATAGAGCAAAATTACATTATTTTCCCTTCTTTCCTTCCTTCCCCTTCCTCTACAGTACTCTGTATCTGAAAGTTGTTTATATCGGAAAATTATAAGAGGATAAGATATGACCTCCACTTCATAAACATTTTAATGTCTGCAGATACTGTGTCACACTCACAATTCACATCATACTAACCATTTTTACTACACTGTTTTACATGTTGTTGCAGATAGGTTCTGCAGGTGAGCATTCAGACTTTATGCCAATAAGAGACCATGCAGACTTGTTTAGATTGAGGATAGATTTAAGTCACTCTCCTGTGTCTTTATTTGGACAACTGGGCTCTTGCAGCTTAATTCACACTGCAGTTTGCTGAAGACTCCATGTGTAAACAATTGAGAGAGAGTATCACAAATATAATAAACTTAAGTTATCAAAAGAGAAGAACTGGGGAAAAAGCTCAGGTTTTTTTCCCCTCAAAATTGTTTTTTATAGGTTGGCATACTGATGTCATGTTGAATCTATTTCCTACATAGTGATTATCAGAATACTATCACAAAAGGTGTGAAGCTCTACAGTAACTTTAATGGAATTCTAATTTTGTTGCTTAATTAAGGCCTTTTTCATGTGAACAGAACTAGTTAATTCTGCAGATTAATTGCACATTGCAGTGTCTGTCTCAGGATGAGATCTGCAGTTGGTAACATCTAATTTGGGACTATCGCCACTGTTTTTGGCTGGGGAGAATTCCTTGACAGTGTGACAGTATAAATGTGTTTGCCAAGTGCTTTTCATGCTATAAATAGCATGTATGTAGGCAACTTGTGCAAAAATGTGATGTATATTGAGTAAGCATAAATAAAAAAGGACTTCACTGAGGAGAGACATGGCAGATCCATCTAATGTTGTATGATGCACCTTGAATCTGTTTATTTGAGGATATTCTTTAACAGTCTCCTCCTGAAGTATGCTGTTGCATACTCCAGCAGCAGTAATAGCTAATCAAAAGATAAACTTGGAAATCATAAAAGGTGAGTCTGTTTTTCATGTTAAGAAAGAAAAAAGAACCAAACTCGTGGAAACAGAGTTGACATCTTATAAGAGTATCTGGTGAGCCAAATTAAGTATGCTCAAAAATATGGTATTTAAACACCAGGAAAAAAAAAAAAAAAAAAAAAGGAAATCTTATATTTCCCATATGAATACATTACATATACATTTTTCTTAGCTTATCTCCAATAATAAGGTTCTAATTATTGGTTGAAAGAAATCTATCATTATTTATAGTAAGAGCAGTTCTCTACCTGGTAGTCAGCCTCAGCCTTTCCCAAGTTACACTAACATTAATCTTGCAGTTACAATACAAATGCAAAGAGATAATTAAGCTTATTATATCTCCATGTCATCCTCTTCCTCCAGAGCATGTCAAATTTACATGGCGATTTTGAGTCCAGCCAAGCTGTTCCCTCACAGGAAGTTCCAGCCCTGTAGGCTGTGATAACTGCATACTACAAGCACTTCCAGTAGAATCAAGTTTCAGAAGACTGCATTAGTGTCAAAAGCTGTGATAGAAACACAAGATGAAGTTGTGAATCCCATCATGGGCTGGATGCTGAATTGAGTTGAAATGCTGTGGTGGGCTAGTTCTACTGTTCTGAGTTGGGCACCTGAGCTCTAATGAGATCTATGAATTGGAAGGTACAAGGAGGCCTGCATGCTGTGCTTATGTGGAAGCAGATTAGCAGAGGAAGAAATGGCTTACTCTGTGCGCTGAGAATAGCTGAGCAAACAGTGAGCAGGCTTGGTCCCCTCTAACAGTAACTATGGATTTAAATAAAAATAATAAAAAGAAACCTGTCTATCGCTGGGTTCTTTTTATTCTAGTTTTTGAGCCCTGAGGTTTGAACTCCATTAGTGTATTCTAGTTTTTCACTAGAATCATTTTTTTTTCCCTCTGATCATGCAGAATTCCTCTCCTGTCTCCCCATAGAATAACAATTACAGTACAGTCAGGAGCTGATAGTAACAACTGATTCATATGCATTCAAACAAAGTAGTAGTAATGGGACTCTAAGAGGAACTTGTGTTGTGGGAAGAAAACAGAAGCAGAGATTCTGGGGCTGATTCCTAGAGGATTACTGGAGAAAATGTTGAAGGAGGTATCTGTCTCAGGTGTGAGTTTACACAAAAATGTCTGGGTTCTGTAATCACTGAAAAGAGTTGAATGTTTATGGGGTTGATGTAAAGCATCAGAATTAAGTGCATAAAACCAAAATGTGTGAATATCCCTGAGAAGTAATGGAGGAAAGTGACATAGGATTGTCTATATTTTCACTAGGACACATCGAACTACTCATTTGAACAGTAATTTATAAATATTACATGATCATTTTTATATTCTGCTAGTGAGATAGTAACAAGGAGAGTTTAACTAAGGAAAGAGAAGTATTAAGAGTTTGGTCTGATCCTTTCCTAACTGACCTTCCTGAACACATTACATTATTTTTTTTTTTTCTTCGTAATTTGAAGGTCTTAGCCAACAAAATTAAAGGCAAATGTAAGTAATCGAAGAGGGCTTAGCTATCATCCGGGTGGCACCTTGAGATGCAGGGCTGGGCAAGGGGCAGTGTGGTTCTTTCAAGGAACGTTATTCTTCCCAGAGAAATACGGAGGTTCAGTGATTTCTTATTCACCGTTTCAACAGTCTCTGCTTTGTTTCTTCTGTCACTTGCAGCATTTGCATTACATCTAAAGTCAGCTGAATACTGTTTTTTTCATGATTTATAAAAGCAGTATTCAGCTGAGAAAATCTCTAAGCTCATAAACATCACATATCTCTTCCTTGTCTTTTCCCTTCCTTGTTATTCTACAATAACTCAGAACTGTTACCATTCTGTTTATACCCTGTTAGTGTCTGTTGTTTTGAAACTAACACCTTGCACCTTTATTTTTTTGAAGCAGTTTGCTACAGTCCATTAACAGTTTCTTAGTAAACTTTGATCTCAAGTTAATTGCTTCTGCAAGACCTTACTTACAATGAAATCACTGCTGCTGAGCACAGACCATTGCTACATCGGGAAAGATCAGTTTGCTTGGTTTTCATGTACATTAGTAAATTATGGAGGATGAAATACCACATGGAGCTGACGTATATGGAGCTGATCCTGAAGCAACCTTGAAGTCCTTGTTCCAAGTTCAAGACACTGCATGAAGCCATTGCTCTCAAAACAGTCCCAAGAGCAAACAAAGATGATACTTGAATGTTGAATGATAAACAAGGTATGAGATAGTGGTTAGCTTCTGTACTTGCAAGTAAAAAGCAGGCTTGGGTGACTGACTTATGCACTTTCAGATAAGGTGTTAATTGCAGGAAGAACTTGTGAGCCTGGAATACTAGAAGCTCAGAGCTGTGGGCAGGGTGACATTGTGCTTAAACAGATGATGCAAAATTGCAAGGAAATTAAAGGAAGAGAAGCTGAAGTTATTAATTCCATCTTACACTATTAAATGTAGAAAAAATGAATATAGTTTTTTTTGCATGGTATTATGCAATGGATATTAGAAGTTTTAACTAAAACCACATACTTCTAAAAATACTTTCTTATGTGTTGTATTTTATGTTATTTTTCTGCCTAACAATTAATGCTGATTGTTGATCAGTTCTTGAAAACCATTATCTATAACATTTCTTTAAGTAGCTGCTCCTTTTACTGCTAAGTAATGACCAAAAAATAGTAAAAATTCACATCAACTGTTTAGAAATTTGTATACACACACACACACACACACACATATGCATGTATATACACAAATATATATAGAAAGAGACTTGTAAAAGTGAAAAACAGAACAAAAGCAACAACGGGCAGTAAGAAAAATGTAGGTGTATTATGACTCCTCATGGATCACATAAAGTAGATGCATCAGCAGCAAATAGTGAAGTATAAACAGTTCTGCTGAAAAATAGAGTTTATCATTCCCCGTCTTTAAAGATAAAGCATCTAATAGTAAATAACCCTACTTCATATCTTGGTGTGATGGACAATAGAAAGAATTCATCTTTGAAAGTTGGTTGCCCAAAAAGTGATTTTGACTTGATGCATTCAGTGTGAGGTTCAAGTAGCAATATATGTCACCTTTTCAAATTGAAAGTCTTCTAGGAAGAGAAAATGAAAGGATCAGTTGAAAATAAGTACTTAGAATTAACTGTGTGAATGAAAAGTAATGGCTATATGAGATGAATTTATAAGACAACCAAAAATTATGAAGACATAAAGAAGAGTAGGTAACACTAGGTTTTGAGCACTAAACAGAGAAATGAAGGCAGAACACAGATATTAATTTAGAAGGAAAAGAAAGCAAGAAGTGTTACAGATTGGTAACAAAGAAAATGGATTGCAATATATACAAAAGAGAATTTTAGTGTAGATAACTGAAAAATTTAAGACAGTAAAAAGAGATCCAAAATGTCTTTAGAGAGATAAAGAGACAGATAAAAGGTTTTCAAATATTGGAGGTAGACCTATAGAACAACAAAAAAAGATATTCTAGGAGAAAAACAAAAAACAAATAACACACATCCAATACACATTGGGGTTCTATTTGTAAATAGTTATGATAAACATAACTAGACAGGCAACTCAGAAAAATTCAAAGTTATTTCTGCTTTCCACTTGGAAACAATATAGGCATTTTTATTGTCTAAGAATATAATATGTTTAGTAAGAACTTTCCAGTCAGTTAATAGATGTTAATATATGTCAGTAGGTTTGAATAACTTTTACTCAAAAGTCTTGGCTGGGGAAAACAATCACTCACTGATGTAAATTTTTAATAAACCTGGAAAGTGCAAGGAAAAGTCAGAAGATTGGGTGAGTGCTGCTATGCCAATCTCAAGAAATAGCAAGCAGTTCTGTTCAAGTAACTTGAACCAGTTAGAAAGAACTGCTTTGGGAATCTATTGGTCAGAAATTAAAGGACAGCTCACAGGTGATCAAAGGAAAATATTTTTTCCAGAGTGGCCTAGTTTCTGAGTAAAGATCCTGCTGTTACACCATGTAAAACAAAATATATTCTCCATTCAACAAATCCCAGACAGTAAATGGTTTCTGAGCAAGATAGCAGGTGGTTCTGAAAATAGGAGTACAAAAATATGGATTTTCTGGAAAGAACGGGAGCACCACTTTTATTTATCAGCATTTTCACTGATGATGTGGTTGTGATTAAAATCACCGGTGGGAACAATCAAGCACAGTGTGGTCTGCTTCACTTAATAAGGGAAGGCAGCTCTGACATTTTATACTGCTGAATGAAAAGTGCACTTTGAAAGCAAGCAGCATCTGCAAAATAAGGTGCAGCAGAGTACTAGAACAAGATACCAAGTGTCAGACAGAGTTTCAAATTTCTTTGGTTAGAAGAGGGCTGTGCTATCCATAAAGGTATGGAATCATAGGAATTTGGTGTTCATCTTTGCATTCCACAATGGTGAGGAAAGACTAAAATAAATAATTTGGTGTGGGGTCCTTTCAAAGAAAGATACTGGAAATCCAGAAGACTGTTCAACGAGCCTTGAAGATCCTCAATAACAGAATTGTTTGGTTTATCAAAGGGAACATCACAAAGGGATTTGATTACAGCATACAAGTACTTGCATGGGGTGCAGAGACTGTGCGCTAAAGGTCCTTTCATCTGCCAGAGGAAGGCAGATGAAGAAATTGAGGTAGGCAATTGGAGCCAAGAGGATTCAAATGAGAAATTAGATGTAATATTTTGCCAGTGAGGCTGTTCAATTATCACGCAAATTGCAAAGGGAGACTGCAGAACATGCATCTCTGGCACACTTGGGTGAAGACTAAGTGTCTTTTGGAAGATATGCTTTGGCTCAACATAAAGAACGGTTCAGTCAAACAGACTTCAATGTAGGAGAGAGCAGATGAATTGCAACAGCTTGTGATGCTCATGTGTCACACCGGTGTGGTCTGATGAGTACTCCCAGCTGAAAACTTAGGAGATCTATCATAGAACCATAGAATCACAGAATGGCTTGTGTTGGAAGGACATTCAAGTCCATCCAGTTCCAGCTGTCCTGACATGGGCTTGTTGGCACTCACCAGCTCAGACTGCCCAGGGCCCCATCCAACCTATCCTTGAACGGGGATGGGGTGCCCACAGCTTCTCTCAGCAGTTATGCCAGGGTCTCACCCCCCTTGGAGGAAAGAAATGGTCAAAAGTGGTCAACAAAAAAGAATGGGTCAGTAATGATAACAGCAATAGAAACAGCAATCGTACTCACCACTGCAATCACAATTGCAATAGTAAGGAATATACTTTTGTATCTGAAATGTAAAAAAACCAAATGCTGTCAAAGTGAGATTGCCTGGGAAAATGGATTATCCTATGGGGGAAAGATAGTAAGATGTGGGGCCTCTGAAATTCTCTATATTCAAGCACTATAGAGAGATGAGTTCTGTTTCAGCAGGGCTTTCCTGCAATGAGATGAGGAGACAGCTGGCTAGATACTTCTTTACCTCCTTGATTTGCATGTCCTTCCAACTCGCACTGTGGTGCTGCTGGGAAGGGGCAAGCAACATCTGAAGACTTCTCCGCCTCTCTTGTTCCCCAGATTCAGCATTTCTGCAGAGCAACAGCACCTGAGCCACTCTAGATGGAATGCTTCCTTGGATGGCAAATTGGTCAAAGAGATACAAGCCCATTACCGCCTGTCATTTGGGAAAAACATAATTGGCTGTGGCATTCCATCTTAATAAAAAACATCATCCTTGTACAGCATCTGTGGTCAGGTTTCACAAAGATTAAAGTATGCTAATTGTAACCTTATGTACATCTCCATCTCCTTGACCTGCTTGCCACCTTTCATGTAATTAGCTTCCACTGGGGAATATTTTAAACTAAGAAAACTTTTGTCATATACTGAATAAAATTCTCTAGAGAAGAGAAGCATTTTTAAATGAACATACTTAGGGACTACAGTTGCCTCCTCCCCTGGCTTCTAGAGGGAGGAAGCACCCTCTGAGGTCTCTGCACTGTGCAATGCCTGCTGCATTTTTCTTGCTTTCCAGCAGGGAGACACAAACTCCAAACTCTCTCCAGTATTCTTAGAACCAATGTGCCAGGAAGTTCATCACTTGGTTTAGAAGAATTCAGTTGCATAGTTTCATGATCATTGTGTAATTATTCTAATTCACTGTACATTGTAGCATCACAGGGTTGTACATTTTGGCTTTTCAAATGGACTTTCTTAGGGGTTATATCAGATGTTTAAAGGGCTGATTAGCTTTTGCTAATCACATTAATTTGCCTTTGCAGGTGTTTCTTTTTAAATCTCAGATGTGGAAGAAGATATATTTTTTATAAGAAAAAAAATAGTTTTTCTCATGATTTACAAAAATATTGTTATACGTAGTATGAATTTCCTGGTTTTGGTTTAAATTTTCTGTTCCATAACTGAGGAAAAACTTTTGACCCTTTTGCATTCCATGTAATTTTGTAAAAAAAAAAAAAAACACAACAATATTCATGTTGAACATTTTTCAAATATTCTTTTAAGAGTTTTTTTTGTGTGTGTGTGTGTTTGCATGCACTTATCTTTTGATTGTTGCAGCAAAAAGAAATATAGGTACACAAAACAACTGTAAATGTGCAAGAAACCTTCTCAGATTAACTCAGTAAAGTCATGGTGAAAATGGTTTTCATGCATCCTATTTTGATTCTGGATCATATATCAGGGTAGAGATGTTGGCAAAGTCATCAGACCCAGAGCTGGTTGCTGATAGTTCCTCACCATTGAACTACTTGCACACCTGGAGTCAGGCAGTGCAGGAGACTTTGCAGCACGAGACTTTGAGAGGAGCAGCTCTATCCTCTATGGGTCATGAGCCATCAGTCCTGCGTGACTGCCATGCCCTCAAGCATCAGAGCTGCCTTTGGCATTTTCTCTTTGTTTTCCACCTCTTTCCCTCACATGATGGCATTTACTTTTCTCTGCACCTACAGTTGTTTCAAATGCCTTTAGAAATTCACAAGGGAGATCATGGTTAATTTCTTTTTGTCTGTTTGTTTTCCCCAGTTTGACATCACAGCGCTCTGGCACAGTTACTTTGCAAAAGGAAACTGCAAGAAACAACTCTCCTGGGCATAATAGGGGAACACCAGCAGAGCCAGCAGCATCCCAAATGTGCACATCATTGGCAGTGCTACCTCTGAGAGCTGAGAGTGTGTCTTGGTGCATCTTTGCATGCCGTGCAGTGAGGATGAGGCTCACGGCATTACAGAATGGGAGAGTGGCAGCCAGCACTTCCTCCTTCCAAAGTGAGCTTTGCAGCCCCAACTCCTGTCAAGGGCTGCATGCAGAAACGCAAGGAAAAGTCCATGTGGGCATGCTTGTGGCTCTGAGGTGGAGACACACATGTGATCCTTGACTATTTTATACTGCAAGCTCTCTCTAAGCAGAAATGAATGCTAACTGTCATGTTGGTGAACACCCTGTCTTGGGCTAATAAGCAAGTTTATTTCATACATGACAAGTGCCTGGTCATACTTATTACTGAAGCTTTTCATACTTACCTTTTCTTTTTATACTTGTGGAATGTGGTCTGTGACAACAGTCCTATTGTACTTTAGGTACAAAACACAAATACTCATCCCAAATTTTCACTCTTGTTTTGAATAAATGTTGGTCTTGGAACAGAACAGAAAGATGTTGGCTCTCATTTTGCTCTGCTTCTGCTCTAGGAACCCCACAGGCACTCCCAAGCAGTGTGATGCTGGGCACACACACTGGGGCCTCTTCAGGAATACATGAGAAGAAATGTCCAATCTTCACATCTCACCCGTTTCATGCCACGATAAATACGAACACTCTCAACAGGACAACAATGTCTGCATCAAACTATTAAACTTTTATTGCCTGTGAAAACCAGGTAAAAAAAATTAACTTCATTTCATGCAACAATAAAGCAAATTAAGGAACTTAAGTCATTTGCATCACCTCTGGTGATAGCTGCTAAGTGTTTTCTGACCATTCTTAGAAAGCAAATAGAAGGCAAACTCAGCATGAATAGAAACACTAATAGCCAGTAGCATAGGTTGTGTGTTGTTTGAACGGAAAGTAATTTATCACTTCTGAAATAAAAGCTGTTTATACTCATGTTTCACTCTCTGTAGCAATCTTTACAATTTATCTGTGAAAAAGTAAAGCACTGTACATCCATTAGCATATGAATGCCTGACACATCAAATTGGCTGTAAAATAACAGAAGGACATTTGCTATTGGTGTATGCACACAGACAAAGCAGCCATTTTGGAAAAAAATTAGGAAAAAAAAAAAAAAAAGAGAGAGAGAGGGATGGTGAGGTGCTTAACCCGTTCCTTGTCTCCCTGGTTTCACACTGTCACACTGATGGGGTAGAAGCGGAGTGGCTGGAAACCCCCAAAAAACACCAGCACTCAGGTTAAATACTGGGACAAGGATTGTTTGTGACAGATGTGTGTTGAGATAAGACAACTGGTATGGGATGAGCAATTCTGTGTGTCCTCACCCAAGGCACAGGGGGATGCACAGGAACGGCATATCGCCATGGTATGGTTTTATTTCACAGGCCTTGGGTCAGACTTATGAAACTATTTCTCAAAGAGGCTGCATACATAATTAAGGCCCAATAAAAGGCTCTCAGTTGAAGTTGCTAGGCTACATTCATTTCAAAAGCAGAGCCATTTGTTATCAAATTTAAATTAACTCTCTCAGCGCTGAGCTCAGGGTGCGCAGAGCAGTCTTTCAGTCAGCACTGGTGCCTGGTAACCATTATTGCATAACCAGAGCAACATCACTTCACGGAGAATGGGAATCTTGAGTGTATTTAGGCCCACTGAGTGGTTAATATTAAAAAAAAAAAAAATCATTAATTCCTGAGAGGTCTTTGTGCCTTGTGTATTAGGAATCACAATTCTCTTTATTTTCTCTCCACTTTATATTCCCCTTAAAAAAAATCATCATGATTTCAGCTTTAATTCGGAAATAAATAAGTAAATTAATATTTGCCACTGATTTCTTGCAAACAGACCATGTCTACCATCAGTATTTTTTTCCTATAACAAGATTTCAGCAGTTTCAACACACAGATAAGGCAACAAGGAAGATATCTGTACAGCCTACAGTGGCTGGGCCTGGTCCCGCAGCCATGCTCCATCAGGCAGAGTATTACAGCTCCAAAAGTAGAAGAGTTGGTTTGACAGCTTCTGAGTACTCCAGCTGAAGGCAACTGATGGTTTGCAGTGCAGATTCTGAACAGTGGCAAAGTAAATATAGAGTAGGGAAAAGAAAAAAATAAACAAAACTAACTTGCCATCTGCTCACATATATGACTGTGAAAAAAAAAAAAAAGAAAAGAAATTAAACAAAACAAAACAAAAAAACCCACTACATCTATCAAGTAAATTATTCATTGTGATTGATTTGGTCTGTCTAGCCTTAAAATAGGTTTATGCAGGCTAATCAGCAAAGAAGCACCAACAGTTAAATCCAGCAGAACATGCCAGCCATAGGCATGGTTTGTACAGACCTGAAAACATCATCACATTCTGTAAGAAACAGAAGGTGTTGTTCGTTTCACCAGTCCTGCATAAAAGCCAGTGACTTTTTTTCCAGTAAATTTTGATTTAGGGCTCTTAAAACAGTTTGTTGTTTTATGTTGTTGTTTTTTTTTTAACCAAACTCAATTTGACTGTTCTATTTTAATTTCTCTGATAAATCTGAGTCACTGGCTAAGAGTAAGACCTACTGTTGTGGAGCTTAATGCTAGATACTGCAACTTTCACATTTTTCTGTCTTAAAGCAGAAGCCTTAGGCATTTGATATACATCTCTGCATCAGAGTAAAACACTGATTTCTTGGAAGCAAGTCAACGATGCTGGAGCTACTGACATACATACCATGAGATGGAATCATAGAATCATGATTGGAAAAGACCTCTAAGATCATCTAGTCCAACCACCAGCCCATCACCACCATGCCCGCTAATCACATTCCTAAGCATTACCTCTGTTCTTCCTTAAACACCTCCAGAGATGGTGACTCCACCACCTCCATGTGCAGTCTGTTCTAATACTCACCACTGTTCCTGAGAGGAGATTCTTCCTAATATCCAACCTGAATCTCCCATGATGCAACTTGAGGCCATTCCCTCTCGTCCTATCCAACTTTGTGTTCTCCAGAACTTTGCAGTCAGAAAGACAGCAAGAATACCATTGAGCACTGTACTGCTACATTAAAATTACTTATTCACACAAACACACACACACAAAAGGCACTCTTTTTAGTGTTTGTATATGTAAAAACATAAATCATTTGCTTCAGCAATTAGCAGGTGGCTTCCTCATGATCTGCCACATTAAAGAATTATCTGTCATGTACTCAACAAGGGAAAATCAGAGGAAAAGACAAACTGAAATAAATTCTACAGTCCAGCACTCACCTTTCATTTTCTTTAAAGAAAAATGGATCATGCATGCATGCTCCCAGACAGCCCTGGGTATGACTCTACAACGATGAACCATTTGTTTATTTAAAGCTCTGTGCAGCTAACAATGCTATGGGGCTAGTAAATCCCACTGAGCGCTCCTTGAGATCCGTGTTTATTTACTGGTGGAAGTAATGTACCATACTTGTGTATCCATGACAACGCTGTAACATGCCAAAGCAGTATGAGATCCTTCCTTGCTACTGCAGTGTGAGACTAAAAGTAAGAGGCTAAATAGTATTAAATAGCAGGAGCTTTTCAGAAGATAAAACATAAAGTTTATGGGAGAATACAATAGTTGTTCATCATAATAAATTTGTGCCATTTCAGTGCTTTAGTTAGGTTCATCTGCTGATTGTAAATAGCACTGAATGCTGAGCACACCAGGAAAGATAAAACTTTGCTGTTCTTCCAGGAATTCCCTACAGCAAGGGAGCTGTGATTCAACAGCATCAAGTCTGAACAGTTAAGAAAATCTGTTTTAGAGAGTATTAAATCATATCATACTATAATATTTATCTTTTCTTGAGAGGTGTTTCCGGTTCTTTTCTATTTTTCACTCCCACGACAAATATTTTGATCAACAACATTGGATGATACAGTGGATTAGTAATGTAATTGCCAATTTATATTTATAAATCCAGGTATTCTTTCAGCGCAGTTGTGTTTGCTGTGCCATTGATATGTTAGACTGATGAGGTTGAGATGCAGATTTGCTGTATGTGGTGGAATTCAGACTTAAAGTGTAAATTTAATTCTTTGTAAGCCATTGTTTTATTTACTGTTACTGCTGATTATGTTACAGTTGCTTTGATAAAGTCGCATGTTTTAATAGTTTAGACAAGCACCTTGGAAAGTCAAAGCAAATTAACTCTGCAAACAAATCAAAGCCACAAAGGAAGAATTTCTTTGCTAGCAGAATGCTTCAGAACACTCTTTATTTTCCTTTTACACTTTAATAAACGACACAGTAGGCCAAATTCTAGTTCAGGTTTCTGAACATTCACAGACTTAAATGAAAAAATACTTTGATTTAATACATCAGACGTCCCCCAGCTATATTGTATTTTCCAGACATAGTTGCATTAAACTACTGTCCAAAGTACAGAACTAGTATGTTACCTGTATTCTGATCATAAGATAAAGAATGTTTTCTGTTTTAATACTGTTACTTGGCCTGATCAATTGATTTACTCCAATTAGAAGTTCTGAAACAGTCAGTGAGCCTTAGCTGGGATGAACCCATCAGTGTACATCAGGATGCACAATGAGCATCAGGATGTGGCAGCTCTGGAAATGGCAAAGAAAGGGCCCTTTTCAGAGTAATAGCAAAATAAAATGCAGAAGAGAAGCATGGGTTTTGTTCTCCTGTTTGCTTATTTTGATCATCAAACTGCAGGGTGATGTGGGGGTGCTGTTTGGAGATGTGTCTGTACACGTGTGTGCACATGAACAGAACCACAAATGTGGGGTAAAGCATGAGTACATAACTGTTCTCACTTCCATCTGGTATAGCATTTGCACAGTTTGTGAAGTCAGGAGGAGACGTGCTAAGGATACTTGCTTAAGAAATGATTATTTGCATTTTCAACACAGAAAGGAGTAGAAGCTCCTCTTGGTGTTACTCTAAGGCTGACTTAACTGTCTAGAATTTGCAGTGTTGAAAAAGCTGTATTTTTTATGATTGCAGCTTTGATACTGATGTCAAATATTTATTGAAGAAGCTGCACTGGGACACCACCCACCAGACCAGGCTGCCCAAGTCCCACTGTGGCCCTGGGATTTCAAACACACCGGCAGCATCTTATCTAAAATGGGATGATTTCTGCTGTCCCAGCTTTGCTTCACTTCAGCAGGTGCTTGCAGCTTTTTGTTGTTTGGCACACAGCATGCACTTCCCATGCTGTAAAATTTTGCAGAGCTTCTCTCCTGTTGCTGAGATGCAACATTTTAAAATATTTTTTAGTGCTCAGGAATTATTTCACACATCCTACAGATATTCTTCTACTTTCAGTAACGGTACCTCATTGTTCAGTAAGAAGGGTTAATTTCATCAGTTATGTTTATACACTCTGAAATCAGATACGCCTTAGTGTGTCTACACAGCAGTAGGAAAGAAGAGTTAGCAATGTTAAAGTGAAACACAGGCAGGAAGTCAATCAAAAGGAAGGGAACAAATTAAGGGAAAATTGGAATAACTAACAAGCTAAAAATTAAAATGGATTGACAAAAAAAAAAACCCAAAACTTATTAAAAATGAAATATATTTTAAGAAAATACAATATGGTGTGGAATGTGTATGAATTCAAATCCAAATTCCTGAAAAGAGGCATGCTGACATTCTTATGTATGACAAAGCAATTCCTCTGTATCTGCCTCCATGTTCACCAGTGCATGCAGGAGAGGTCTGTGGGCTGTAGCTCATCTTCTGTCTCAGTGCAGAGCTGCTGGCCTTGCCACATCTGGCAACCAGCATCAGGTGACCAGCAGCTCCACTGCTGGGAGTCACTGCTCTTATAACTAATAAAAGATGAGGCACTGTATTATAAGAAATAACACATATTTTGATATATGATATTGATATTGAATTAAAAACAAACAAACAACAACAACAACAACACCAACAACAAAAAACAAGAAATAAACACCTGAAAAAAATAAGTAATGTAAGACCCTTACTTGCAATCTATTTCCATGTGTAGGCGTAAAAAAAAAAAAGAGTGGGCAGTTTTAGGGATTGAAATCCCAATGTAAGAGTAAGGAAAATTCAGCTGTTCTGTGAATGCAATACTGCGGACACTCTTTGTATTCCCTAAGAGTCAAGCAGGGTGGTGGGAGTGTCAGATACAAAGCAGCAAGTGATAAAATTGTATTTTTGATTAGTGACATGAACTGAGCTCAGAAAATAGTAGCTACTGGAAGATCTGCACAGCCTTACTATTCTCACCTAACCAAATATTTTTCCAGCTTGTTTTCCCAGGGTGTGAGCTATTGCAGTGTTTGAGCAATAATATATTCCAAACTGTTGGATGCCTTGTTCTAATCAACCATGCTCGAGCAATTTGTGGAAGTCTTACCCAACTACTTCCGTCTTACAACATTTATCTCTAGTGTGGTAAATAATGCATGTTATTTTCTATTTGATAATGTCCCATCAGTTAAACTGTTTTTAAAGATCTCAGCTGACGTTAAGTGTTGAAAAGGCAAAGAAAAAAACAAATTAATCAGCATCCATATGTTAACTATTGTTTCTATGCACACTTGTGGCATTTACATGGCAAAAAAACACCAGAGTTTTAAGACTTGTCTTATTGTTTGCAATTGTGCAGTTGCAGATCTAGAAGTACATAATTTCATATTAACAAGGAAAAATGTAAAGCAGTGATTTTTATCTTACATTTTGTTTGCGGAATGGTGCTATGGAATCTGTTAGAGTCAGTATTCACTGTACAAAAGCGAAAGAGGATTAAAAAGACTTTGTGAAATGAAACAACAGAACTGTAGAATCACCAAGGTTGGAAAAGACCTCTAAGTCTGTCCAGTCCAACCATCCACCTACCACCAATACTGCCCACTAATTATGTCCCCAAGTATCCCATTTACAAGGTTCTGGCACACATTCAGGGATGCTGACCCAACCACCTCCCTGGGCAACCTGTTCCAGTGCCCAGGAGAAGTTTTTCTTAAAATCCAAACTGAACCTCACTTGGCACAACTTGAGGCTGTTCCCTCTTGTCCTTATCGCTGTTACCTGGGAGGCCTGCCGCCACCTCATCACACCTTCCTTTCAGGCAGTTGTAGATAGTGTTAAGATCTCCCCTGAGCCTTCTCTTCCCCAGATTGACCAGTCCCAGCACCCTCAGCTGCTCCCCGTAAGAACTGTGCTCCAGACCCCACACGATCTAGAAATGTAGCTCTGCTACTGGCAGGATTGACTGGAAAAAAAAGTCACAAGATAATACCACACACTGACTTGCCATCACTAGTGTTGTGCACTTGTTAGGCAGTCAGCAACACATAAATGGTAAAAAGGTGTACAAATTCTATTTTATATGGATAAGTATTCGAAAATGTTGAGGTTGGGTTCTGGAATAGATTTATGCAAGAATACTAACAGTATATTGCAGCTTATGTGCACAGGACAGGGTGTGGAAGCAGCAGCAGATTCCAGGACAAATAAAAACAACCAGAGACTGCTGGAAGCAGTTATTTCAAAAGCTCTACTGTGCTTGGGCAAAGTATATTTCCATGTAGAGTACCGGAAATGCAGTGCCACTGCATACATTTTGTATAATGCTCATGTGGTAATGCAGTGTGGTAAATTATTGCAGAGGATGCACACAGGCAAAAGTAGAAAGTAATGAGCTGCAGTTGTCATAACTGACTATACATGCCCCAGAAAAGAAACAGCTAATCATGGTGTTTTAGCAGCTCTTCACTGAGAGTGGATCAAGGGATGTTTTTTAGAAGAAGTTGGTGCTTGCAGGAGGCCCAGAGGTACATTTGAAATTTCTTGTAATGGTCTTGAAGTCCTCAGATATGCACAGCCCAACTCATGTTTTCAGTATAATACAAATAACACCTTACAAAATGTGATACAAATTTGTAATTTGATATTCAAGTATCTTTCATATTAAATACATATATTTATCCAAAAGCCAATTTCAGTCTGTCAAGAAATTTCATAGGACTTGTACTTCTGTATTTAAGATCAAATTAATGCAGGTAAAATCCTATTTTTTTTTTCCAATTTTAATTGCTTTAATGTAAACTTTGTGCAATTTTACTTCACATTAAAAGTTTATTCTTTTATTCTTTTTTTGTTTTTCCCAAAATTTGACCTATGTTCAAATAGAATGGAATATGCAGAATTTCAGTACAGAAAGCATTTTTGAATTTTATTAAGATTTTAAAAAATCTTTTCAACGTGATTCTATTATAATAAATTTCTATCTTAGAATCTTGCAGTTATTCAAAAAATGTCTTACTGCCTTATTATAATCTTATTTTAGCTGCATGGTATTTGCAGAATCTCTTACCAGCGGATAGAGATGTGACCCAGGCAATTAGGATACAATGTGCTTTAGTTAAACTGCATGCATATATTGAGTTAACAGCAATAGAACAAAGTGTTGTGGTTTAAGCCAGCAAACCACAGTCCTTTGTTCACTGTCACCGCTCCAAGAGGGATGAGGAAGCGGAGCAGAAAAAAAAAGAAAAAAAGGTAGAACTTGTACATTGAGATGAAAAAAGTATTTACTGGAGCAGAAAATGAAAAGTAACAAAGGAGGTAATCAGAGAATCAGAGAATCAGAGAATCAGAGAATCACAGAATCACAGAATCACAGAATGGCCTAGGTTGGAAGGGACCTCAAGGATCATGAATCTCCAACCCCCCTGCCACAGGCGGGGCCACTAGCTTCCATATCTAATACCAGACCAGGCTACACAGGGCCCCACCCAACCTGGTCTTGAACACCTCCTGGAACTATACATCCACAACCTCTCTGGGCAGCCTGCTCTAGCATCTCACCGCTCTTTCTGTAAAGAACTTTCCCCCCACATCCAACCTAAATCTTCCCTCCCTCAACTTGAAACCATTTCCCCTTGTTCTGCTGTTACCTATTTTTTCAAAGAGTTGACTCTTCTCCTGTTTACACACTCCCTTTAGGTACTGAAATGCTGCAATGAGGTCACCCTGCAGCCTTCTCTTCTCCAGGCTGAACAAGCCCAGCTCCCTCAGCCTGTCTTCATAGGGGAGGTGCCCCATTCCCCTAATCTTCATGGTTCTCCTCAGGACCCTCTCCAACAGCTCTGTTTTTCTTGTGAGGGCTCCAGACTTGGGCACAGCATTCCAGACAGGGCCTCACATAACACTTATACATATTTACAAAACAAGTGATATACGAAGCAATTATTCACCACCCACCAACCAATCTCCAGCCAGTCCCTGAGCACTGGCTGACCCCTGGACAGCTCCTCACAGTTTACAGTTTTTTCTCATGATGCTGTGTGGACTGGAACAACTCTCAAGCCAATTTACGTCAACTGTCCTGGTTCTGTCCCTTCCCAGCTCCTTGTGTCCCCGGCCCCACCACTAGCATTTCTACAACATTTTTATAACATATTAATAAATTAGTATCAATGCTATTTAATTATTGGATTTATTTAGAATCATATAATCACAGAATAATAGAATCCTTAAGATTGGAAAGGACCACTAAGATAACCTAATCCAACCATCGACCTGTCCCCACCTATCCATTAAACCTTGTCCCTCAGTGCCACATCTACATATGTCTTGCACACTTTCAGGGACAGTGACTCCACAACTTTCCACCGCAGCCTATGCCAATGACTCACCAGTCTTTTAGAGAATAAATTCCTTCCTAATATCCAACTTGAACCTTCCCTGGTACAACCTGATGCCATTCCCTCTCATTCTCTCACTGCTACCTGGAAGAAGAGGCTGAATCCACCTCACCACAACCTCCTTTCAGACAGCTGTAGACAGAGATAAGATGTCCACTGAGCCTCTTCTCCAAACTAAATAGTCCCAGTTCCCTCAGACACTCCTCACAAGACTTGTGCTCCAGACTCCCCACAGCTTTGTCACCCTTTTCTGGACACTCTCCAGGACCTACTTCTGATACAAACCAGGATGCCATTGGGTTTCCTAGTCACCTTGGCATACTGGTGACTCATGTTCAGCTGGCTACCAATTAGCATCCCCAGATCCTTTTCCACAACAGAGCTTTCCAGCCTCTCTACCCCAAGCTGTTAACATTGTGTGGAGTTGTTGTAACTAAACTGCTGTACTTGGACTTGCTGAACCTCATACAGTTGGCCACAGCCCATTTATCCAGCCTGTCCAGATTCCTCTGGAGGGTTTTCCTACCCTCAAGAAGATGAACGCTTCCCCTCCAGCTTGATGTCGCCTGCAAATTTACTGAGGGTTCACTCAGTCCCCTCATCCAGGTCATGAGTGAAGATGGAAAACATGGAAAACACACGCAAGATATGATGGCGGGCACCAAGCTGCAAACTGTTCTTCCATCCACGCATTTTTATGTCCTTCTTATTTAATGCATTTCACATTAGTTGCCACTGAAGTGATGAAGCCAGTGCTGCTATGATATCAAGATTCAACTATAATTTACTTTATCTTCAAATGGAGAATAAAATTTAAAGAATTCTTTATATTGAGTTACAAAATTATGCCATAAATTTATGCAAGCTTTCATTTAGATGTCTGATGTTTAAAATCAGGTGGCAGATATTTGTGCTCACGTCTGCTGCTTGATCTTGTCATCAGCATCATTACCGTAATCTCACATGAACATAATTACTCTTTATGTAAATCACAAATTTAAATGCAATCCGTAATGGTATTTTAACAACTGCTGGGAACTAAATGCTTATTTTTAATAGCTGATGTTAAATATGAAAGCATGGACAAACAACAATAATGTAAAAGTTAACAAAAAGAAGTGAAAGGTACCACACATCAGACAATATGTTCAAAGAACTCAGAATGGGCTGCAATCTGGTGGCTGGGGAGCAGCCTTGGTGAAAGGGACCTGGAGTTCCTGGTGGACCTAACCTGGTGGCTAGGTCTTTTCACCCTGGAGAAGGGAAACCTCAGATAAACCTTATTTTATAGGATTCTAGAGCTTAAATGGAGGCTACAGAGATGACAGGCTCTCTCTCTTCACAGAAAGCCATGTGAGAAGACAGGAAGCAATGGGTACAAATTGTACTAGGGTAGGTTTCATTTCAATAATAAGAAAGAAATTTTTTACAACTGAACAAGAAATTGCTGGAATACCATCTCAGAGACATGATGGAATCCCCATCACAAGAGGTTTTCAAGATGTGACTGGACAGATTCCAAGACGAATTCATGTAGGTACTCTTTTCCATGTAGTTTTGGGCCAGGTGACTTTCTGACGTCCCTTTCAACCTGGAGTGTTCTACGGGTCTGTGATTGTTTTGTCTGATGTCATCTGGATAACCTTAAAAGTTTAGGGATCAGTTCTGCTTTCAAATATTTTCACTGAAAAAGCAAAAATTTAGAAATGATATATGACCTGTCAGAAACCTGAAGAAATCAATAACAGTCAAATGGGAGAGTCTTTGCAAAAATCATGTCTGCTGCAAACAGGGCAATGTAGTGTAAAGAATAGAAGAAGCTTTACAGATGGAGCTTCCACAGGAAGTTGTTTCTAATCACAGATGAACTAAAAGGTAATTTTCTATAGCATACCTCAGAATCATAAAATGGCTTAGGTTGGAAGGGACCTTAAGGATCACAAAGTTCCAAGCTCCCTGCTGCAGGCAGGGTTGCCAGCCAGCAAATCAGGTGCTAGATCAGATTGCCCAGGGCCCCGTCCAATATTCTAGCGCTTTCCTTTAAAAAAAAAAAAGTTTTGCAAAGTGTAAAAACAATGCTGCTGCATGAACGTTGCAGCTCTGGTTGAAGCAGTGAAGACTTTTCATCCTCCTGTGCTAATGGGGAATAGCATGATGTTCTGGCACTGAAGTGAAAGAGGCTATTGGTTCTACAAAAGTTAATGTGTCACTTCATGGAGATGTTTCCCACTGCTTAGATATACTTGAATTAATTTTTGAATTAAAAAATAAACTGGAGATGGTAATGGATAGCACTGGAGTCAAACATTCTGAATTTTGTTCTTTGCGATTTATAAAAAGTACAAATCGACATAAATGAAAATATAGTTTGGTTCCACTCTCTTTTTCATTTTTAGGTAAACATTTACATAGCTATGTTATGAAAATGTTCCTGCAATTAACACCACCAGAAAACATTTTCTACACCTCAGAAACAATTTTTATTTGATTCTTGCTTTTTTTAGAGTGTGAAGTGAAACTGAGAAAAAACTAATAGCTCAACTGTGGATCATTTTGTTCGACATCTAAGGAAACGAGCAATTTATTTCAGGGTATTTGTCTTGTAATAAAGAGTTTGTCTAACTCTTTTTGTTTTGTTCTGTTTTGTTTTGCAGATGAAGTATTTTAGCCATACTCCATAAGAGCATGTATGATGTATTTCTGTGAAATACATCTACAGTCCTGAATGTTTTGGAGACAAAATATAATAAGAAAAAAATGTACCTTTGTCTTTATCTGCACTACGGAATATTTCAAAGACTGTAATTTTTGAGAAATGTGAATCTCACACTGCCATGGGGGCAGAAAAGTCTGCCGATGGGTAGCATGTAGCAAAAAAATTCCATGATAGGAAGCACTACCAGAGTGTAAAATAAGTTAAAGTATGACTTTTCACTTATTTCTAGTGTTGTTCTACTTTTGCTTAAGATAGCATCAGTCATCCCCAGGTTATGAGCAGATGCAGAGGGGCACATTCAGAACATGCACTCTCCCTAGTGCACACAGAATGACAAGGGGTGCGCTTCTTCCTGCTGGGATAGAGATGCTGAATCCTGCAGTCAGAGCCACGCAGACAGAGGACCTGGGGACAGAATCACAGAATGGCCTGGGTTGGAAGGGACCTCAAGGATCATCAAGCTTCAACCCTCCCCGCCACATGCACGGCCACCAGCCTCTGTATCTAATACCAGACGAGGCTACACAGGTTCCCATCCAACCTGATCTTGAACACCTCCTGGAACTGTGAATCCACAACCTCTCTGGGCAGCCTGCTCCAGCACCTCACAACTCTCTCTGTAAAGAACTTCCCCCCGATCAGAAGACTCTAGTTGTAATTCATCTTCAATGTGTTAACCATACGTTAACTCACATGGGTCTGAGTGCTCAGCTTGATTCTTCTAGCAGGACCAAATCTGCTGAGCTGATAACAAACCTGAATGGAAGATGGAAAAGTTTCATAAAACCCTTGAGTTGCATGTACTACCTCTTTATTTGCTCACTCATTTACTTTGGTGGGATTTATGAGTAAATGTTACTAGGGTCATTCCATTGCCTATAGCACTACCTGTTGAAAATGCAGCTTTTCTGTTGCATACCTGTTCATTTACTTGTTTGATTGCTTTTGATACTGTACATCCAAACGGACAGATAAGTTACGGATGTTGCTTTATTCTAAAGGTACATAAACTTTAGAAACAGGCCAATTTCCATCCGGTCATAATTTTGTAATGGAAACCAGCAAGATAAAAGTATGATTAGTATTTTATAATATTTATGAATCAAATTTTAATATTAAAAAATCCATTGGTTTTCATGAAATGCAGTTGTGTGTGTTTCATTCTTTAAAGTTTTCTTAGAAATTTTCCTACACATTTTTTTGTGAAATTACTGTTGTTTTCAAATTTCTTACTACATCTGCGTGTTTTTATATTTAAAAATAACTTCATATGTTTATTTTAAAGAAAATCTAAAATTCAGTGACAAATCTTAATTAATTTTCAAAGTAATTATAATTTTTATGATCTTGTGAAATTAATTTTATAAATGCAGTGTTCAGCTTTTTGAAAATGTGTATGTGTGTGATGCAATGCCCTGTTGGCTGTTCAGAACACTTCTATCTCCAACCTTGGTGATTCCATGGACTCTTTCCTATTCTAAGAACCTGCTTTAGCAGAGGGTTGGACTAAATGATCTCCTTCCAACCCTTACAATTCTGTGATTCTGAGTGTGATTCCACCAATACAACTTGACTTGTGATATAATTACCCTGACCTCTAAACTCTGGAGCTGGTAGCAACAATGTACTGAGTAAGGAAGAAAGGCTGATGAGGCTTGCTTTCTCTTGAGAAGAGAGAAGATTGAGGACTGTGTGCTTCCAACATACACTGCCTCTTCACAGTACCTAGGGATAATTCTAGTATTAAGCAAATCTGACTCCGAGTTTACTGTGGACATTGAGTAATAGAAAAACGCAGACTGCAGAATTTGGATCTTAAGTGTTTAAGAGTATTTGAGGGTAGAATTTGTTTTTTGCATTTAGCAGAAAGCCATAGGACAGGTGTATACGGGTACACACCCACTACCATCCCAATCAGAGAGCAACACCACCAGGAGTGGACCAACATCCAGGAATATGTGGTTATCCATGGAATTTATGGAACAGCCCCATGGTACTCATTTTGGCATTTCATTTTTCACTAATGTTTCCATCTCTGTGACAGTGGATCAAAGAGTTAATAAAATTTCACTGTTCTGAAAAGTCATTATGCAACTAAACACAGCAGTTCAAAGTGGAAAATAGAAGGAATGCCAAGGCAAGGTTTCATGAGGTACTAATGCTCCAAGATGTGCTCCTTGGATAACATCTGTGGTATTGCCTAATTGCTTAAAATCATGCAATGGACCCATCACAGCACTGGTGTTGCCTTTCACAGCTGAATGCTGCTCAGGCGTTGCCACTCCACTGGGAACTACAAAGGTATCTAATACTGAACTGCCCAATATTATGGAAGTGTTCCTGTGCATTTTTCATATTTAAATGCTCATAAAAGCATTACTTCATTCTGTCTAAATATGAAAAAGGTAAATCTTCCCTGCAAGTCTAAATATTCAAATGTTAAGATTTTCTGATTAATATTAGAACTGCAGGGCTTCTCCTGTCTTAAGATTTATAACCAAGCTCTGTTCAAACTGTATAGGACTGCAATTTAACCAAGTCTCACATCAGTTAAATGTTTATATTTTTGTCTTCTGACGGCAACTATAGAGCTGCATACCTGCAAGCTGTCACTATTGTGCTTATTGATTTTATTCAAAAGAGGAGTACTAGCTCTGCATTTCAACATGTGGTTTCCAATGACTACCATTCAAGGACAATGTTAATCTCATCTTCTAAGTCTCAGCATGCTAAACACAGGATTCCATTCTTGGCCCAGTTATTTTTGCAAGAGCAAAAAGTCTAACCACAGCTGGGATTGATTGTATCTCTAGAAATATGGTTTCATATCAGTTTTTTTTTGCTGTCAGTGGGTATCAAACTAAACAACTTCAATAGCAGTGGGGAAAAAGAAAAGTAAACAAAGGCTCTTTTCTTTTTATTGAATATCAACAATTAGTAAGCTGGCCATGAGTTTGCATCTCCTTAGTTCTCCAGGGTTGCGGGTAAATTGCTCCAACCAGCTGTCTGGTACCTCAAGGCTCACAATTTGGCTTAAAAACAACTGAACCTAAATCCTCCCTCCCTAGCCTGCTGTTAATCTATGGGAGCTATAATTTTGCCCTTTTAACATAACAACTAGCCATTATGACCGATCTCATCCTAATAAAGACTGAAGCAAGTCTTTATCTGCAAATGGAATGTTTTTGCTTTAGAATAGTTAGTGTATCTTTTTTTTTCTCTTTGGCAGTGAATCCACCCCTTCCATTGATTCTTACTTCACTACTGCTGCATTCACAGAAAACATTCTAACTGGCTTTGATGCAACTTGCATTGTCTTTGTGCCTTGAAAACATGAGAACAACTTTCAGTGAGTCATATCCAAGGTCAGTCTGGCCTTTTATCTCATTTCCAGTCAAGGTCAATAGCAGATATTTAGAAAATAATACAAGAACATGGAAAGCGTTAATTATTTTTTATCAACCTCTCATGGTTAAGAAAATTGTTAAACAATAGATTTCTTTTTTATATACATTAACTTCAGCTGGGCTTTTTTTTTTTTTTTTTTTTTTTCCAACAGATGTCCATAATTTAAGAGTTTATAGAAAAACTTCAGAATGTAGAGTTTCACAGCAAAAACTCACACCACCAGAAATAGTGTCCATCAGTCTGTGCTGAGCCTAACACCTAGGAATCTACCACAGAGGAGTCTTACAGGTTTTCTTGGTTTTCTCTTTCTCATTCTGGGGTTTCCCGATTTGGCAATTTGCAGTTCTGCAGGAAGAGCCAGTTCTTGTGCCTCCAGGCATCTATTTAGCTGTGATAATTCAACTGAAGCTCTGATTAGGATGTAAGTAATGTTGGACTTTGTGTTCCCCCGTGCAAAGTATATTGAGTTTGATGAGACAACATCCTAGAATACTTCTTCCTTTTCACCAAAAGTACTAAAAGAAAAAGGAATTTTGGAGAAATTAACAGCAGTTTTTAAAGTTATGGTTACCTTCATGTAAGGTAGACATCAAATGTTTCACAAGCAAAATGAGAGCATTTTGCAGTCAGTTTCCACTTTGCAAATTACTTTGAAAGCTACAGGACAAGAAATCAATATCATCCAAGTGAGGATAGTGCCATTTAAAACAGGGATACCCTTACCCAGTTTAAAGTTGCCATCTCATAGGTTGGGATCAAAGATCCCACATAACACAGGTTAGTTTATCACAGAAAAAAAAAAAAATAGTTGATATTTAACACCTTCATGCTGTGAAAGGACATCTGTGAGCATCAGTCACTGGTGCCCTTCCAACTCACACAATAGAAAATGTGTGAAGGCTCATATGTAGCCATATCCTTGAGCTGGGAGCTTTCATACATAACTTTTATAGATGATCATGGAATTTCCCTAGTCTGAGGGCTTACTTAAATGCCAAGTAAGAAGGAAAAGAAACATCACTCTTGTTATATGGCTGATTCTATATCCTTACATAAATAAGTAGGCAAATTCTCAGCCAGTATGTCTTTTCTTCACTAATTCAAATAATGTATTCTGCACATAAACAATGGTTTCCTTTTCATTATTCATTCCAGCTGAAATGGGCTGCTTTCTTGCCTACATAAATTTCAAGTGGATAAAAGCCACTTAGCTGCATACAACAGCCTTTGGAAGGCAAAATGGAGGGAATTTCAGAAACTGTTCACAAAGTTGAAGACCACTTATGAGCTGTGTTTCTGTGCAGTTTTGGATTGAACATGCAGATTTGTTTGTGCCTGACTTTCACAACCAATGCATGCCAATTCCCACTCTCAGCAATGCCAGTAGAATTGTTAAACTGTTGAGGTGACAGTCCTGAGTTGAGAATGCCACTAGAAGTGAGAACCACAAGTTCACCAGAAAGATATGCTCCTGTGGTTATCACTTTAGGGAGAATTGTTAACTTCTTGGTTTTGCATTTACACCTCCAGAACTCAGAGCCCAAATTGTTGAGATTACTTATCATCAGGATGCTACACAAACACCTTGATAGATTGCATAAAATAGATGTTCCACTTTAAGATGGTTAACGTTAGAAGAAACCAATCTTATTGTTAGTTAGCTGGAAGCTGTTAGGCAGCTATGTAGGATTATCTGTGTATGCAAAGAACAAATTAAATAAATAAATAAATAGATAGATAGATAGATAGATAGATAGATAGATAGATAGATAGATAAGAGAATAGGGCAATATCATTTGTATTCTGGCACAGGCATGATAGAGAACTGAAGAGCACACATTTTGGTTTTCGGCATCCTGCAATATGCATATGTTGCAAAGTTACACAAAATGCACAGCATCAAAATCTGCATGTAATAACAAGTTTTCTTTTATAGGCATTGGTTACCACTCCCATACTAGGGCAAAAGCCTATGAATGCAGCTAAAGTTGCTCTGGTTAACTTTAATAGGCATCAACATAAAAACACTAATGTTCAGAAATGTTAAATGTGCATATTGCTGTTAAACGCCTTCAGCTTCACACTGTCAGTGCTTATGGAGGAACAAGGAAAGCTGGTAAAACACTGCTGAATATTTTCTTCCAGTACTTTCCTTATGAAATATTACAATATTTTCATTTTAAACAAGCCATATTGCAAATACTTCTCAATATATTAAACCCACATTTTAAATTGGGTTCATTCTAGTGACATTCAAAAATGTATTGTCTTTTATCCTCTGACACTCTTTCAGATTACTGAAACAATAAAATGTCCCAAGTCTTTCTTTTCTCAAAATGGGAAATCAAATCTTAAACATCTGTGAAAAACAAACAAACAAAACAACCAAAAAAGTAGTCTAGCACATCAACATATGACCCCTTATTATATAGACTTCAATTCTGAAGCAATTTGAAGATCTTTTCAAAGACTTATACAGAGGTATGCCATGGGATAAAGTATTAGAAGATAAGGGTGCTAAGGTAAGATCTTGACCCAAGCTCAAGATCTGTGCATCCCTAAGAGTAAGAAACTGGGGAAAAGTAGGAAGAGGCCTGTGTGAATGAGTAAATAACTCATGGGTAAATGAAAAGGAAAGAAGAAGGTCCATGTAATGTGGGAAAAGGGTCTGTCTATGTGGGAAGAATATAGGAGTGTTGTCAGGGCCTGTAAGGAAGCAATGAGGAAGGCTAAGGCCCTCTTGGAATTAAATTTTGTGAAGGAGGTAAAGAAGAGGAGGAAAGGTTTTTTTAAGTATGTCAACAGTAAAAAGAAGTCTAGGGAAAATGAGAATTCCCTACAAATGTGATGAGCGCCTTAATAACAGGAGATGCTGAGAAGGTAGAGATTCTGAATGCCTTCCAAAGGCCTGTAGCTATTAGTGTTCCCCAGCGGTTGGTGCTGAGTCCGGTCTTGTTCATCATCTTCATCAATAACCTGGATAAGGGGATAGGGCCCACCCTCAGGAATTTTGCTGATGATACAAATCTGGGAGGAGTAGCTGACATACCAGAAGGCTCTGTTGCCATTCTGTGAGACTTCGGCTGAGAGTTGGGCAGGGAGGAACCTGATGAAGTTCAACAAACTGAATGTAGGGTCTGAAACCCGGGGAAGAAAAAACACATGCACTAGTACAGGTTATGGGATGACCTGCTGGAGAAAAGCTCTTCAGAGAAGGACCTAGGTGTTCTGGTGAACAGCAGGTTGGCCATGAGCCAGCAAAGTGCCCTTGTGCCAATGGCATCCTGTGTGCATTAAAAGAAGCACAGCCAGAAGGTCAAGGGAGGTGATGCTCCTCATGTACTCTGCCCTGGTGAGGCCACATTTAGGATACTGAGTCCAGTTCTGGGCTCTCTGGTTCCAAAAAGACAGGGATCTCACAGATAGTGTCCAGCGGTGGGATACAAAGATGGTTAAGAGCCTGGAGCATCTCCTGTATGAGGAAAGGCTGAGTAACCTGGGGTTGTTCAGCTTGTGGAAAAGAAAACAGAGAAGAGATCTGATAAATGTAAGTATCTCAGGGGAGGTGGGAGACAAATGGATGAGGCCAGGCTCTTTTCAGTGTTGCATAGTGGTAGGACGAGGAGTATGGCCTAAAACTAGAATGTGGGAAGTTCCATACAAATATGCAGAAGAACTTCTTTCTGATAAGGGGGGTGGAACATAAGAACAAATTGCCCAGAGAGACTGTGGAAATTCCTTCTATGAAGATATTTAAGATCCGTCTGGATGTCTGCCTGTGTGACCTATTGTAGGGAACATATTTTAGGAGGGGAGTTGGACTCGATGATCTCTTGAGGTCCCTTCCAACCCTTGAGATTCTGTGATTCTGTGATCCAGCTCTTTTTACAAGTGCTACTTATACAACAGAAAAGAAAAATAGCTGAGCCATTACCTTGATCATCACTGATCTTTAAAGAACGGGATTATTTAAAGTATCTCATCCATGGAAGAGCAGTCTCTTTTGCAATCATTTTTCTACATAGAACTTAACAAAGAATTTATTCTCTATTTAAGTTATTTAGAAAGTACTCACCACTAAAGGATTACCTTGATGACTTCAAAAGGGGTAGCTTAAGTAGAGGTGAGGAACAAAATTCTATCTGGTTTGTCCATAATAATTTTTAAAATGTTAGGAATAAAACTACATGCTAATCTGATTTTCACAAAATGACAGAATTACTTATTTGATCATTTTTGTAAATTATTGCCTGAAAGATGCTACCTATGTCCATACACAGAAGAGCTATTCCATGTTGGGTTCCTTTGCAAATATACAGCATGAAGGGCTTAAAAATGTGTTCATTCACACACAGAGCCCTGTATAAAACTGTCATCGGTCATTATGGGAATATTCACTGTTAGTTGTAAGATTTATCTCTAAAATGATCACCTGAGGCTCTTTTTTCTTTTCTTTTTTCTTTTTTTTTTTTTCTTTCCCCCTAATGGAAGCAAACAAATGGGAAACACTTTTGCCTCTACATGCTGCATCTCCCATTCCATTGTGGAGAATGGCTGAAGGAACCATGAACACATAAAGCAGCTGTGCCTTATTAGCAATCTGTCAGATGATAGCGAGCGATATATTACCAGTCACTGTGAACAAATGCCCACAACCTTGATTCTTCACAGCAGAGTCTTGCATGCCCATTTTATGAGCAGATGTGTTATTGTAGTTGCACACAATGCAGTCTTTCGGGAAAAAAATAGAAAGATGATCCTTTTACTTGGAGTGGAGAAGAAAAATCTGCTCCCGCCATATAACGTGGCTTTATGTGAGTGTAAGGAAGCACTCAGGGAGGGAAGTCTCTCTTGGGTGGCCTGTGCACAGTGGCACAGAGATATCTCATTTTGGAAATGGCAGTTGCTGTCCTTGATTCCGTAAGAGCAGAAATCTCCCTGCTGGCTGTAAGGAGGAGCTCAGAGAAACTGATGGCAGATGGCATCTTACGGGCTACAGATGTAAAAGCCACCTGTGAAGCACCGCGTCTTGCAATGTGATCAAACTTCTCTACTTCCAGGGTTGGGAGTTGCATAGCAGTCATGGGGCAAGCTCTTTCTTTTGTGATTTAGCTACACGTCTAGTGGAGATGTTGTATTAAAAACACCAATTTCCTCCCCTCAAGTAATGCAGTGTTTGATTGACTTTAACTCAGCTGGAGATCATGATTCCACGGTGATATCAGGGCCTGATGGTGGAGAATCTTCATTACCAATGCAACTAAAAATTATACATGTACACGATTATTAACGTATAATACTTCGTAACAGGAAAAGAAAATATGTGTAAGTTATCTGTTAAATTGGACAGTTATTTAATTAGCTGCAAATTTCAATTTGTTGACATTTTCACACTTCAGTGTTGCTAGTATGACTTCTTCCTCAGGTCCATTTACCTTCATACAAAAGACCAATTTCTGCCCTTTCCTCACAGCATGGGAATTACAGAATGTAAGTGAAAAAGCCATTCAATCAGAGGCATTTCAGGCTTGGAAGCAGCAGCCGTACTTTGGAGCTACACACAGACATAATTTGAAGAATAACAATGAACTGAACCACATTTATACAAGCAGCTATAAAAATGTTCAGAAGCTCCACAGAATGTTTTATTCCAATTAATTCAACAGCACTACTGGTTTGTTACATGGTATCTGACCAACCTATACATCTTCCCACTGAGGGGGAAAATCAAGTCTGGTTTGTACTGCCCTTTGCATTAGGTATGCAACTCTGCTGCTGTACTTGGTGGAGGAAGGTAGATGGGAAGGAAGGAGGAAAATCTAGGGATTCCTTAAAACCCTTCATTCTTTTTTTAATTCTACACCACAGCACATCAAAATTAAGATGAAAAGCCCTGCACCTTATATTACTCAATGAGCATTACAGAAATTGTCATAATTTTGTGGGTTTTTTTAATGACTGCTTCTTGTAAAATACCTTTGGTCATACAAGATCAAAGTTAAGCAGCAGAGGTGTCTGCTGCAAGATGATAATTCAGGTAAACACAGTCAATGGTGCAAATGCAAATATGATCGACGCTTCTATTTAATGTTTATTTTCCCTGCCACAGTAGTGACAAGCTCAAACTAATTCCAGACCTGCTTTAAAATAAATTGAAATTATCATACTGATGTATGTACCTGTTTCTGTTGAACTTAGCCCAGATCTCAAATGGTAAAACACAGCTCAAAGTTTCATCTGGTCAGCCTCTGGAGAGCTCCAGGAGGAACATGAGGAAAAAGAACTCAAAAGAAACTAGCTCAGCTATAAATATTTCAAAATTAATTATGCCATTAATTTAGCCTGAATAAGAATATACCATCAGCAGTTCTGCTTTCTTTACATACACCATGTCCTATAACTGCAACCCAGCCTCAGGATTAAACTTTCTAAATCAGTGTAAAGCCCTGCCTGGGAATTCTAAGTTTGAGAAAGTGAAAGAAGATGATGGAGAAGAGGCAGAAGGGGAAGAGGGAGAAGGAGAAGAAGCAGCAGCAGATATGAAGTCCTGCTTGCAGAAAGCTCTCTGTATACGGTGTGTGTTGCTCAGAGGCTGTAGGGAGGATCAGGGCTGGCTCTTGTGGCATATGCACAAGGGTGGGAATGTTCCCTGCCTCTGCAAACTTCACTGGCTGATTAAAGCACCAAGTGCCACTGGTTGAAAAGGGGCAGGAAGCAGCAAGGACAACATCCATTACACCTTGCTGCTCCACTGGCCAATTTCACAGCTTTTCACTATACTTTTATTCCCCTCTCTGATTCAATGCTCCTGCTGAGTATCTCCTTTCTGAGACATTCTTGAGTCATCCCTGAGATTTTATTTTATTTCGGAAGAGGGATAAGTGAATCTGGAGTTCAAGATGGATTTGCCTTAGGTCAAACACTCTAAATCTGAGTGAGCCCATTTGCAGCCTGTAAGTACATCAGATAGGTGCAGTGTCTCCCATGCAGTCTCGCACAAAGTGACTAGAGATAAAAGCAGCAACAGTGGTGTAATTAATTACCATTAATCATGATAATCCTGCTTACTCAGTCATCGTGGAACTGTCATCACAAGATTAAAGCTTCTCCTGCAGAGAGCTGCTTGAAGTTTGCTGTATTTACCTGTCTCCAGTTCTGTGTTCCTGCTCCACAGAAATGTTATTATCCAAAATAGGGATCTCTTTGAATGAGCACACAGTAACCCAAGAAAATGCCAAACAGTCTAATTCAGACATTTTTAGTAAAAACACAAAAATGTGAGAGTGCAATAGCATACATAGGTTGCTCCAAAAGTAATGCCTCCTATGTATGCATATATAAACTACAACAGATACAAAGAGCACAATAACACCATTTGATCAAGAAAATTCATGGCCACAAAACTCTTTTTTTACAACACAGTCACCAGCTATGTATTTTTTGCCAGTAATGAACAAGAAACTGCATGCCACATTACATTAGCGGGGGTCTACATTAGCGGGGGTAAACCACTGTCACTGCTGCCACTGCTGAAACACACCACCCACCACATCAGTGTGCTCACATACACTATTTGGTCTCCATAAGCATTCAGCAAGTGTCAATGAATGCCAGTGGGTTCCATTTTTCTCTGCAGGGGGGAGTCCAGTGACACACCTTTGCTTCCATATCAGACACCATTTTGTCAGATTGCCCATCTGCTGCCATCTGTCACACGGAAACATCATTTAATGGAATATTTATTGGTGGGAAGGCTCAACTTCTACTGTCTTATTGCCTCTGCCAATGCTGGACAATGCAGTGTGCTAGGAGGCACTGCTTTCAGAGCAGCCCTCACAAATTAGAGAAGCTAGATTACACACCATCTGTGAGAAACCGAGAGTTATGGAGACAGAGATGCAGGCAGACAGACAGACATTGCAAGCCTGTACTGCAGCAGCCCTGCTCACAAGAAGCAGCTCCTATCAACAGAGAGCATAGAAGTGATGCCCAGGCACAGACTGGCCTCCAACACCAACAATGCTGGGCAGACGTGTTATTACAGCTTTTCTACTGAACCACCACCTGGATTGCAACTATTACAGTAACGGTGGTTGTGAGCACTGCACGTTTCCTCTCTGGTTTCAATCTAACTGGAGCTTTCTGTCTGATTGAGTAGTTGCTGAAGTATGGTGCACAAATCACGTATATTTGGAAAATGAACCATCTGTGCATTTGAAATTGCAGCTTCTCTACATTTTCGGGAAACCTTAAAAATGAAAATCATGGAGAAGATTCTATTGAGTGCAAATTATTGAGCTTGAGAAGAGTTATTCTCTGAAGGAAGGATATCTTCCACTCCTAAAACCAAATTCCAAGCTGCCTAACTCATCATCAGTGAAAATACAGAAGGCTTAAAAAGAAAAAGGCCCTCAAAGAGTAACAAAAATGAAAACTTCTGTGGATACAAACATTTCTGACCTGTCTTTCTATGGGATATTTTTAGGGCTAGAAACGCTTGATGAGTCCTTGTCGGAAATCTCTTTTGTATGGACATGAAACTCCCACATTCGTTCTCCATTAAGGTAGCAGACACTGGAATGATTGCATCTTTGGACTTGTGGAAAATTTAAAAGCCAGAGGTGAAATTCCTTCTCTTTAATAAACAGAGGAGTATGTGCAGCTGGAACACTGATTGCATCAGTCACACCTGAGGGAATTTTAATGTGGGGAAGTACTGAAGGTTTTCCATGAAGTCCTGAAGGAGGTGGATCTGTGGTTAGCTAGAATGTTAGATGATCAAAGGGGCACTTTAAATTAATGCCTGAGGTGTTTTTGTTTTTGTCTTTTTTTTTTTTTTTAAACACGTATTTTATCTGTCAGTTGTTTAAGCACTAGGCAGTGAGAGATGTCACCTTCTGTTTTAGAGTTAGTATTAATAGGCAGCTTAAGCAAATACTTCTCAATGTGCTCTGACTGTTATGACTCCTGTTTATGTCTCACTCTGTCCCCAAAACACAGGGTGGCTGGGCCACTTTTTAAGGGGTTGGACTTGGCAAATCTTTCTGCAGTGATGATCAAGTTGTTCAGGGCTGGGGCATGAGCATCTCATTCATGGGCTCCATCTGAATTGTCTGCATGGTCCTCTCTAAGCTTAATAGCTCAATTAATGGAGTAATTCCTTATCACGTATAACTGAGAAATGTTTTTTTTAAAAAACATTTTTTCACAGTAAATTGCAAAATAAAAAGTGCAAAAGCAAATCTAAATTATCTGTGTGTGTACGTGTGCATAACATCCCTCTTGCTCCAATGAAATTAAAGCACTACTATCATTTGCACGCTACGTTTAGGAAGTTTGACAAGTGAAATTCTCTCTGACAAATTCATTGTCAATGAATTTTCTCTTTTATTTTGTATATACACATAGTCAAATATTTACTATTAATTCCTGTTAATGAATGTATATCACACATAACATTAACAAGATTTAAACACTACCACAGGCACAAATGGGGAAATATCCCTTTGCAGAGCAGTCTGCAGACAACACACTGTGTGCAGCGACCATTTATTAAACAGGGGATTCCTAAGAGAATCTTTAACATCCACCTAAAACAGAACAGTTCTTGGTTTCCAGGCTGCAGAATTTGCAATTGCACATAGATTAAAAATTCTTCAGGATTTTTTAGTAAAAATCTGTTTCTTTCATCACAGAGGGAAATAAAGAAGCATGTGGACTCCAAACAAAAACTAAATCTTACTTCCAAACAAGAAAATTGATAAACCACATTACTTTCTTAAATAAACATAGCAAAAAGTGGGGATTTTATCTTAAGGAAAAGGAAAGAGCCAGAGAGTTATGAGTTATTTTCTGCAGGAAATCAGAACATAATGTGGAAAACAAGAAAATAAACCTAAATGGTGCTGTAATCCCCAAAGATGTAAATCATTTTATCTATAAATAACTGAAGATTGAAATAAACTGATTTAAATTGTTTTCTTCTCACTTAAACAAACAGACCGATTGGAAAACAGAATTAGGACAGACTTGGAATTCATCCATTAAAAAAAAAATTAAAAAACGAAAAACAACCAAACATTATCAGTGCTGATTTGAAAGGATTATTTTATCAGGCAGAATGAGGAGGGCACAAGGAGATCCTTGCTGCTGGGGAATGGGGAGCCAGGCGGGCTCCTGGCCAGGTGAGGAGGGGAAATATTCTTCTACCTTGGGCAAGGGACCCTCATTTTATTGTGTATTTGCACACTGCTGTGGTGGTGAGCAAGCACTGGTCCTCATTAGTGGTATCTGAGGTATCAATGAACTGATATCATGCAGTTCCTTCTCGTGGTCCTGTAGGTGGTGTCCCTGTCTGCAGGGCATTAGATCTGTATGGGCTTTGAGGTCTTTCCCAGCTCAAAGCATTCCTTTGTCCAGGTCAGGAATACTACGTGTAGCCAAGTGCAGGTGTTTTTTTACACCTTTAATTTCCGGTGTCTGGGCTTTTCTCATGACACGACATTGTCAAATATAAAACCCTCACGTCTGAACCTCCATGCTACATTGCAACTACACCCATCAGTTTAGACACTGTCATTCTGAAGAGCTAATCTGCAAGTTTTGGGTGTGCTCCAAGAGTGGTTGGTATGAATAAGGGCAGAAGGACCACAGGAAGTTTGCAATCAAACATGCCTATGAGAAGCCCATTATGATTGTGGCTCACTGTGATCAGAATAAAGAAAATTACATATATATATGAAATTCACAGAGAGCTTCCTATTTAAAAATGAACAAAATAATAGGTGAAAGGATCACAGAGTTCAGAATAGTGGAAAATGAACCATTATTGTGATGGACAGCAGGCACCTTGCCAGGCCCAAACAGAATGTCAAGGAGCACTGCTCACTATGTGCCCTGCTCAGATGGTGGATGTGCGGGCATGGGAACATTCCAGAGATTTTCTCCTAGACTATGCATGATGCATTTCCTAATGCTTCTCCATTGTAATAGATCATGAGGGTCTTTTTCTTCATTTTTTAAATTTTCTTAGCTTTTTCTGCATCAGATGACTTTGCCGTGTTAGTGCCAAAAAGTCTCCTTGTTACACAGTGATGAGGTGCACTGTAAATGCACTGCCAAGTGTTGCAGCAGTTCATTTCCTGTCGGCTTCCATTGTTTCTTCCGGTAAAAAAGAGACAGCCCGAAGTGCTGCAGGTCTTCAGGAGGAGCTAAACCCAGAACAGCACCATCTTCAATAGGGGAAAACCTGAGCAGTCTGCGCCACTAATTGCAGTGTAAACATTTAATAAATATTCCTTCTTTTCGTCTCTTGCCCTTTTCAAAAATGAAAGGTGGTAATTTACATGTGCTATAGTTTCTAATTGCCTTTTCACAATACCTGCTTGTTTTGTTTATTTTCTCCCTCCTCTGGAGAGGATGCGGTGGAGATGAAAAGGCAGCAGCATTTCTGCTCTCATCTCTATCTCTGCTACAAAACAGCGGTGACCCAGAGCAGCCCCCGCTCCTGCCCAGCCCCAGCCAGCATGTCCCAAGCACCCACCAGTGATTGCGAGTGATGGTCCTACTGAGAGTTTTTAATTAAGAATTCTACAGTTTTAATTATGGAACGGTTATCTAAAACCATATGTCTGCCTGCTTATGTATATGCTCACGCCTGCACTCTTGCTGCAATAGCAGAGTTTTGTTTGCTTTTCTGCTTTGTAACTATTCCTATATGGGTATGGTTACAGGATGCATTTGGCTCAGGCTTTTGTATGTGTGTGTGTGTGGTTGTTTTTATTTTTTACAGCAAAGCGTGGCTGCAGGAATGGCTGTGTTTGGGCTCCATATGCATGTTCCAATCATATATTCAAGCTGGACAATAAAGCAGGGAAAAAACAGCTGATACACAAAAGGGGCCGTCTAGACAGTGCCCCATCAGTCTGGCTAAATTTGGTGCTGGCATTCCCTATGGGATTGTAATATAATTGTCCTGGTGTCTGCGTTCACTCCCGCTGTCAAACACCATCCCAAATGTACATCCTTTTTCCAGTGCAGTGGGCCCAAACTCCACCATCAGATGGAAACAGCTTTGAAGAAAACAAAACAAAACAAACTAAAAACACCACAACCTGAGCAGATATCTCCTCATGCACAGAAAACCTGTTGTTTAATTGGCAGACAGAAGGAAATAGATCAATTAATGTGGCTTCGAGTTAAAATGTAATCATTTTAAACAAGAACCTAATGATAATCTGGACAAAGCAATCTGGAAATATGCTTTCCTACTGTAAAAAGCAAGGTCTTGTTATTTATGTTTCTTCATCTCTCAAATAAAATTTAAGAGAAACTCAGATAAATGAAAATATAGTAATACCTATGGATCACTGGTTATAATGAAGGAATGGGGCCAAAGGAAAAGAAAGAATTAATGAGGAAAAGGCAAGGAAAACAAAGCCTGTCATTTTACCAAATAAAATAAAGAAAAAAAAAATAAAGAAACAAGAAGTTGCCTCTTGAGTGTATATGATTATGTGATTTGGTTGCTTTATTTATTGGGAAATTTTGATAGTTCATAGGAAATTTGATAAATAATAGAAGCACAAACATATTTGCTAAGGTTTGGAATAATTTTGAATAATTTGGAATAATCTGTGAAAAATCTGGAATCATCTACGAAAAAAAAAAAATCAGGGAAATGAATAAACAATAACACAACTTCAAAATGGGGCGGGGGGGGGGGAGGAAGAGCAGAGGTTGTGTCACTGTCCCCAACACACCAGACCAAACATGCAAATAAAACGCAGAGAAGCCAAACCCCGAGTTTAGGAAGACAACCTACAGGAGTGTGTTTGTAATTTGACCTCATTCTCAGTTATTTGTCATTGTATTTATCATTTCTTTGCTGTACTGCCCTTCTATTGCAAGAGTGTGTTATTTCACAGTATCTGGGGTGGCGGCACAGCTTTACGCATCCCTCAGAGCTCATGGCCAGTTTCTGTGTTGTGGGGAGTGCTGCTGCAGTCTGGGGCAGGATGCAAAAATAAGGGGCATTTCTCTCCATCTTACCGAGCCCTGCAGCAAACAGATCTGCTTCCCTGATGCTCCACTTCCTCAAAGTTCTCCTTGCAGGAACTTTGGTTCCCGCAGCTCCTTCAGGGTAACGGCAAGAGGACACCTCCTTCCCTGCCCAGAAATCACAGAATCACAGAATATCTCAACTTGGAAGGGACCCATAAGGATCAAGGAGTCCAATCTTGTTCTGAAGGGCTGAGATAAAGCCAGGGGGTGGGGGAGAGGGAGGGTGGCCAGAAAAAAAACAAAAATAAAAATGAGGTACAAGATGCTGCTGATTGGAAAATGAAAGAGACATGGAAATATACAAATACGACCCCCCAGTAAAAATAAAAACCCTTCCACAGTGAATGTTGGAAGGAGGGAGGGAAGAGAGCAACATGGGGGTTCGGTTTGGGGTGCAGCTGCCCTCACACAGCTGAATAAAAGAGAGGTTTCCTTCAGGGAAGGGGTGCGATGTGTTGTGAATACTTCATCCAATGAGAGATGGGGCATACTGAAAACTATATTAAATTACCCTGATTAACAATTTAGCCACGAACAGGGGAGCTTCGGGAGATCTCTATAGGCAGGGCTGGGGGCTATTCATGCCGGCAGCTACGGGGTCGAAAGGTTTCTGAAGTTCACAGATTCGGAGCCTTTGTTATGCTAACACACGGCCTCAAATCAGCTGCCCGCTGGAGTGTGAAATACAAATGATTCCTTGAGAACTTGCAGTAAGAAGTCACTCGTGTTCTGCACATGCCTGGGCAGGCTGATAATTTCTATCGGGGCTCTTTTCGGCACCATCCCGCGGCCCAAATGCGTGCCCGGGTACTTCACACGATCTTTTAAAGGAAGCCGTCCGTCAGTAATAATCCAAATACGCCCTGGATTTTTGTTTTGTTTACGTTAGGGGATGAGATTTCTGGGGACCTGGCTTTCCCCGTGTCAGTGTTGCTTGGGGTCAGTGAGAGCGCTTCTCCCTCTCTTTCGGTGTTGGTATCAGTTAAGGGCTATCATCGGTTTGGGACTGGCATCGCGGGGGACCCAAACTCGCCCTCTTGGAGCTGATTCCAGAGCTGAGGGTGATAGGAGAGCTACCTGCACCCCTCCTTCGCAGTTGCCTTGCCATGCTCCCGGGAGGGTGGACTGGAGCCGTCCAGGTCCGAGCACAAAGGGGAATATTCATCTCCTCCTACAGAAGACCGCCGCTAATGCCATTAAGAGGAGAAGAATGAGTTAATTATCTTTATACGCGAGGAAAGCAGTCTGCGGGAGGATGCGGTCTGTACGGAGTGGGGAGGAGGAAGCGCCCACCCCCTCCCACACACACACAGCGGGGCTGGGTGCGCAGCTTTGCCTCGGCGTAACCGCGCCATTTTCAAAATGAAACAAGTTGCGGTGGGAATCAGTTCTGTGCCCGCCCGCAGGCAGCCCGCGACCCACGCACGATTCGGGGCCTCCGTGGGAGGATGGATGGGAGGAGAAGGGAGGGAAAGAGGGGCTGAGCCACGGCCAGGCCCGCCCCGCGGGGAGCGCCGCGCAGAGTCCCGCATGGCACGGGGGAACCGCAGCACCGGGAGGCGGAGAGCGACCGCTGCGCTGTGCTTGAAAAGCCATTTTTCTCCTAAACCGGGAGAAATAAAAGCTTGGTTCATCCTGTCTGCAGCAAGACACGGGGAATGGATCTTTCGCCCCCGTTCTTATTTTGTTTTTCTGTGTTAGCTATGGCACGTACGGCTTATTACCCTGAAGCACGGGAGAAACGAATTGTCCTCAGCGTTAGGAACAGCACTGCGAGTTGCCTTCGCGCTTTGCTCTTACAGAAAGCTGAAGAAGCGGGCACTGATCAGCGTTCCCATCTTAATGCTCCTTATTGGAATTTCTTTTCCAAGCTCAAAAAGAGTTTCCCGTTTTCCTGAAAGCTTTCAAGCAAATAAAAGCCAGTATATTCATCTCCTATTGAAAGTTTGATGGCAAATAGCGAACTGTGCTGCAACCAGTAAGTTCTGTAGGTGCCAGCCCTGACCCACCCAGCCTGCAATGAATGACGGCGCTGCCGACGGCTCTTATTTAAGTTACAAATAACTTCACACCCCATCCTTGCGGTGTTACTGATGGCGTTCTGAGCACTGGAATTTAAGTTTCCTCCTTTAAAAAGATATGCATTACTACAGAAATTGTGTAATGATAGATGGTGCCATTTTTAAGTTACAGTAAGTAGATTTTCAGATATATATTTTTTTAACGATGTCTTTAAAGTGTACGATACTCAAAGCAGGAAGTTAAGGATTAGTTCGCATACTTCTGATCGACGTCGAGATAAAATCGACGCAATGAGCAACCAAAGCTCTTAATTCTTACATAGAGACAACACGAACGATGTAGGCAGGAAATAGATATTTCAGTAAATACCGACTTGATTAGAAACAGCGAATTTAGTGCCAAGAAGGATCCGTCCCGGAGGTTTCCGTTTCGCCATTCCTGAATGGTGCACCTGAATTTTAGTTTGTAGAAAGTTAATCTTGTTGGCAGGAAGAACCTTTTTTTTAACTCATTTGTCCTTTGCAAATAGATTCCAGCAGAGACATAAAATAATTATTAAACAACAACAAGACCACCACCAACAAAACAACTTCCATCCATATGTATGGGTAAATGTGAAGATGATGTAGTTTGCTGATCACCACCCGGCAGAGAAAGCCCGAATTGCCTGAGCAGAGACAACTTTCTGCAGTGTGTCTAACGATGGAAATACATTTCTACACATCGAGTGCTGTCTGCGAAGGTAATTAAAGTGAAAGGAGATGAAAGAGCAAGACGAGAGCAGGTGGGCAAAGAGCTAAGGAGAAAAAGTGCAGTGTGACACCCTCAAGATGGCTGCTCACCTCGTCACTCCTTCTCTGTGATTATAATCCTATTTCTATAAGAAAGATAATGGAAAACGCCCTTCAGCAAATAGAACAGCAAAACTACAGTTGCGTTCTACTAACACGAGTGCAAAGATCTTGTATTGAAAACACTTCTATTACACAAACAGCAGAGCCCACTGAGGCAATGCCCACTGCCTTCAGCCACCAGGTCTGCCAGGTTGTGTAGGTGGGAAGGGCGGGATGAGCGAGATAAGCGAGAAAAAGGAAAAATCACTTCAGTTTGAAAGGCAGAACGAGGGTAGATGTACATCTGAAGAGCGGTGTCCTGTTTTAGCAGATCAAAAAAATACATCTGACTTTCTAATGTGTATTTTTAGGGAGGTTTCTCAGATTCGGGCAAAGAAGAAAACCATAGCAAGATTTCACTAAATCCTTTTCGTGTTTGAATTCTACGATTATTAAAAATCATTTCTATAAAATAAAGGCAGTATTCAGCCCTGGATCACGGCTCAATCATAAGCAAACGATGTTACAAAGCGTCCGATTCGATCCGTCCAGCCAGAAATCAGGCTCCATGTAAGCTGTAACCAGTTTGGGGTTTTTGCCCGTTCAGCAGAACTATTTAGTGACGGGGTTACTGTGTGGGCTGAGACTATAGGCGAAGAACAATGCCAAGGGTTCAGTTTCAGTAGGAAATATAATAAAAGCCCCTTTATCTCAAAGCCATCAGGGACAAGCACTCAATACAAGTTAACAAGCGGGAACTGATAAGATAACATTTATATGGGGTCAGAAGTCAAATGCCAGTCAAAGGCATTTAACCTCTTGGGTCATAAACAGGAACAGTTAAAACACACTGAGAGTTATTTATCGGGGTTTAAAGGGAGCTCATCACCGCCGGCGAACAACGCGACGACGGAGCTAATTGGGATTTATAGGAGGGGAACTGTACGGTCGTTAACACAAGATGCAAAGCTTCCAGCCTCGTCGTTATTTATTGAGTTACTCGTTTAAACTCTCATTTCTGTCCTCCCTGTAAATTCGCAGAGCAAAGCGAACCGCCGACCGAATTGAAAAACTTAGAGCAGCGCACACGCGGCTGATGCACGGATCGACCGGAGGATTCGGCGGGTCAATTAGGTACAGTCAGCACGCACAGAACCGTAGCCAGAACCTCGCCGTTGTGCGCTTAATGCCACCAGGGTTTGTTGTGTCTCTTCGAGTCGATGAAAGGAAAAAGAACCTTCGTTCCAGGATAGAAATAATTAGGGATTTCCGTTTGGAAGGAAGGAAGGAAGGAAGGAAAAGGGAAAAAAGGGAAAAAAGCTCACGGTTTCTGACAGATACCCAATTAACGTGCATAAATATTGAAGATCTACTGAATAGATTTAGGAGAGACGTAATTACACTTTTAAGCCAGACAGCAAATTGTGTTTTCTCCATCAGGTACTTTTGATTTCCTCCTGCCAATGCAGTCTCCAAATTCCTTAACAAGCCCGTATCTTTGTACAAAAGAACATTTTATAGGTCAAGTTTAAAAAACAAAACAAACAAAAAACTCGAACAAAATGTAATGTCTGTCATCTTACAGAGAAACAAGGGCTGAGAGAAGGCCCTTCCAGGCCCACTCTTAAACAGAGCTCACAATAGACCAGGCGAACATTGTGAATTTAAAATGCTTTTAAATATTTATCAGAAGTATTTTATTGCCATTTTCAAATGACACCTGGAGTGCACTCACCTTTATTGACAGCCGCTGTTCTGAAAGTCCATTTGCTTCACTGGAGCCCCCCAAGCAGAACAACGCGGGCTTACTGCTTTCATTCAGTTAATGTTTAGTAAAAAACCAAGCGACCTTAATCAGCATGCTGATTGCATCCTCAACTAACAAGTAATTTACTACTCGGAGCATTGCATTCCATTAAAAGCTCATTAAATTTTCTGTTCTCCAATGGGAGCTTCAGCTTTTGAATTGCACTCTTTAGCTCCGAATTATCATTCCTTCCATTTCTTTTCTTTTTTCTTTTTTTCTTCTTTTTTTTAAACAAAATTTTGTTTTGTTTTGTTTTTTAATTTTATTCTCTTTTTCAAAACATAGATGATAATTTCAATGCCTGTATCCAGAAAAGTGGTGGGAAAATAGATCTGATTAATCGCTGTGAGAAACTTAGAACATTTGGGGTCCCAGGGGTACAGAGGGAAACGACTGTGTTCCATTCGCAGACATTTCTTACTTCAGTGAAAAAAGCATTCTCTGGGAGTGGCACAGTGCGTGGTTTGAAGGTGCGAATGATTTGAACAATTCTGGCGTTTATAATACTGAAACATCTTGTCCTGTTTGCAAAGCGATCACATATCGGGAAAAAAGGGAGGAAAGAAAAAAAATAAAGGTGTGTGTGTGTGTGTGTGTGTGTGTGTGTGTGTGTGTGTGTGTGTGTG
>JAPSGF010000003.1:4416662-4469426 GCA_035772895.1 Perdix hodgsoniae
TCAATATACTCAAATCCACGGACCCCAGTTGGATGCAATCACAAATGCTGAGGGAGCTGGCAGAAGTGATTGCCAAAGCTTTCCCTATCATTTTTTGAAAGGTCATGGGGAGCACAGGAGATTCTTATAAGGAATGGAGGTAAGCCAATGCCATGGGTTTACGTTTTTTGGTTTTCAGTATTCCACATCAACATATCATGTAGTGCACTGGAATTAAAGTGTTAATGCTCCAGCTCTATGTACCTATCCCTGTACATGACCAAAGTCATGGGATCTGACCCTTCTGGGTGGGGCAGTCTCTTACTGCCTGGCAGTGGGTGTTGGACGGTGTTTTCCTTTTTCCACTCCAAGCTTTTCGGGTTTGACTCGGTCTCAGGAACTCTTTCCTATCTTATTTGATTTATTAGTCTCAATTTCAATTAGATTGTATTATATTGTGTTATTTTGCATTTCGGTACCATAGTTAGTAAAATAAGTTTTCTTCCATAGATTGTTGCCACTGTTTTTTTCCCCCCTCCTTCCTTCCCATTTTGTGGGGCTGGAGTGGGAGTGGAGGGGCAGGGGCCTACTGCCCCCTGTCAAGGGCATAGATTGATCTAGTTAACACCGTGACAGCCAGTGCCATCTCTGTCTTCAAAAACTGCAGGAAGGAGGACCTGGAAAATCACTGCCTCCTGCACCTGGGGAGGAGTAATGACAAGACTCGGTACAGACAGGGGTCTCTCCTGTAGAGAATCTCTGCAGTGCAGGACCTAGGTGTTCTGGTGAATGACAAGTTAACTACTGTAGAGAGATCAGTGGCGGGCTGCAAAAATGATTAACACCTTGGAGGATGAGAAAAAAATTATTTAATTTGTGGTGACACAGGACTTGAAGAAGGTGCCCATGTTTTAGATCTCCTTCGCATAGATAGTAAAAACACATGGGTGCTTTCCAGCATAACCTATTGTAGGGAAATTGCTTTAGCAGAATGGTTGGACTCAATAATCTCCAGAGGTTTTTTCAATCCCTTTGGTTTTCTTAATATCAGAATTTTGAGATAATTCCTTGATTCTTTTAATTATTTGATAAAATATGTCATGATAACAGTTTAACAACCAGCCTTCATTGTTCATTTTCACTTCTTAATCTCAACATTTTCTTCAGTTTTCAAAATGGAAAATTTTCCCCTTTCTCCCCTTTCTTACCACTCCCCCTTTCTTACCACTTCAAATGACATTAATACACATACAATTAAGAATGTAAAGGAAATGTTGCAATTTACATCTAAGTTAATTTATTTTTAATTTACTCAAGGGGTATGAAATAGATTAAATAGATTAAATATAATAAATAATTCTTATTTATTGATGCATACTTACATACATACTCTCTTTCCTTATCTGTTTTTAGGGAGGAATTAGGAAATTGAATAATCATACTCAAGTGTGCTTTCATACAAATCTAGAAAGTCTATTTTTAATGAGAATTCTTAACATAAGCACACTAATAACTTCATAAAGTCTTCCAGAGAAGATTGTCCTCAAATGATTTAATACAGTGTATTTTTCAAAACATTTTTTTCAGATCTAATTAAATGGAAAAAGACAGTATAACAGCAAATCAATGATGCTTCATTCCCCTGCCTCCAGTCTGTGCAACAGTAACATCACACACTCACAGTCTTTCATCAAAGCACTAGAAATAGAGAAATTACTTCCAGAGTACAACAATGTGTAAAATTAAAATGCTATATACAAATATATATATATTGATTTTGATGGGAACAAATGACTTGACTTTAACTCTGCCCTGTATCAGTTTTGCTAAAATATCAGTTTTGTCTCTACAAATAGCACTGATTTCCCATCTTATTCCTACTTGAAACAAAAGATAGAAGGAGGCTGAGCCTCCTCATGCATTTTAATTTGAACCGTGTAGAAAGAAACAGCATACACAAATACCTGGCTTGCTTCCCACCTTAAACAAAAGCCAGCTGAGTGCATTTTCTCTGCTTAAAATAACTAGGAGGAAAGGATTTAAACCAAACTGAAAGAATTCCATAGGGAATGCATCCTGAGCTTATGAAGTATCAATTTCTGTCCTTCACACTCATCTCTGATTTTAGTCTTTCCAAAATGCTTTTAAGAAAGAAAGAGAACACAGATACAGAACAGAGCCTTAAGAATGCAGGGATATGTTAAAAGATGGGAAAACTTCATGCATTAGTTGGGACAGTTCCAAGGCAGAACAAAAGGATGTATTCTGAGTTACTTTGCTTATCTAAATCTGTTATTATGTAGTATTTATACTTAATGAAATAGAAAATTAAAATGGATCGCATGTTTACCAGAAAGATTTTTTAGTATCTATAGGAAATATTTATATATAGGTGCTAGGAAAAAAAAAAAAAAAAAAAAAAAAAAAAAAAAAGACCAACATTCAGTAAGATAGTACAGTTGTTTGTGTGTAAACAGATAGTCAGATACAACTACAATTTGCTTGACAGGTAGATTTGTAGTGTGTAATATGAATTTACCTATGTCAGGCTGTTGAAGCAATCAAAACTTATAACAATCATACAGTCTAACGGTATAAGATAAAAGGCACACAATGTTCTCTCTATTCTGCCTTGATAAGCATCTCACTCCAATTTATAGGAGGGAGAGGAGGTTCTTTGATATCTGTATACCCAAAGTGAGATTAAGAAACAGCAGTTCAAATATTGGTCTGACCAGTTTATTACAAATCTTAATCAGGGAGATGGAGAAGGAGAGGATGGACACTATTATGAATTAGGGTAATGGGGAAGGGAAGGAGGGTGATAGAAAAGATATGAAAGAAGCAAGGAGTCTTTATAGAAAGCAAGAATGAGATAGTCACTACCATGGATCCAGTGTGGTTTGTAGCTCCATGATGTTCTCATAGGTCTTATCACAGCCACCACAGAAAAGAGATCAGCACTTCCTCTTCCACTCCCTCTCATGAGAATGTCAAAGGCTATTGTGATGTTTCCCCTCAGTAACTTCTTCTCAAGGCTAAAAAAAACAGGGGCTTCAAGCACTCCTCATACATCTTTAGACTCTACACCATTTTTGTTGCTCTCCTTTGGATTGCAATAGTGTACTTCCTTCTAATGTTGTGATGCACTACTTTGTGGTGAGGTCACATAAGCACAGAGCAGGACAGGTCCTTCCCTTGACTGGCTGTCAGTGCTGCACCTGATGCACCTGTGTCCTGATCCCAGGACTTGGGACCCTTTTGGCTGCCACAGCACACTGTTGATTCATATGTAATTTGCCATCAGCCAGAAGCCATAGCTCCCTTTCTTCAGGGCTGCTCTTCAGCCAATAGTCCCCCAGTCTTTACATACATCCAGGGTAATCCATCACAACTGCAGAATCTAACACTTCATGTGCGCTGTGACTGCCCAGGTCTCTAGTCTGCAAGATCTTCCTGCAGTACTTCTCTTCCCTCAAGGGAATGAACAGTTCCTCCCAATTTACTGTCATCTGCAAACATATTTAATGTACCTTCAAGTATCCAAATCATTTATGAAAACCCTAAAACGGAATCCTGTGGAACTCCATTAAGCCAGAGCTTGATGTAAACATTTTCTGTAAATCATTGAGCCAACTCATAACCAATTATTCACCCATTCCATTACGATTTGCCTAGTGTCCTGTGGACATTTTGTCCAGTTGGATTGTGTGAAAAACAAGAGTGAAATCTTTGCTGAAGTCCAAAAAAATTAAACCAATTAGCTTACTGTAGTCAAGTAGGTAGGTAACATTATAATTAAGGGGACTGTGTCTGTTAAACAGGTATTTACCCTTGTTAATGTAGGTTAGTTGTGACCAATGATTGCTTTGTCTTTCAGGTGTTTTTTTTTTGTTGTTTTTTTTTTTGGAGGGGGGGTGGGTTGGTGTGGGGAGGCAGAATACAGAACTCCTTTAGAATAAATGTCTTAGCCAAGACCTCTTAATATCTCAGTAGACACCTCTGGGAATAACACAAACAACTTCTAATACCAGAGGCACTGCCTTCCAACATTTAATTTTACTGCCCTGACCTTTACTAACCACACTGCTTGCAATTTTCCCTTTTTCTGTCTTGCCTCTATTTATTGTTCGAGTATCTTTGGGTATAAAAATTAAATACTCTCCATGCCAACAGGAGCTGGTAGTGCTGGGCCTTTAGGTCAGGCAAATATTAATGATATCTTTTGAAAATGACTTGAACCTTGTAGTAACTGAAGATCTCTTAGTAACAGTCTGAGATCTTTATATTGCTTAATGCAATATGTATTCTAGAGTGTATATTAGTTGTTCCGGATTTCTTATCAAGAGCAAGGCAGACCAGGGGAGGGTCTGTCTCCTCTGGCATTACTAGTTTTTCCCTGCCATCCAAACTATTGTTTTGTATTGTTCTGTTGCCACCATCCTTTCTGAATTCCTCCATTTCCAGTGTACTTAATTTTAAACTTGCCTTTGTCTTTTAAAACTCCAGTATTGCTGACAGGCTTGGAATTTTATCATGACATTTCTTTTTGTCTTCTATTAGCTCTCATAGATAGTAATCCTTCTGAGTCAGTTCTTCCTCTTTTTAGTCTACACACTTCTCAAGGATTCAGAAAAGGGATGGGGATAACTTTCAAATTTGAGGATCATTCACCTATTTCATTGAATCCTGTCATGAAAACATGCAATTCCTTTTACACAGACCAACTATAAGATCCAATTAGATTCAGCACATTAATCTACTTACTCTAAATGGTGAGAACACTTGTATGGAAAAATATGTTATACTCTATGTTATGCCATGTTGCACCTGTAAATGTCCCATGAAGCAGAGTTAACTCTTACCTTGTTTTTGTCACAATCTTTACAGAGTAATGTAGCATATTATAAGTACTATTGTACCCAGTGGCCCTACTTAAATTGCAATGCCATTGCTAGTAAAAAAAAAACCATAGGCATTATGTTAATTGTGCCTTATGCTAATTGTGTATGAAGAGTCATGCTCTTTTAAGTGGGTCAGCAACTTGTTCTGAGAACTTGTTAGGTGAATACAAGCTTGATAAGGTTTAGATGTAACATAGTAGTAAAGACCTTGAAAACAGGGTAAATTTTCACTCTGTGTTCTAACACAACTGGAAGCATGCTGATAAAAAATAGAGACATCTTCAGAAAACTACATCAGCACAATCTGATGATTTTCAGAGAATCATGGACAAAAGAAACAGTGTTTTCCATCTCATTAATAAATATTATTTTCTATCTAGAAATTAGTTTTCAAGCCCAAATTCAGTTCTTGACTATTACACATTTTCTTTACAGAATAGGAAAAGTCTACTTCTCCTTCCTTTCCTGTATAGCTGCTGAAATATCAAATTCATATTTTCAACAACTGTTGTCATTATGGATTTCAGAAGTAGGATAACAAACAAAAATTTTGAAAGAAACTGCATACTGGAAAGTAATATGGTTTGTCTCATACTCTATGGAATAGCTGACAAACAGAAGTTGTTAAAATTTCATTAAGAAGGATTTCAGGAATTTTAAAAAGAGCGTAGGGAAAATTACAAATTAAGCATAATAGGGAATATTTTCCCCTAACTGAAAGATGGAATAGGTATTCAAAATTATGCGTTAAAATTAAAACTATTTCATTTCATCTATTTAGGTTATTTTAATGATTTTAGTTTTTACAGGGTCTCTGCTTTTAGTTGTCACAACTGTCAACAACTGACTCCAAATGACTGCAAATCTTTAACAACAATTTACTTAAATATTAGACCCCATCATACTAATTGTTTGTTTCTTTCTTTGCTTGTTCAATTCATACATAACATAATAGAGATTTTATTTCCCTTATCTCTTTTTTTTCATACTACTTTTCAAGGCTTCAGCTTCAAGAAAAAGCAACAAAACTATCATTTACAACCATGTGTAAAAACATGTGTAAAAACATATCACTATTTTCTAATATAGTTCATTCACCATGGATAATAGTTGACGTAATAATACATCTATTTTTTAATGTATATATATATATATATATATATATTTGTTTCTAAGAAAAATATAATGTTTCTAAGAAAAAAAAATATATATATATTAGGCATTTTTCTTAGAAACAATTTTATTTACACAATAGTTGAAATATTTATTTTTAATTATTTCAAATTAGTTTATAAAAAACATTTAAAATTTTGAGATTGAAATAAATATATTGGTGTAAAAATGAATTAATAATGAGCTTTCAATATAGTAGAAAGATCCTTTGACTTCCATGTGTTTATATAATATTAGGATTTACTAAAACACAAAGTCAAAACAGTTCCTCTATATTTGTGTTTTTATTTATTTATTTATTTAGGAGTGATGTTTCGGGAGATTAAATTATAAAATTATTGTGGAAAATAAACAAAAAAGGAAAAAAGCATCAAAGAAGAAAAATACTGAAGTGGCTAAGCACCATTTACCTTATTTATATTTCTTACCTCATATATCACTGCATTAACTTGGAAGAAGCTTGTCTTCACATCGAAAGATTAATTACATATGGATACCATTTTTGTTCCAATATCATAATCTGAAATGCAAGGTATTGTAAGGTGGATGTTTTTGTCTTGGTAGAAGGCACTGAATAATTGGTCAGTATCTGTATATAGCAGAGAAAGGCAAAAATGATCAGCTTTAGCTACCAAATATATCTAAAGTGACAAAATCTCAGAAGAAAACAGTATGTAAAAAAACTCAGAAAAAAATCTCAGAAGAAAACAGTATGTAAAAAACTAAGCATCTAAGGGCTTTTTAATAGGAAGCGTGACTGTCTTTTAAAATAAAACAACCAAGTAGACAGTACCAGCCAGAAGGTAAAATTCACCATAAATCTAATACTCTCTTGTGTGTGCACAAGTGGATCAATATGAAACTATATGCATCTAATGTGGTTATTTCCAATCTGACATCAAGAAATCATAGAATTCTTTGAATTGGAAGGGACTTTCAACGATCTTATGGTTCAAATCCCCTGTGAGCAACACAGACATCTACAGCTAGATCAGATTGCTCAGAGCCCCATCCACCCTGACCTTGAATGTCTTCAGAGATGGAGAATCTACCACCTCTCTGAGTAATCTTTACCAGTTCTACTGTATCCTTATAGTAAAAAACTTTTTCATTATATCCAAAGTAAATCCTCTTTTAAAAAAACTCCTCTTTTAAAACTTTTCACCATGGCCTATCATTGCAGATCCTGCTGAAGAGTCCATCCACTTCTTTGGTATATCCCTTCCCCTCCTTTAGATACTGAATGGTTGCTGTCAGGTATCATTGGAGCCTTCTCTTCTCCAGGCTGAACAGCCCCAGTTCTCTCAGCTTTTCCTCATAAAAAAAGATGTTCCACCATGGAATCACAGATTGTCCTGGGTTGAAAAGGACCATATGAATCATCTATTTTCAACCCCCTTGCTGTATGCCAACCATACTTTGTTGTACAACCATACCACCAATACATTGCTTGTATGGACAACCACTAGACTAGGGTGCCCAGAGCCACATCCAGCCTAACCTTGAATGCCTTCAGGGGTGAGGCATCCACAACCTCCTTGGGCAACTTATTGCAGTGTGTCACCACCGTCTGAGTGAAAAACTTCCTTCTATCTAACCTAAACCTCCTCTGTCTTACTTTAAAACCACTCCCTCTTGTCCTATCACTGTGCACCCCCATAAGCAGTCGTTCTCCAGCCTGATTATACGTTCCCTTCAAATACTGGAAAGTCATTATGAGGTCTCCCTGGAGCCTTCTCTGAGCTAAACAATCCCAGTTAACTCAGCTTTTCTTCATAGGAGAGGTGCTTCAGTCCCCTGATCATCTTAGCGGCCCTCCTTTGGACTAGTTCCAAGAGTTCTGCATCTTTCTTCTGCTGGGGGCCTCAGGTCTGGACACAGTACTCCAGATGGGGCCTCACAAGAGCCTCCCCTGCTGGCCTTCTTTTAGTGCAGCCCAGGATATAGCTGCTTTCTGGGCTGCAAGTACACAACACTGGCTCATGTCCAACTTCTCATCCACCAGGACCCCCAAGTCCTTTTCTGCAGGGCTGTTCGCAAGGGGATCTTCCCTCAGGCTGTATAAATACTTGGGATTGCCCTGACCCAGGTACAGCACCCTGCACTTGGTCTTGTTGAACTTCATTAGTTCTCATGGGGTGTCCCTCTTCTGGATACATTCCAACAGGTCCATATCTCTCCTGTACTGAGCACTCTACATCTGGAGACAGTACACCAAGTGAGGTCTCAACAGCTCAGAGTAAATGTGTAGAATCTCTTCACTTGATCCTACACATCTCTGCACTCGATCCTACTGTTGATGTAACTGTGTCATTGTTTTATGATTTTTGGTTACCGGTATTCCACATCATAACATCATGTAGTGCACTGGAAGTTGAAGTGTTAGTGCTCCAGTTCTTGGCACCAGTCTGGAAGAGAAGAAGAACTACATAACCCAGGGGGCTTTGCAGTCAGAGAGGAGATATAACCCCAGGCAAGGTCTCCTGATGCGTTCTTCATCAGGCTCTCCTCCCTGCTGCTCAACTGGACTGCACATCTCATCTCAGTGATATGACGAGGCCTATTCACCTTTTGGACACTCTCTCTCATTATATTTGATTGATTACCTTCAATTTTAATTATATTGCATTATAGCGTGTTATCTTGCATAAGATAAGGATACTAAAGAACATCAGACCCCAGACTGACAGCTGAGGGACATCACTCATCAGTGACATTGATATTAATATTGAACAACTGTCCACTCTCTTTGTTTAATCTCACAGATCCCCATCTATTGAACTATCCATTTGCCAAGTCCATATCTTTCCAATTTGGAGAGCAGGATACTGTTGGGAACCACGTCAAAGGCCTTGCTGAAGTCCAGATAGATGACATTAGTGGCTCTTCTCTTGTTCATTGAGTAAGTTACTTTATGATAGGCCATTTTTTGATCAGGTAGGACTTGTCCTTGGTGATAGTTGATACTGATAGTTCCCTATCACCTCCCTCTTTTCCATGTGTTTTACCATAGTTTCCAGGAGGATCTGCTCCATGATCTTCACCAACAGAGAGACAAGACCAATAGGTCAGTAGTTGGAGCAACAGTTGTTGCACCTGATGAGAATAAATCTCAGAGAACTATTGCATGCCAACACAGAAATTTCAAGTGACAGCAGTCCCACTGCGCTTCAGAAATTGTTCCAAAACTATTTACCTTACTGCAAATATAAGGGAGGGTAAAATAAATAATAATAATAATAAATCTCTGTTTTTCATGTTTCTAACTTTTATTATGTCATGATCTGCAAGCCTATCTGATAAAACATTTATTTTCAGAATGTTTCTTATGAGTAGAGTACTTGTAGATCATGTTCAAATCACATTTATGTTCTTCTGCATTTTAAATAGACTAATGGTTTTAAATGAAACACCGTAAAGTTTGTTTTTCATTTTGGAACATTTTTATAGGTTCTTTTTAGTCTCTACAAATCTTATAACTTTCTAAAGGTGTGTGTATCAAACCAAACAGCCCCAGCGATAACAATGTGAAAGATGTTAAGCTCGAAACATGATGACAAACAGGATGATAAGCATGTGAAAAAATGCAAACAGAGAAAGCTAAAAGAAGTTCTGGCAGTAATTCAAACAAATACAACTAAAGGTGTTAAGAAAGCCTCAGCCGGATTCAAATCACTGAATTTGTTTCGGGTGTGGTGACATGCCACAGAGCTGTTCCCCCAGAAGGTCCTGTAGAAAATGTCCCTGATAGGGCAGAGGATTCCATGAGGTTCAAATGGTGGAGCACTAAATCAGGTACTAGATCAGATTTCCAAGTGCCATCTAATTTGGTCTTTAATGCTTTCAGGGATGTTGCAGCCACATCTCTGGGCAACATGTTCTGGTGCCACATCACCCTCTAAGTGAAAAATTTCCCCCTTGTCTTGAGACATATGAAATGTTTGTCGCCCTCCTATTTATAAGATCCCTCTAAGCATGGAAGGCTGAGATGAGTTCTCTCCAACCTGTCCTAAGCTGAACAAACCTACCTCTTTCAGTCTTTCTTCACAGAAGGAGTGATGCAGCCTGCTGATAATCTTCACGGCCTTTTTTTTGGACACACTCCAACAGCCCCACATCTTTCTTGTGCTAAAGGCCTGAATATGCTACTTCAGAAAGAGCCTTACAAGGGCAGAATAGATGAGAACAATCACTTCCCTTGGCCTGCTGGCTACCCCTCTTTTGATGCAGCCCAGGGTGCAGTTGGCCTTATAGGCTGCAAATGCAAAATGCTGGCTCATGTCAACATTTTCATCCATCAGAATCCCCAAGTACTTCTCTGCAGGGCTGCTGTCAGAGAGTTATTCTCCAATTTTGTACACATACTAAGGATTGTCTCTACCCAAATGCAACAGTTTGCTCTTGGGTCTTGTGGAATTACTTTAGGTTCTTTTGAGCCCATTCTTCAAGCTTGTCCAGGTCCTTCTGGATGACATCTATCCCTTTTAATGTATCAACTTCTCACTTGATGTCATCTGCAACTATCTGACAAGGTGCTTTATCCCACTGTCTAGATCATGATAAGGATGTAAAGTCCTAAGATGGATCCATGGTGGATACTACTCATCAATGTCCTCCATTTGAACATAAAGCCGCTGATCACAGCCCTCTGTCTGCAATTATCCAATCAACTCATTAACAACAGAATAGTCTGCTCTCTGCATCCTTATAACCCCAAGATTTAGAGATAAGAATGTAATATGGGAGCATGTCAAAAGCCTTGTGGAAGTCCAGGTAGACTATATCTTGTGCTCTTCTTTTGTCCACCAATGCCATCACTCTATTTCAGAAGGTCATCAGATTGATAAGGTATGATCTGCCTTTGGTGAAGCCATGCTGGCTGTCTCATATCACCTCTTCATTTCACATTTGCCCTAAAATATATTCCAAGATGATCTGCTCCATGATTTTCCCAAGCACAGATGTGAGGCTAATTGGTCTGTAGTTCCCTGCATTTTTCTTTCTCCACTTTTTAAAATTGGGAATTATGTTTTCCTTTTTACATTCACCAGGGATGTATCCTGACAACCACAACTTTTCAAATATGGTGGAGAATAGCTTGGCAATCACAACATTCAGTTTCTTTAGGACCATGAGATATAAGTCATCTAACCCCATATACACTGGATAGATAGCATGTATTACATTTATGGAATGCAAAGCCACTCTATCTATTGACCATCCATAACTTGAAGAAAAACAATAATACTCTTTCACCCCAAGAGCCACTTGAGGTTTTAATTGGCAGCTAGTTCCCCTGGAATATCCTTCAGTTATGTTTTGTACATGGAAAAAAGTAAGCAGTATTGGCTTAATACAGATTATCTAAGAAGATACTTACTACACAAGCAGGTATTTTTATGTGGGTCATAGGAGATCTCTTGGTCTTTGCCTTTGGAGCTGCTGAATTATTGGCAATGCTTGTCTTTCTAACTGTGCTTCCCCTACATGCTGTTTTAAGGTCCTGGATATCATGTGAATTTCATAGAATCGTAGAATCATGTGAGTTGGAGGAGACTTTAATGGTGTCTAGTCCAGATATCCTGCAATGAGCAAGGACATCCACACCTAGATCAAGTTGCTCAGAGCCTGGTCCAGCCTAGCCTAGCCTTGAATGTCTCCAGGGATGGAGTATCCATTACATCTTTTGGCAGTTTCACTGCCTCACCACCTGCACTGTAAAAGACTTTTTTTCTTATTTCTAACCTAAATCCACTCTTCTTTCAGTTCAAAACCATTTCCCACAGTCTTATTACCATGGCCCCTGCTAAAAAATCTAACCCCTTCTTTCCTGTAGCTCCCCTTTAGATACTGAAATGGCTCCCCTTTTGATAATGAATTCTTATCCAAATACTTAATATATTACTAAGGCAAAGCCAAACAGGCCAACTGGTTCTGCTAGGATTAAGTATGTCTGCAGTGTGCTGTACAGCTAAGAGGGCAAAAAAATCTTTCTCTCTCTCTCTCTCTCTCTCTGTATGTACATATGTATATATATAATATGTAATAATATATTACATACATATAATATATATATTTATATCTCTGCTTTGCAGATCTATGGCAGGATTACTATGGACTGCAAGAAGGAAATAAGAAAGAATATGAACCTTGACTTCGTTGTTTAGACTTCAGTGTAGGGAACAAAACTGCAAATGTAATCTACAATAGCTAAAAGAGAAGTGCAAAGCACTAACATCAGAAAATTCCGAAGGGAGAAAATCTTTGGCTCTTGATGGTATAAAAAATGGTCTTAAATTTTATTTGAATACAAAACTAATTCATTTGTTTGCTTTTTATTATGAATGACCTCTGTGTACTTTTCTCTTTATATTGATTAATCTGCAAAATTAATTACTTCTGAATTGTAGTTTTATAGCACTTCTGTGTTTTCCCTCTCAATGTTTACAGTTTTTTTTTTTTTAACGAGTTAAATTCCAATATCCAGAGAGAAATGTGGCTGATTTTCAAAAGAGTTGCCTACATAAATATGTAAATAATAATACAGAAGACAAAAAAGTCTAAATGCAATTACGAGTGACCTGCTGAATTGGCATACTTTCAGGAATCAGAAGCAAAAAAAGTTTCTGTGGCTGAGCCAACAAAAGGAAAAAAACATAATGGTGTGGAGGAAAAGCCAAGTAGATTAAAATAAAAAGGTGATGGTAATACTCCTGCTGTGAAACTGACAGTGCTCCAATGTAAGCATAGAGGCAGAAATTTGATCCTCACAAAAAGTGACAGCTGTTGTGGCTTTGATGAAAACTACTGTAATTTTATGCTCTATCTGATATAAAACCAGATACCTGAGCAACAAGCACCCAAGTGCAAATAGCAAAGAGTAAATAATTTGTTGCTTTGGAGTCCTAATTATTTTTCTCTTTCCTGTATCCTTCCCTTCTCTTTCCTGAAAGGATTATCTTCTGTCAGACACCATCTTGTCAGACTGCCCCTCTGCTGCCATCTGTTGTACAGCAACAAAATGTAAGGGAATATTGGTAGGAAGGTTCAACCTCTGCTGCCATATCTTCAAAATCCATCTTTGACATGTGGACCAACATAACAAAATAGGAAGCATTACTTTTGGAGCAGCTCTCATAAAACAAACATCATTAAAATACAAATAACAAAACATTTTCTTTTTTTTTTCTTAAAATATTAAAAAAATAAAAATGAGGAACAGAAAAATAAATCTGCTAGGACATTTGGTTGTGTTTTTTGTGAAGCTAACGCCTCAGGCTGGTTCAAAGGCAGGGACTGTAAATCTCTGTGAGCTCTTAAGGTGTTCATCTGATATTTTTGATGAAATTTTACTCTTCCTGTATTTCATCCTTGACAATTGTTCACAGATGTGCATGCTGCCAAAAAGTGATTGCATGACTAAGGTGTGGTTGGGAGGCATGGGATTTTTTTCTCTATCAGGAGGTGTCTTATGAAAGTCTGGGCAAAGAGACATGATCAGACTTTTGAGCTGAATATCTGGCTGCAACTCTATACATTCAATTTGAAAACTGCAGGTAATAGATTTAGATCAACTGTCAGTGGTGTTACAAACATAAATTAACGATTTTTTTTTAGCAATTTCAGCCTGCACCACACTGCTCTGCCCTATCCTGCCCTGGTTTCAGTCAATGAATTGTTAATTGTGCCCTGACTGATTGTTGTTGAGTGATGGGTATATGCCAGGATCTACTCCTGTGGGGAAGAGCTACTGAGGGTAATGGGTGGGCCACATTGCAAACCACGCTGTTCTGCATGAAGGCCACATGTTGTACATGCATTGGTCCTAGGTGTAAGAACTTGACTTTTCCACTTGACTTTTCCACTGTAACTGAAAAATGTTCAAAGGCGTCTCACTCCAACTTATAGGAGGGAGAGGAGGTTCTTCGATATATGTATATTTCCCAATCTCCCAATGTGAGATTAAGAAACAACATTTCAAATGTTAGTCTGACCAGTTTATTACAAATCTTAATCAGACAGATGGGGGAGGGGAGGACGGCTACTATTATGAATTAGGGTGATGGAAATGGAAGGAAGGTGATAGAGAAGATAGAAAAGAAGCAAGATTTGCATAAAGCAGGGATAGTCACCACCAGGGTCCAGCAGTGGTCCCGCTGAATGCCATTTCAATGGTCCAAGGCAAAAGCTCAGGGGAAGAGCAGCAGAAGTGTAGCGGGCCATCAGCAGCAAGCAGGTAGCAGGAAGAAACTGCAATGTAAGTCCGGGAGGAAGCAGCAGGACTCAGGTAGCAGGCCCAGGAGAGTCTGTCAACATGCAGGCATGCCATAGTCAGGGCTCTGCTGGCAGACACCTTCTTGTTTTTCTTCAGCATGCAGGTCTCAATGTTTTAAATTATGCTAAACAAATTGAAGAATCTAATTATATATTTTAGAAATTGGAGTTTATTAAAGCAAGCAAGTAAGCAAAACAGCGCTGGGTGGATGGGGAGTCTCTGCTCTACCAACGACACACACTTTCATCTTCCAATTGACAGTCTTTATACAGTTCAATATCCCGTGTATGTAGCATTCTTGATATCTCTTGCACATGCGTGGTCCTGCTGCTAAACAGCTGTCCATTGTCTTGTCAGATCAGGGCTGTGATCTTTTGCAATGCATCCATTCACTCTCTTTGTGCCAGGTCTTCAAGGCTGTATAAGTCCTGGGGTCCATACCTTACAAGGCTATCTTTGTTGATGTTTCGGGGTGCCTGTGGTTATTATAGTTTTCTAGTGATAAGCTTGCACACAATTTTATTAACAAACAATTGATTGCTCCTATTACATCAGGTCATGAGGAATCTTGTCAGAAACCTTTCAGGGGAGAGCAACAGCAGCATGGCTGGTCTTAGACAGAAGATGCAGCGGCAGAGTAGGTCCAGGAGATGGAGAGGGGCAGTACGTGAGGTTTCTCATGTCCAAAAACTGCCTTCTTCATGTGGAATCTGTTACCAGAAACCTAATCTCATGGTTGTAGGTCCTCTTTTTATCCTTCTTCTTCTGCCAGTATGGCATTCCTGGGCACTTGAATAAGAGTCATGTGCAGCACCCCCATGGCCATCTTCCTCAAGATAAGCCCACACAGAAATCCACTTCCGCGGCCATTAACCTGCAGCTTATCTCTCTGTCATTGCCCTTGGACTTGTCCATCTGTGTCCCTCAGACAAAGGATTTATCAGCTTTCGCCCAGGACTTGCCTGGACTTTTCCACCTGTGTCCTCCAGATGAAGGATTTCTCAACCCTAGGTCAGGACTTGCTTGGACTTTTTCATCTTTTTCCCCAGCAAGCTTTGAGGCAATGGCATAAAAGAATAATCTTTTACAAAAGGTCAGACAAACAATCTATAATAGTGAGCCATACTTATCCTTGTTATAATAAATAGTACTCATGAATTTAGGTCCATCTATGTCTAATTAATAAGTTCATGAGGTAGTTTTAAAATTACTTATAATCTTCTATGAGAGCACAACTGCTTCACAGACTTTACATTATTTCTGTTTTCCTTTGCAGAAGAGCAATAAATGGTGAGAATACCTGACCAAAAGGTAATAATGTGAGGTTAAACTGTTTTTTTCTATTACTGACAGTAGAATAATAAAAAATAAAAACTATCAGTAACTTATACATCATCCTCTAGGACTTTGCAATCACAGAAGTAGAAAAACAAATAGTAACCCTATTCATCTCTCAGTAGAGAGAGATGCTGCACCTTGACTTGCTGATGGCAGAACTCATCTGTGGTGTGTTACATGTTTGAATCACAAACAGGCCTGTAATTACAACTGCAGAATATTCAACACTCCTTGAGTATGGCAATGACTTGCAGGTGGGTTGGGTAAAAGTCTAATATTCCACAGAAAAAGCAGTCGTCTGGATACTGTTTATTTTGTAGATCAGTGGGAAAATTAAAACTGGAGACCAATAAATTCCTTTAAGCATATGTAACAGAGTTGTTTCTGGATTTTCCATTCATAGAAAAAGTTTTCTTCTGATACTCTTTCTTGGTAGCTGTAGATTGTTAACACTGCCTGCTGAGCTTTGATGTTTGCTGATAACTCGAATGTGCTGTTTATCTGACAGTGGGTTGTACCAGTGCTTGGAGCTAATGTATTCTCAAAACTGCACAGTATGACCACAATGGGTACAAAGTAAAAGCAATAATAAAAAATTGAATAGGCCTTAAGTGCTATGATTATTATTGTGGTCTAGTTTTTATCTGCCCTTTAGAAAGTCTGTTTCTTGAATATCCTTTGTTAGAAAGTACTGATAGCTATATTAGCCTCATATATTCTCTCCTGGCAGCAGCATACAAAAGTATGCTGGAAGGGGGAAGAAATATTCTAGGTAACCACAGGCTTCAGGTGATTTTAGTTCCAGACAGACAGGAGAAAAAGAACAACACTTTTAATCTACAGAAATCTCTCAGACAATAACCACCTAATTTGGTGATGTTATTACATTTTTAAAATTACTCTTCAGGATTTCTGTCATAGAGAAGTGCTTATACACAGTATATAAATAAGGGAGCACAGAGGATCAGTCAATTGTCTTTACTGGTGTCCAATTGTTCATTGTGTGAATAAGATTACAATGAAGCAGTAGAGCAAAAAGAAATTTTCAAGTTACTTCGGGGAAGAAAATACAACAGACTCCAGTCGAAGAGAGTAGAGAAGGGGAATAAGCAGATTTCTTGATGGAGATGTTACATGAACAGTTTAAGAGTCAGGCAGGATGTTCCACGAGGGACACCACAAAATTTTGCATGGAGAAGGGCAAATACTGCCATGGAAAGGTAAAACCCTGCAGAGAAGTACGCTTAAATTGTTGAGTCTGCATGCATCTGAAGAATTGCTCTGGGTCTTGAAAGGACTGAACAGAGAGCATTGGCAAGACTTCCACTAGAACAGTAACAGTGGCCAGCTGAAGGAATGTGGTTAGGGGCAAAGGGTATTATATATAACTTCACTTAAAAGTCAATGAAATGCATTTGGATACTGCAGATTTTTGCATCGCCACACCTCAATATAGGATTATATGTAAACATTATTTTCACATGTGGTAGGACTGCATTTTCTGGCTACTGAGGGACAGTTAGACAGTTTTCAGGGAACTGCATTCACAGTGTTTTTACAGTTAAGTAACAGCATGTAGTCTATTCAAACTTTAGTCAATGAAACATTAAGCTTTAATGTTCCCCCAGGGTTCTTTTTCAAGCTCTGGTTTCAGGAGAACATGATACTCAAAAATCAAGCAGTCTTGCCTTGACTGACTGAGCAATGTCCTTTTCTCAGCAGTAAACACACATAACCATAGTCATCAAAGATGATATATAAGTCTGTTAATATGCTACATGTGGAAACCAAATGTGATTTCTTAGCTTAAATTTCCCAGTAAAACAACTTTTTTATTATTATTATTATTATTATTTTTTTAATGCATGCAGATCTTTCAACTCCAAAATAATCTTTCAGAGATATAAAAATATTGATGCATGCACTTTAAGAAATTCAATATGGATAATATATCTCTTTTTATTCAAGTATATACAAATTAAGGAGAAATAAATAACTAGAAAAGACTAGTGAGGATTCAGTTCTGATTATTTGAGATTTGTTTAGCTTCAGTCACGGCAGAAATAGGACAACAAAAGGTTTTCTTACCACAGTCCAGAGACTTAAGTGCAACTGGAGAAAAAAGATATCACAGGTTTGATTACTGTATCTTTTTCTTTACCTGGCTTCCAATGCCAAACACATAGGAAAAAAGAGAAAGAAAGGAAAGTATCTCCTTATATTTAAAAATAGAACTTTAGATATACAAGATAAAATATATGTGACAATTCCAACAAAAATTATCTTACAACCCACTTGCCTTTAGCTCTGCCACTGCTCGCTCCTATACTTCCTACACCACATTATGACTATGACCTTGCCAGAAAGTCTTGATGGTGACAAGGAACAATCAGTTAATGCCAATTTACTGTATCACAGTATGATTTAATGTAACTAATCATAGATCACATATTCTCCATTGTTCTGGCAGTAGAGGGTCTGAGATCAGGCTTGGGCTGCCTATGGTCCCTGTCTTGCTTCTGCTTACTGTCCAGTGGCCATTGTTGCTGAACAGGTTGGAGCTGGAGTTCTGTGAGTGGTAAAATTGAACTGAAGTCCTAAAGCTCACAGTGTGCTGGTGTGACTAAAAATGGCCCTTTACTTCCCCAGATATTGGGACAGGTGTTTGTGTAGATTCCAAGCTTCTGATATGAAAAAATGAGAAGGAAAAAAAAAGAAAAAAAGGAATAGAAATACAAGTAAACAAATTTAAGGCTGAGTCTGAGAATAACTCTGTGAGAATGCACATCATAGTTCATATAGTGAAGATATAAGGACACTGGTAACTTACTGCTCCTCTGACCCTAATCAGTTGGTTTACAATTCAACTTAAGAACTTGGCCAGTTGCTGGAATTATGCATACAGCTACTATCACAGAAATACATAAACAAACTGTAAATATGCTCTAGAGTTTCCTTGTTTCAGGAAAACAGATTCTTCTATATCAATATCTGTGGAAGTTATTCTCAGTTTTGTATAGAAACAGAACAATCTTCTTGTTGTGTTTCTTATACATTTATTTTGTTACAAATTACTTATCAAAATACATTCTTAATTTTGGTATCATAAATTACAGTTCTATAATATAAAGTAGCTCACAACATATATATATATTTTTAATAAAACAAAAACAAAAACATTATTACTACTACTACTTCAATGAGGGCTCATAAATAATCAGAGTATAGAAGTCAGACATGGTTCCGTTTTGGAAATTGCAATTGTTGAGTTAAATATAAAAACTGAAGAGGTTCATTTGTAACATTTATTAAAGCCCAAGAGAGTACTCCGTTATTACAGTTCTCAGAAACATATGAAACAAATTCTGTTCACGTAATCCAAGCATTTTAAATCTATCTTTTTAATTACTTCCATTTCTACTGGAACTCAAAGATACAAAAGGACAAATTAAACAAGATTTCACTGTTTATTCTTTAAATATATTCCTATTTTAATCACAGTGAAGTAGATTATTTACCAGCATGTGTAAATACTAAAAGATAAAATTAATTCTTCTGCTTGTTGATATAATGAAAACTAGTTTGAAATAAACTCTTAAAATGCTGATCATTAAAGATGCACTTTGAGAGAAGACTCTAAAAATGGAGGCATTAAAAAACCTCACAGACGAAAAGGAAAACTAGAAATATTTTGCAATCTTATTCCCTAATCTTCCTGTATATTTCCCTAGCACAGCAAAACACATTGCTGTGTTTAAAACCCATGTCCCTTAATTCCCATTAGTTACTATTACAATTGTTTGCACTTCAGTTATTTATGAAAACTTCCCCACAAAGCATTTGGCCTTGATGAGGAGAGACATTTTACTTCCTGCTTGAACAGTAACCACTCACGTCTGTGCAATTAAAGCAGAATGTTTCAGTTTAACATCTCTAACGCAAGAGAATACTGAATGTGCTTCTAAACTATAGCAATAAACAGGAAAGCAATTTCAACAGTGCTGTTACAATATCAACTGCATTGTTATTGCAGGCACATAGCATAGAGGGCCTATAGCAGTCCAGCTCTACACTGCTGAGTGAAAACAGAATGAATGAGAAACAGCACCTGAGCAATCATTAGCTTTGCACCTCTAAGACTACTAGGAAACATTCAGTCTCATTTGGAAAAATACCCTACTGTGTTTCAGTACTTTTTTTTAAAGATTCAGTGTAAGATCTGACAGAATTCACCAGTAATATCTATATCGTTAAGTGAAGTAAAAAGCACAGAGAGCAACCATCTCCTCCAGATACTCCAGCTCGAAACCTTTCCTGCTCAGTCACAGGGATTCAGTCTGGTGCCCAGGAATCCACTGTCTCTGTCCAGGCTGAGAAGTATGGCTTCTACTTTCCCCTTTGCACGTACAATCAGTGGCAAAGCTGAGCACATATCCCAGAAACACACAGAGCCTGGGCACAGACACAACTGGTGACACAGGTTACTCTAATCAAGTGCTGCCTCCTGTAATGCTCAGGTAAAACACAGATGCTGACATAGACAGCTGAGGCCACTTCCTCTTCTCCAGTTATTACAAATAGAATTTTCCTAGTAAAGGCACACACACACTCTCCAGGTTCTCAGACTGATACACGTTCACAAATTCTTCAAGTGCCTTGTACAACAGCTCTGTCCATCCAGCACCACTGCCCAGATCCTAGGCTCTTGCATACAGTAAATGGGTAACCTATTCACTAATACTCAAGCTTGAAGTTTGTCGCAAATCTGAGTGCACTCATTCCTCATGAAACACACCTACAAGTCCCCCTGGAGCCTTCATCTGACCACATCTCAGCTCAGACCTGAGACCCTTGCTACATATCACCTAGTCTGTTTTGAGGTTCGCTGTTGGATACAAACAGGAATCTCTTGCATGTGAGTTTGGGAAAATACAGACATTCACTCTCCTTATCAGCCAGTACCAGAAACATGGGCTGTGACCCATAGCTCCACTCCAGACACTAGTGAGGGGCCTTCAACTGACTAATTCGTACTGGTCATTTCCCTTCCCAGAAGCTGGTTTGGAAACACACATCACATTGATCTCAGTAGCTGAAAGTAGAAGACCACTACTTTCTCTGACTGTTAATGCTAGGATCCCATTTCCTCCAGCAGCTGGCATCACAGGCAATGACATTAGCAACCCCCGTCAGACTGTAGTAGTTGGCACACAGATTCACGACACCAGTCTCCCAGTGACTCACACTCCAAGCTCAAAGTCTGTAGGGCTCCTTCAAACCCAGAGAGCTATGCCTCCCTCAAATCCTGATTTTATGACCTCATTCACTTTAGTATCTGGAACCACAGACAAGGGCCTATACTTCTGTCCTGAATTCAGTCTTTAAGTTTACTCACTCTGCCTCCCCCCAGAAGCATGTATTTAGTCTTCATACAAACACAAAGAGGAAGGACTTGGGGGTCATGGTAGACGAGAAGCTGGATATGAGCCAATATTGTGTGCTTGCAGCCTGGAAGGCAATTATAACCTGGGCTGTATTAATAGAAGAGAGGCCAGCACAGAGAGGGAGGAGACTGTCCCCCTCTACTCAGCTCTTGTGAGGCCCCATCTGGAGTACTGTGTCTAGGTCTGATTCCCCTAGCACAGGAAAGATGCAGAGCAATTAGAACAGGTCCAGAGGAGGGCCTGTTGAGGATTAGAAATCTGCAGCACCTCTCCTAGGAAGAAAGGTTGAGGGAACTGGGATTGTTTAGTTTAGAGGAGAAAAGGCTCTGAGGAGAATTCACTGTGGCCTTTCTACTTGTTGGTAGTATACCTTTATAAAATAAACAAAATCGTGAAGATTCTAAATGTTTTCCATTTATTTTTATTTTTTAAATTTTTAATTCAAAACTACATTTCTGCAGAAACCTCATCTATCTTCCTCTTGAATATTATTACATACTGTAGAGTCTTATACTTTGCTTTGCCTGCACAGTCAATTCTGTGCTGTTACACAAATAGTAAGCTTCAAATGCTTCAAAAACTTCTTCACAGCAACACTTACAGTTTACATATGAAAGACATGAAGATCTCAGGAGTATTTTTAATAATGTTTTGATCATTCTATTTTATCGTATACTTTAGTTTTCAAGGTTGTGCAGAAACAGCAAATGACCCAAGAATGTAGGTCAATCAAGTTTGTATTTTGCAGATCTCTATAATTTAGCATGTGAATAATAATAATAATAATAATAATTATTATTATTATTATTATTTTTTATATATATATATAAAAGAATTAGTTAACTTAAAACAAATCTATTTAAATATCAGTGTAATGAAATTAAGTAGCTTAAAATATTCTTAATGTATTTCTGAGCCTATATGTTATGTTCTTAAATTAGCTAAGGAACTCAGGAGAATTTGGACAGTTTAATTACTTCTAAACCCCTGTTCAAGACTGATTCATACTTTTTCATTCATTTATTTTTCCAAACACAACAGAAACTTTGAAATTGCATTAACAAACAAACAAACAAAAATAAAACAAACAAAAAAAAAACACAAAGCAATTGTTAAATTCACCTCTTATTTCAAATTTTTCACAGCTACAGACATTATAGGAAAACAATAAATTTATGTTTCTCTCTAATTCACAACAGTCTTTCTCAAAAGTCTGAAAGAACTGCTTTCAGACTTTGTCATCATTAGAGAGAACTGGATCTTATCCTAAAGTTAATCAGATCCTGCAATCAGTATTTCTATTTCTTTCCAAATTTCATAAAATTTGCCCAAAGAAGTTGTGGATGCTCCATCCCAGAGGTTTTCAAGGCCAGGCTGATGGGGGTCTGGGCAGCCTGTTCTGGTGGGTGGCAACATTGCTCATGGCAGAGGATTGGAACTGGATGATCTTTAAGGTCACATCCAACCTAAGCCCTTCTCTGATACTATAATTCTACGATCTCCCACACTAGTGCCTTAAACATTCAAAAATTTACCTGTCCAAGTTTTATGATCCTCATTCTACTTTTTACCTTTCCTGTCTCCTTCAAGATTGAGAATTTTATGATCTCTGTTGTCCATATTACTTCCATCCTTAACCTCATCAATAAGGTCTTCAGTTGATAAGCAACAGGTCTTTAATTGGGCTATCACCTGTACTAGGAAGTTATCATCTATGCACAACAGTAGCATTCTACTCTGTTTTCAGTTTGCCATTATGCTTTTTCAATAGACATGAGAGTTACTGAAGTCACCCATCAGGATCAGGACTTGTGAGCATGATAAGTCATTCTATAATTCTAAGCATTAAGGAAAAGGCTACTTCATGAAGTTGAACAGTCTTCATAAACAGAGTAGAAAGGCAATAAAAAGCTGAAGACTTGCCAGAGAATTATTTTTTTTCAGTTGAAAGTAACTGATTATCATTTAGTCCAACTCCTCTGTAATGAACATGGACATCTACAACTAGATCAAGTTGCTCAGAGCCCCATCCAGACTGACCTTGAGGGATAGGATGTCTATCACTTTTATGGGCAACCTTTTTCAGTGCTTCACTACACTTATTTTATTTCTTTTTTTCCTTATATCTAAAGTAAATCACCCTTCTTATATTTTGAAAATATTTCCTCTTGTTCTATCACAACAAATCCTTCTAAATAGCCTGTCTCCTCTCTTACAGCCTTTCCCTGCCTACCCCATCTCCCCACTCCGCTTGCTTTAGATACTGGAGGACTGCTGTCAGGTAAACCTGGAAACTTCTCCAGGCTGAATAGTCCCAGCTCTCTCAGCCTCTCCTCATAGAAGAGTTGTTCCATCCCTTGATCATTTTTTTGTCCCTTCTCTAGATGCACTCCAACAGAGCTATACCTCTTTAATGAGGACTCACCATATGGAGGCAGTTTGTGTCTCTTAAGGCTTAATCACCATGATATCAAATAAGAATATCTTTCTCAGCCTTCACTTCTTCATCTCCTTTATGCTTATGTCTCCCTCTGCACTCTTTCCAACTACTGTACTCTCCCTTAAGGAATTAGCACAGTTCTATGTGATATGTCCAGATATGACCATCCTACCAGAGACTCGCCCTGATGCTAACACCTCCTCTCCTCTTTGCTCTTCGAAGACGTGAAGCACATTTCCAGCAAAGCCAGCCAGCAATAAACAGTTTGACTCTTTTATCAGACATTTATTATGAAAGTGATTCAGGTTCTGACAAGTGATAGGAATAGGTCTTTCTGGGTTAGAGTCAAATTTAATGATTGATCATGTGTGCCATTATGTGAATGGCGCACAAAATTTCTTTTGAAAACTGTATATTCAAAAGTTACGTTTAAAAAAAGTTCAGAAAAATATTCTAATATTAATGCATCTCAGTAATAGATTCTATAGAATAACAATCTTCCTTGGCTATGGAAAAGCATTTAGAAAAACTTGTGTGAATTGTGTTATAACAAACAAAAAAGAACAATCACCCTGTAGCATTCATAGAATGTTGCATGGCTAAAACTTTAAATAAAATTTAGACAAAAAGTTCTCCATTTTTGTCTATTTAAGACAAGTAATGAAAATTAAACATATCTGAGAATAAATTAAGTATTTCATTTCATTTTTCCGTTCTGATCCCACTTCTCATTCCATTTCATGTTAATTAAATTTTGAAAGAAAAAAGAAACAAAGCACATGAAATATTGCAATTTCATTGCAACTTCTTGTGATCAAAATTTGCCTTGAATTTTCTTACAATTCATATAGATTTCTTACTTCTTCAGACACTTTATGTGAGTAAATGATAAAAGATCAATTGAATAAAATGGTCAACATAATTGTGAAACTGAATAAATGTAAATTTGGCTTATTACTTTTATACCATTCTTTTTTCATACTATATACAACTTTTTCTTCCCATTTAATTCATAACTGCCTTACTAGAGCTCCTACTACTACTGAAATTTCATCCTAATGTGTTGGTCAATCTGAAAAGCATCTTATTCATTTCCATGGAAACTGCAGATAAAAATAACATAGTAACACTATTTGAGAGAACAAATTCTCAGACACAAAATGCTATTTTCCAACATAGTTACAACCATTAGCTATGCATTTTTACCAGTGATGAACCTGATCCATCATGCATCTACACTAGCAGAGGTGGCACAGTGTCACTGTCATCACTCCTGTAACGCACCACTCACCACTTCACTATGCTCCCATCCACTGTTTGGTCTCCATAAATGCTCAACAAGCATCAATGAATGTCAGTTGGTGCCATTTTTTCCGCATGGAGTAATTCAGACACACCCTTGCTTGATACGCACTTCTGTACCAGACATAACTTTGTCAGGCTGCCCCTCTGCTGCCATCTGTCACGTGACAACAAAATGTAATGGAATATTTGTGGAAAGGTTCAACATCTGCTGCCATGCCACAATATACCTTTCTGCTGACACTGTGGGCCAACATAACAGAATACGAGGCAATACTTTCAGAGCAGCCCTTATATGATGGATACTAATGATATGGTTCAATGAAAACAAGTTAATTCTTTATAATTAGTATGCTTACTTCTTCTTGTCACTGAGAAGATTATCAGATAACACTGATTAAGCAACAAAACAATTTCACCTGCTAGCTAAATAAACCAGATAACAATTATGATTAGAATAAATACCATGTCAAGTTTACAGGGTTCTTTAATTCTATGTGGGTAACTTTCTAAATCATATAGGCACTAAGGATTCTATTTTTGAAGTAATGATTGCAGTCCACAATGACAGCACGATGAAGAGGCACATTATATCTTTAATAAAAGGCCTAAGTCCTTTAAGTGACAGAAACATTTCCAAGATTTTTTTTTTTATAATTTCTTTTAACATGTTTTGATAAATTACATCTATTACTAAAGACAGCTCACTATGCAAAGGTGTATTTAGTTTTGTACACTAGGAGTTGTAAAGCACTGGAACAGGTTACTGAGAAACATTGTGAATGTCCCTGGAGACATACAAGATGTGGCTGGATGGGGCGTTGAGCAACCTGGTATGTCTGTAGCTGTCCCTGTTCATTGCAGGGGACCACCACATCTCCCACCAGTCTTTCTCTGTAAACAGAAGGTCTAGCGAGGTGCTTTCCCTGCTAGACTGGTTTGCCAGTAGTATCAGGAAATTATTTTCCACACAATCCTGGAATCTCCTAGTCCGCTTTCTCTCTGTAGTGTTTTAGTGTCAGGTAAGTTAAAGTACTCCATGAGAACAAAGACTGCTAATGGGGTGACTTTTGCCAGCCGCTCACAGAATATTCCATCCCTTTCTTCATCCTGGTTGCACAGTTTATGACAGACTCCCATCAGGATGTCTGCCTTGTTGATCTCCCCCTGATCCTTAAAAATAAGTTCTTAGCATTGAGTTCTATAATATTGAAACACTCCTTAACAGAGAGCCACCCAACCTCTTGTGAATGTTTCCATTCCTCCCTGTCTTTTAAATCCCTCCTCCTGATGATGAGAGGGTAGGGGATCTGCTGCTACTTAAGGCATGTTTCAGCTGTGCCTTTCTTGCAGAGTTTGCAGGGTGTGGCTCTACTGATTTATCTCCCTGTCACACTGTCTGGTACTCCTTAATCTTTCTACTTCCTCCTTTATCTGTGCTACCAGAGACCAGTAAATCATCTACTTGTTCATACCACACTCAGGTATTATCTCTGTTACCCTCGGACACTAAAGACAGGCTTAGGTACTCTCAGCAGCTAGAGACCCAGGCAGCTCAGTAATTGCGTGAGCTCTCTGTCTGCGTTACCATGCTCTTTTTAGAAACACTTTGTGGCCAGGTGGAGAACATGGCTGAAAAGTCCATGACCAATAGTTGAGCTGGCTTCTTGAGTGGGGAAGGGGACTGCACCCTCCCCTTGCAAACTGCCATGCCACACATTGCTGATGCACCATGTCCTGTTTACCCATTCTATTCACTACATTCCTAGTTGCTCATACTCTCTAGAAGCTGCTTATGAAAGCAATGGGTCTTAATGCCTGTGCTGAAGCAATGGGTCTTAATGTCCTGTGCTGAAACAGCCTCTTGTCAGGGGATATGAGTTTCCCAATTGAGGAGGAACTAGGGCTCCTTCTCTTTTGCACTGTTTTGTTTGTTTGTTTGTTTGTTTGTTTGTTTGCTTGTTTTTGTGGGTTTTGCCCCTATATGACTCTGGAAAAGGTCTCTCAATGCAAATCTCTTATGGCCGGACCCAAAGAGTCGTGGTCAATGGAGACGAATCTAGTTGGTGGCCGGTCATGAGTAGTGTCTCCCAAGGCTCAGTGCTGGGACTGCTTCTGTTTAACATCTTAATTGATGATGTTGATGAGGGGATTGAGTGCACCCTCAGTAAGTTTGCAGAGGACACCAAGCTGGGAGGGAGTGTTCATCTGCCAGAGGGGAGAAAGGCACTGCAGAGGGACCTGGACAGACTGGATTGATGAGCCAAGGTTAACGGCATGAGTTTCAATAGGGACAAGTGTCAGGTCTTGCATTTTGGTTACAACAACCCTACAGGCTGGGGGAGGTGTGGCTGGAAAGCTGCCTAATGGAAAGAGACCTTGGTGTTCTGATGGACAGTCGGCTGAACATGAGCCAGCAGTGTGCCCAGGTGGCCAAGAAGGCCAATGGCATCCTGACTTGTATCAGGAACGGTGTGGTGAGCAGGACTAGGGAAGTCATCCTGCCCCTGTATTCGGCATTGGTAAGGCCTCACCTCGAGTACTGTGTTCAGTTTGGGGCACCTCAGTACAGAAAGGATGTGGAGGTACTGGAGCAGGTCCAAAGAAGGGCAACGAGGCAATAAACTGAGGAGAAAAAAACTAATTTACTAAATATGGTGTCAGATTGCAAGATAACATACTATGATATAATATAATACAGTGTAATTAGAATTGAAGCTAATAAATAAAATGAGAGAGAGTGTCCAAAAAAATAAAAGCCTTACTCGAATGCTGAGGCAAGAAGCGTAGTTGGGCCAAGCAGAAGAGAAAAGAGAGGGATCTCGTGACTTTGCCAGGAGTTATGAGTGCTCCATTCCTGGAACTGTTAAAGTTCAGGTTGGGTGGAGCTTTCAGCAACATAGTCTAGAGTAAAGTATCTTTGCTCAAGCTGGGGAATCAGGACTAGATGATTATCATAGATAACTTTCCAATTCAAATAACTCACCCAGTATGTCTGGTATGTCTCTCTTATACTGACAGGTGTAGAACTGGAGACTACTCCAGGTGTGGTCCTCATTGATACTGAAGAGAGGGGAATGATCTCCTCTCTTCATCTGCTGGCAAAAGATTGCCCAATATTCATGCTTTTGTGGTTTATTGTCAATATTCCACATCATAACATCATGTAGTGTACTGTGAGTTAAAGAGCTAATGTTGCAGCATTCTCCCAGAAGAATGAAGCACAATTCCCAGAAGAATTCACTTTTTCACTTCCATCTTCAGGAAGAGGGAAAATAAAACTGTGAGTCACCAGACTATCTCTTTGCTCCCTGGTAGATCAAAGTAGGAATTTCTGTTTTCAGAAACTCTCTCATTTATTTGATTTATTAGCTTCAATCCCAAATAACTTGTGTTTTTACTATTATTAGTAATAAACTGAGTTTGTTTTCTTCCTCACATCATTATTGCTGTTTGTGTGGGTTTTTTTTCCCCTTTTCACTTTCTCCTCTTTTTGGGCTGGTGACTTGTGGGCTTGCCGTCCCCCTGTCACAGACACAGATCTAGAGAACTGCCAAGAGTACCACTACTTTCTAAATATACCAGCAAATGTATATTGTTGACTTATCTCAATTTGGTGTCTTCCAGGACTCATACATCCTGTTTTAAAGGACTACTTTCCAGTAGCTTGGACCCCAACATCCACCTGGTGCCTGGGATTGTTCCTCCCAAGAACAGAACTCTGCACTTCTTGTTGAACTCTGTAAGTATCTTTCAGCCCACACCTCTGGCCTGTCAAGATCACTCTGGATTGCTGTTGGCCCTCTGGTGAGTCAGCACACCCTCCAGTTTTCTGTGACTTTACTGAGGGTGCGCTGTACCACATCAGTCAGATTGTTAATGAAGATGATAAGCAGGACTGGGTCCAGTAGGACCTCTAGGCTATTCTGCAAGTTAGTGGCCTCCAGCAAGATTTTTAAACCACTGACCACTGCCCTCTGTGTCTAGCCATTCAACCGGTTTTCAGTTCACCTCAATGTCACACAATTCATATTCAACAGTTTCTGTGTGAAGATCCTATGGGGAACAATGTCAAAGTCCTTACTGAAGTCCAGAAATACAATATCCACTGTTGTCCCCTCATCCGTCAGGTTGGTGATTTTTTTATAGGAGCCTTATCAAGTTGGTCAGACATCACTTCTCTTCATTGAATCCATACTGACTACTCCTGATGATTTTCTTTTTGTCCACGTTCCTGGGAACTTTCTCTAGGATTTGCTGTTCCATAACTTTCCCCAAGACCAAGATGAGGTTGAGCAGCTTGTATTTCCTCAGGTTCTCCTTCCTTCCCTTCAAGAAGACAGGAATGGCACTTGCTTTCCTCTAGTTTTGAGACACTTTCCCTGTAGTCATGACTGAATAAAGAGTGACCTTGCAGTCTTGCCTGCCAGCTCCCTCAATACTCATGGCTACGTTCTGTCAGGATCTGTGGACTTGTGTTCATTGTGCTCAAGTATTTCCTTACCTGATCTTTTTCCAGCAAAGATATATCTTCCTTGCTCCAGCCATTCAGCCTATCCTTTGGGATCCCTAAAGACCAGCCTGGACGGTAAATGCTGAGACAAAGATAGCATTCATTACTCAGGTCTCTTTACTGTCCCGGATAGCTGCTTCTCCTGTTTTCTTCAGTGGCTGAGTCACTTTTCCCTAGTCTTCCTTTTTGTCACTGAGCTACTTGCAGACTTATTGTTGACCCCAGTTTCCCTGGCAGAATTCAGCTCTAGGCTTTATCTTTCCAGACATGATCCCTTCACTGCTCAGACAATTTGTCTATATTCCTCCCAGGCTACCTGTTCTTTATTCCATCCTCCATAGGCTTCCTTTTCATGCTTGACTTTGTATAGGAACTACTTGTTCATGTCCTTGCATACCTCCTGACATATTTACCCATCTTCTTTGTTGGAATCCGTCATTCATGGGTTTGGGAATGGGTTATTCTTGAATGTTAACCAGCTTTCCTGGGCCCATTTTCTTTCCAGGGCTTTATCTCATGGTACTGCAACAAGCAGACCCTTGAAAAGGCCAAAATCTGCTCTCTTGAAGACCAGAGTTATGAGTTCATTGTGCCCCTCTGACTGCTCTAAGAATCTTGAACTTCACCATTTTGTGTTCACTACAGCGAAGATTATCTTTAATCTTTACATTCCCCACCAGCTCTACCCTGTTGATGATAACAAGCCCATTGGCTCTTGTATTATGTGGAGAGGAAGTTATCAGTGCATTCCACATATTTCCTGGATTGTTTATGATATGCTGTATTATTCCTCTAGAAGATGTGAAGGTGATTGAAGTACCCCAAAAGGATGAAGTATTTATGAATGTGAGTCTGCTCCTATCTGTCTGTATAGGGCCTCATCCACTTGTTCTTCTTGATCAGGTAGCTTGTAACAAATTCCCACAATGACTTTACATAATCCTGTCTTCCCTTTAATCTCCATCAATAAGATCTCTGTCCATTCCTTGGCTGAGACACATACTGTTATGCTTTAGCAAACTTACTATCCTCAGATGCTTACAGTGACAAAAAATAATTAGAAACAGTACATTGAATTACTGAAAATATAATGGCAGAGCATTAGCTTTAACAACGCGTATTTTATCCATCCATATCATCATTACTGAATTGCACAGATTTTCACTAGTTTTCTAATATTTATTCTAATTTTTACAATATTTATTTAAAACATTTAATTCACAGTGCATGAATGTCAGATAATGATATTTATACTTATTGATCAAGTATGTTTATGAATATATGGATTTTTCCTTGAACTTTGATTCAAAATGTCAGTGACAATAACAGAAAGTAGTTTTCCACATTCATCTCAGTAATATTGAATCAAATCTGTACAAAAAAAAGATTTGTAACATAAAAATTTATGCTCCAACCAAACTTTTCAAACTCTCTGTCTTGTCAGTGATGAAAGAAATGTAAACTGAAGCATAATTCCTTGGGTTCCGTCCTTGATTTTAGCTCTCAATACTATCTGATAGATTTTTGATACTAGGAAAAGACTATGATCAGTCCTTCATAAATTAAGAAGGAAAGGACAATACTGGACTTTTAAAATTTCTTTTCCTTATTTGGCTTTGATTTTTTTTTTTTTTTTTCCATTAGATTTAATTACATCTTACCACTGAGGAAGTGCTGTCTTTACTCCCTCATTTATTCAGAGTCTGGAAAGTTAGCACATAATTCTTCAATTTTCTTACAAAGCATGTAACTAGTATATGTAAGAGAAATTACTAATGTGGCTTCAACCATAATACAGACAGATAGATCACAAGGAATAAGTTACAAATACTGTAAACATAAAAGGATGGAGCAATTATCTGTACTGGACTTGTCTTCCATAGAAATAAGCTGATTCATAGCTCTTTAGAAGGCTGTGGAAATGTATGTGCTTTAACAGGTTCCAAAGAACAATTTTTCAGTGAACAGTTTTAAAAAATTCTGGTGTTCCCATTCTTGCTAAACTCAGTAGAAGGATCATCATTTTTTTTCAGGGATAAAGCACATGAAATCTAGGAAGAACAAAATGACCTATCTACTACTTATACATTTCTCTTGTTATAGACTATTAGGGAGTGTTAGAGTGTCTGTAGGATGACATCTCCTCTGACCTTCATCTAACTGAAGTACAACTGAGGTTGGTTTTCATGGGGCAAAAGGTTCTTCTGAACTTAAATGCTACAATAAATCACATGGAAATAGGTACAGTAAACCATATCAGTGGTTCATTGAATCCATTATCTTGTCTCAGTGGCCTGCAATAGTGGTTTCAGAGGAGCAGCAGCGAAGTATACCATTTATTTCTCAGAAGTGTAGGTTGTAAAAGCTGGCTTTTACCCCATTTCATCCAAGGACTTCCTTCTGGAATTTTGAAGGACTGAATAAGGTGCTCGGCACAAGGACGAGATTCGTAAAATTTCATTGGATTTTATTCTTATTTTACAATTCAGGTATAATTAAGATGCTTTGGATCAAATGACAATATTTCATCTCTTTACAGGTGACAATACCAAATTCATTTCTTTACTTTATTTTTACTATTAATATAATTTTGGGACAGTTAAGAATAGTTGATTATATGGTTGTAGAAGGAAGCTGAAAGATAAACTTTCTCTTTTTGATATTCCTTTCTAAGATAACATTATTGTCTTAGTTTTGTCTCAAATATACTGATTCCAAAAGGTACTTTAAGTAAATTAAATTCCTCCTTACTTCTTGAAAAATATGAAATTTCCAAAAATGTTCCTTTTAGTCAGGGAAAGCTATGTTCATAAAATTCCACTTTAAGAGGAGACTCTTTTCTGAAAAAGTGATTAACAAAATTTCAATTTGAATTTAAATTAGGAAATGAAATTCATTCTGACTAGATGGTCAGGGTCAAAGAATCATAGTTAATAGAATTTGATCAAGTTGGTGATCTGTCACCAGTGGTGTTCCTAGGGCTTAGTACTGGAGTTAGTTTTGTTTAACATTTATGATTATTATCCAGGTGAAAAGATTGAATACATTCTCAGTAAGTTTGAAGATGATTCCAAGATAGAAGGGGCAGCTTGAGACCCCTAGTGCTAGTTACTGGAAGGAAGGCCTTCCAGGGATCTCTGGACAGGCTATATAGATGAGCAGCATCAAATTACACGATGATCAGGAAGGGCCATGAACTTAGGTCATAACCCAATGTGGCTGTACAGTCTTGGAGAAGAATGGCTGGAAAGTTGCCTAGCAGAAAATGTCCTGGGGAGGCTGTTAAAGATTTAGCTGAACATGAGCTAGCATAGTGCTTTGGTAGCCAAGAATACCAACACCATCCTGGTCTGCATCAGAAATGACATGGCCAGCAGGACAAGCAAATAGACTGTTCTTTTGTATGTGACACTGATGAGACAGCACCTTGAATATTTTGTTCATCTTTGTTGGTCTTCACTACAAGATACTATAACACATTCAGAGAAGAGCAACAAAGCTGTTGAATCATAGAGTCACAGAATTACAGAACCACAGAATCACAGCAGTTAGAAAGGACCTCAAGAGGTCACTGAGTCAAACCCTGCTACTAATGCTGGTTCCCTACAATAGGTCACACAAGTAGGTCTTTAATATCTCCATAGAAAGAGGCTCCACATTGTCTCTGGGCAACCTCACACTGTCACCTCACTGTCATTGTATGGTAACATACAGAAGTTCTTTGGCATGTTAGTATGGAAATTCCTTTGTGCAAGTTTTAAATCATTACTCTTTGTCCTATTGCTACACACCACCAAGAAGAGCCTGACCTCATCCATATGCCTTCTGCTTCCCTTAGGTGTTTACATTTTTCAGATCACTTCACAGTCTTCTTTTCCCCAGGCCATACAGACTCTGGTTTCTCAGCCTTCCCTCATATGAGAGATATTCCAGACCCTTTATTATTTCTGTGGCCCGATGCTCAACTTCTTGTCGAAGATCCCTGTCTGATCCACAGAACTGGACATGGTGTTTTGAATGCAGCCTCACCAGCACAGAGTAGAGGGGTAGGATTATCTCCTTGTCCTGCTGGCCATAATCTTTATAATGCATCCCAAGATACCATTGGCCTTCTTGGCCACAGGGGCACACTGCTGGCTCATGGCCAATCTGTTGACCTGGTGGTGTCCCAGGTCCTTCTACTAAGGAGCTATTTCCTGCTGGTCATCCCCTAATCTGTACTGATGCACGTGGTTATTCCTCTTGCAGGTGCAAGACTCTACACTTGCTCTTTTAAACCTCATCAGGTTCCTCCCTGTCCAACTCTCCAGTCTGTCCAGGTCTTATGGAATGGTAGCACAGCTTTTAGGTATGTCAGTCACTCCTCCCACCTTTCATCAGCAAACTTGCTGAGAGTTGACTCTATACTTTCATTCAAGTTACTTATGAAGATGTTGAACAAGACTGGACTCAGCACGGACTCCTAGTGCTAGTTACAGGCCTCCAACCAAATTCTGCACTGATGGGGACAACTGTCTGAGCTCTGCCAATCAATCAGTTCTCAGTTCACATTTCAGTTCACTCACCTATCCCACACTATCTATGTTTCATAACAAAGATGCTGTGGGAGAGACAATGTCAGACGCCTTGATGAAGTCAACACACACAATGTCCACTGCTTTTTCCACAATTGCTCAGACAGTGAAGACATCACTGAAGGCTATCAGGTTGGCTAAGTATGATTCCCCTTGGTGAATCCATGTTTACTACTTCTGATAAACTTATCTTCCGATTTCTTGGAGATGACGTCCAGAAAAAGGATGTTCCATCAACTTTCCAGGGACAGAGGTAAAACCAACTGGCCTGTGGTTTCCCAGATCCTTGTTCTTGCCCTTTTTGAAAGGTGGAGTGACAGTTTTCAAACACCTCTCCCATTTTCCAAGACCTTTCAAAGATGATAGAGTGGTTCATCTATCACCTCTGTAAGTTCTCTCGGCACATGCAAGTGCATCCCATCAGGACCCATAGATTTGTGTGCATTGATTTTGGCTAAACACTCTGTGACCAGATCTTCCTCAGCCAGTGGAAAGTCTTCCTTTCCCCAGACTCTTTTTCTTAACTCCAGAGTCTGGGATTCCTGAAGGCTGGTCTGAGCATTAAAGACTAAAGCAAAGAAGGCTTTTAGTGTATTTACCCTCTCAGTTTCGTCCTTTACCAAGGTATCCACCTCATTTAGTAGAGGATTCATGTTTTCCTTAGTCTTCCTTTTACTGATGAATTACTTAAAAACAACAACAACAACAACAAACAAACAGAAAACAACAGCAACAACAAAACCTTTCTCTTAGGATACACCAATGCTGAGATAGGAAGAAGTGGTGTTTAAATGCCAGACAGCTTTCATGATCCCCTTACCTTCTAAAGCTCTAGCCCAAAGGATGTACCTCCAAGGAAGTCTTGGAAGAGCTTAAAGTTGGCTCTCTTGAAGTCCAGGATACCATTAATGGCTAAGATTGGAAGGAACATTAAAGATCACATAGTTCCAACTCTCCTGCATTGCACAAGGATGTAGCCCAATAGATGAGGCTGCCCAAGGCCCAATCTAATATGGAGCTGAATGCCTCTGGAAGGGGCATCCACAACTTTTTTGGGCAATCTGTTCCAGTTCATCACCACTTTCTGAGTAAATAATTTCTTTCTAACATCTAAACAGTATTTCCCCTCTTTTATTTTAAAACCATTCCCCATTGTCCTATCAATATTGTGATGAAAAATGAAGAAGTGCAAAAGGTAGGTTCCCTTCCTGATTAAAAGAATTTTTCAAATACTACACAGATCCCTCTGGATAATATCTCTTCTTTCTACTGTGCCAATTCCACCACTCAGCTTGATGTCATCAGCAGACTTTGTGAGCCTACACTCAATCCCAATATCTATGTTATTGATAAAGATCTTGAAGAGAAGTGATCCCAAGACAGACCTTTGGGGGACATCAGTCATGACTGGCCTCCACCTGGACATGGAGTCATTGACAGTGATAGAACTAGAGGCAATGGTTTCAAACTGCGCCAGGGGAGATTCAGGCTGGACATTAGGAAATATTACTTCTCGGAAAGGGTGGTCAGGCACTGGAATGCACTGCCCAAGGAGGTGGTGGAGTCACCGACCATGGGAGTGTTCAAGAGACGTTTGGATGTTGTGTTGAGGGATATGATTTAGCTGGGGAGTATTGGTGATGGTTGGACTGGATGATCTTTTAGGTCTTTTCCAACCTTGATAATTCTGTGATTCTGTGATTCTGTGACTACAATCCACTCTGAGTGGGGTTTATTACAATCTAGGACCATCCAACTAGTTCCCTATCTATCAAAAAGTTTAGCTTTCAAATCCTTATTTCTCTAATTTAGATATAAGGATATAATGTGGGACCATGTCAAGGGCCTTACAGAATTCCAGGAAGATGACATCAATTACCTTTCCTTTGTACACCAGTGCCATTCCTCCATTGTAGATTACCAATTTGGTCAAGAATGATCTGTCTTTGGTGAAACTGTGTTATCTGAAATTACCCTTTGTCTTGCATTTGTCTAATATTTTTTCCAGGATGTTCTGCTCCATGATCTTCTCAGGTAAGGTGAAGTGTTTAATTTTGTAAGTCTTCCTTTCTCCCTTTCTTAAAAATAGGAGTGATGTTTCCCTTTTTTCATTCATCGGGGCTGTCTCTTCTTCAGAACAACCCAAGTGTCTTCAGATTTTTTTTTCATATTAAGTACATTTTACATGACCTTAGAACTCTTTTTAAATGGTGGAAACTAGATCTGTGCACGTTATTCAATGTCAGGCTGTATAAGTGATAAGCAAAATGGAGAACTACCTCTTTTGACTGGCTGCTATTCTGTATTTAATCCATTTTAAAATGCAGATTACCCTCTTTGCTACCCAACCACACTACAAATTCTTGTCAAGCCTATTGCCAACCAGCATCCCAGGATTCCTTTCTTCTGAACTGTTTTGCAGGTGTTTGTCTCCCAGTTTGTAGCTGTGGTTGGCATTACTCCCTCTTTACTCTCAGGAGCAGAACCTGGAATTTTCCTTGGTTGAACATCATGTGGTTGCTAATAACCCACTGTTCCAAAATATCCAAATTCCTCTACAAGTATTCTTGTCTTATCCTATCAGTGAGTCTATAGCACCTCACAGTTTATTATTAGCAAAGTTGATGAAGATGCATTGTAATCCTGCATCCAGATCATTGATAGAAATTTTGAACTGGACTGGATCAGGAATTGAACCCATGGGCATACTGCTGATGGCTGTCCACCAGCCAGGTGTAGCTACATTTACTAAAGCTCCTTGATCTCTAACACCAAGACAGTTCATCATGCAGCATAGCATGAAGTCATTCATCTCACAATTAGACACTTTGCTGTGAAGAACAGTATCAGAAACCTTGCTGAAATACAGAAAGATTTACTATAACACCTTCCCTTACATACTGCTCTCCATCTTTCCTGAATAGCTAATAATGCTTCATCCCAATATTTGCGTCATGGGACTCATCCCACTAAGTCCCATGAATATTACTGACTTAAATTGTGCAGAATAAGAAACTTATTTTTATTGGTCCTGTAGAGAAGAACATGAGGATCCTGGTGGATGAAAATCTTGATACGAGCCAGCAGCATGCACTTGCACCCCAGAAGACCAACTGCACCCTAAGCTGCATCAAAAGAGGATTGACAAGTGGGGTGAGTGGTGTGATTTTTCCCATCTACTCGTCTCTTGTCCAGGCTTGTGGCCTCAAATACAGAGGATGTGGAGTTGCTGTGAGGTATACAATAAACACAAGGGAACTTTTAATATATGACTTCAATACACCAAACCTACTCTTTTAAAATCATTAACTTGAGGACCAAATCAAACTTTCTGCAAGTGTTAGCCAGTTAAATTTTTCAGTGAACTGATTCTGTTTAAACAAGTTCTCCCTTGGATTAAAGTTTCTATATATATTCTGTAACACTAATACTTGAACAGTTAAATAATCATAGCAACAATATACATAAAATATATTTTCCCACTTGCAGCAAAATTGACATTACACATCTGAGTTCATTTGTAATTGAATATCTGCACAATCTCCAAAGAATTCCAAAGTATGCTATTTAGATATTGCTGAGAGCAGTATGGCACTGGGTTGGAAAGGAAGCAACACTGTGTCAGTTTTTGACTAAGTCATGTAATCTAGACCTAGGTTAGGAAAAAAAATAATAATAATTCAGTAAATTCCATGCAAGATACCAACTTAATCATTTAAAATCATATCACATGGGAAAAGTATGGGAAAACTAACTATTTAAACATTACATCTGTAATGCATTAAATCTGTATATTTGAGTTTTCAATTGTTTGCCACCACTTATGATTCTTGTTTTCCAGTATCATTATTAGTAAAATATTTATCTTCCCTCTATCATGTAGAGATTTCTTTGTTCTTTTTTATTTGAAATTCTAAGCGGAAAGAAATTCGCAGTTATGTTAAGAAGGGCTTTAGAGAATCAAAAAATACCTTTAAAACATGTTTCAAACTGCATTCTGTTTACAATCCATTTTTACTGATTTGATTTACTCAGTGGAAAAGATGTGTTTCACTATGAGTGAAAACACAGTCTTAGTGGACAGAATAATTAGCTTGGTGCTTTCAACATTGTCTAGAATTTCAAAATGTTTTCAAAAAGCCTCTTAGTACATCTGACAAATAGCATGTCAAAGTTACAGAGAATTGGTGAAGATTATTATTATTGGTGCACTTGCTTTGAAAGTTCTGTATATTTCAACAAAAGACTGTAAACTTGGATTATTATCGTATTATTTTTCAAAGCCTAGAAGTAAACTTGAACAACAATATCAAATGCCTACAGCCATGGCTGTAATTCCATGCTGCTCACCTGCTTTGCACTGAATGAACAAAAGCTATCTTGCAGCAGGACAGGGATGGAGTGTTTATACTGTAGAGGCTCTGCAAGGGATAAGGATGTGCTACACAAGCAGATAATTAACACTAATATTTATGATATTTTCTATTACTAGTGTGACAGTCTGGCTAAGATTAGAAGAAGGAGACAGTGTTACCCATGCAGCAAAGAAAATAGTCTCAAGTACTATCCCTTTAAGAACTCACAGCTTTGACCTCACAAAGTGACATAAGTCATAACCATTCACTGCTAAATCATGTCCCTGAGTACCACATCCAAACAGTTTTTAAACTGATCCAGGGATGGTGACACAACCACCTCCCTGGGGAGTGCATTCCATTGCTTAGCAACCCTTTCTGTAAATAAGTTTTTCCTGGATTATTTAGGTCCTATTCTGTTCCCTACCCCTATCTGCCAGCACAAGGGGCTCTATACCCAGGGAGCAACTAGTCTTACTAGTAAAGAATGAAGCAAATAAGGTATTAAGTACCTCAGCCATATCCTCATACTTGGACGACTTGTTGCCCTCTGTTTCCAACAAGGGATCCCTTGCCCTCCTCTTACCACTGACATATTTACAGAAATATTTATTTTTGTCTTTCACTTTTGGCAATAAGTTCAGTTCTAGTTGGGCTTTAGCTTTTCTAATTTTCTCCCTGCACAGTTTCATTACACACATACTATGAAGGAAATGCTTGAGAGCTGCATTCAGTGATCTTGGATTCTTGTGCAAGAGCAGCAGCATCTGTGTTCACCTTGCAAGTGGCACTTAGAAATCTGGACTCACCATCATAAGGCTTCACATTTCACACTTAATAAAGTTTGAATACCCTAAAGTCAGGAACCAGAATATGAGTAGAAGAATGAAGAAGAGACAGAATTAGTCCCCAGACTGTCACTCTTTGGTATTATAAACCACAAAAGATGGCATTAATGAAGTTTATGTTTGCAGCAGCTTTACAGTCAGCAGCTTCAGATCATTAGAGCATTCTGAAAGAAGGCCCATATCAATCGCACTGGATTTTTTTTCTTCATCCTTGTAAAATATTACTTCAATCTCCTTCTTTTATAGGAGGATTAATTGAAAGCACAAATATAAGAAAATAAGACAATATTACACCGTATTTAGGAAAGGATCTATGGATGATCTGGTAATCTATAAAGATTTATAATTAAATTTAACAAATGGGTAAGGCAAACCTTGAAATGTCATCCAAGACATGAGGGATATAGAAAAAACTATAATTTTATTTAAAATAGCAAGGATGAATTCACAAAAGCGATAGTATTTAGGAACTTTCAGAGTACAAATATCATTTAGGAAAATGCAAGTTTTTTAAATGAATTCTTAAGAAGTTACATAAAATAGCTTGATTCTTCTTTATATACATAATCTATATATATTAATTAGTCACCTCTTTGTCTATGACAAAATGGCAACATAGATGAACAAGCAAAGAGAAGTAGCTGTCATCTACCTTGACTTTTACTAAAGCATAGAATACTCTTACACTATATTCTCATCTCTAAACTGGTGTTGGTGAAATGGTCTGGATGGCCACTAATCCATACAGCAGCCATGGAACAATATCAGTCAATGGCTCAGCATACATGTGTAGTCTTGTGTGCTGCCTGAGTTCATAAGGGAATCAGTACAGTTTAATATTTTTATTGGTGGGAGGGACCATGGAATTGAGTGTGTCCTCAGCAAGTTTGAATGTGACATCAAGCTGTACAGTTAACAATTCATACAGAAGAGATGACTCCAGAGGAACTTCAACAATTTTGAGAGTACCATGAAAACCTCATGAAGTTCACAAGGCCAAGTATAAGGTCCTACACCTGTGTGGAGACAATCTCAAAAGTCAGAATAGACTGGATGATGAATGGATTGAGAACTGCAATATGAAGAATGATGTGGGATGCTGATAGTTGAAAAAATGAAAGACTAAGCACCTTGCATTTTCAGCTCAGAAGACAAATTATATCCTCTGCTGCATCAAAAGAAGTGTGGCCAGCAGGTTAAAGAAGCTGATTCTCTCCCTCTTACTTGTTGTCAACTGACTCTACCTGGAATAGTGGATCCAGGTCTGGAGCCTCCAGAATGAAAAAAAAAACAAACGAACACATAAACCTGTAAAAGCAGAATTAGAGGAGTGCTATGAAAAACAAACAAACAAACAAATAGGCAAATAAGTAAAATCAGAAGGCTCGAGTAACTCTACCATGAGTAGAAGCTGAAAGAGTTGAGATTGCTTAGCCTAGAGAAGAGAAAGTTCCAGGAAGCCCTTACAGTGTCCCTCCAGTACCTAAAGGGGATCAACAAGTAAAGCTGAGGAGGGACTATTTAGCAGGAAGTGAAGTAATAGGATAAGGGGAAAAAGTTTTGAATTAAAAGAGCATAGATACATTTAGCATAGATACAGGTACATTTTAGGAATAAGTTTTTTAGTGTGAGAATGATTAGACACTAGCACAAGTTACTAAAAGTAGTTTTGGATGCTCCATTCCTGGAAGAGCTCGGAGCCATGTTGGATAGGGATTTGAGCAACCTGATCTGGTGGAAGGTATTCCTGGCCAATGAAAGAGTGTTGGAACTAAATGATCTTTGACAATCCCTTCCCATTCAAACCATTTTCTAATTCCATGATGACCTCCACTGCATAAACATATATGTATATACAAATATATATACACATATATATAAATATATATACACATATATAAACATACATATATGTATATATAAATATATATATTGTGCGTATTTATATGTATGTGTGTATATGCATATTATGGGATTACTTGATGGATTAGGGCTTTTGTAGAAGGTATTGTGGAAATAGTTATGCCTCTGCTCACTTTGAACAGCTCTTAGAGCATATGAGTTTAGATAATGATGGAATAATGACTTAAAAATAGAACATTAACAGTATTGTAATACAGATATATTATATAGAAAGAAAACAACAACAACAACAAAAGAGTTGTTGAGGGTTAGGCTGTAGCTTGCAACAATTTAGAATTTCAGTAAGGAAAAATTATTGTATTAATCAAGTCTAAACTTTGAAATGTAAAGAATATTCTTATCTCAGATGATCAAGGAAGAAACGAATGGAGGGAGGAAGGAAAGGAGAAATAATGGCTATAATTTGCTCCAGGGGAAGTATAGGTTTGATATAAGGAAAATAATCTTCTTAGAAGAAGAGGTAAGGCACTAGAACAGGCTGCACAGGGAAGTGATGGAAAGAGCATTGGAGGTTTTCAGGAAAAAATGATGTGGCATGTAGGGATTTCATTTAGTGTGTATGGTGGTGATGGACTGATGGTTGGGCTAAGTGATCTTTGTGGTCTTGACCAACCTCAGTGATTCTATTATTCTGGGTTTTTAAAGAAGGAAGGAAGGAAAGATCCTTCTTTAAAGAAAATTCATGTCATCACAAATTATGGATGTTCTTCACAGACCTAATTAACAACTTCTAAATATCATTATCAACATTTCACTCCATAGCATTTTGTTCTGTGCCTGTGAGAATCCTTCTTTGTTTTTTTTTGTCTCAAAGCTTACTTCCTGAGGTATTTCTTGTTATAAGACTCTGATTGATTTATTGAGGAGGCAATGATGGGTGCTACATGTGACATGTGGCAATCGACATCACTTTGTGGATGTCTGAAAAAACCTTCCTCCAGAGAGTGCTCAGGAGTGTTTGCTAGCGGAAGATCTGGCCTGTGACTAAATAGCTCCAGCTTGGTATGGGAAAACTCAGGAATGATACCAGTGTGAAAAACAGGATACTGGTGGGCATCCCTTCTCCCTTATATCTGCTGGCAAGGCCCGGAAGATGGGAACAAAGGGGTTTCTGCTGAGATCCTAGAGCCAGAAGCTCTCCAAGGAGAGCTGACTCAACCACTTTGGATTTGAGCTGTTACTCCAAAGACAGCTGACTCAACCACTTTGGAACCACTGAAAAGGGGCCATCATTGTCATGGTCATCATCCTCATTGTCAACAGAACAATAATGCCCAATGACCCAGCACTACTGAAGATCAATGACTGAACTATGAACCACACTGGATCCATGGTGGTGACTGTCTCCCTCTTGCTTCCTATAAAGACGCCTTGCTTCTTCTTTTCTATCCTTTCTATCACCCGCCTTCCCTTCCTCATTACCCTAATTCATAACAGTGTCCGTCCTCACCTTCACCTTTCCCATCTCCCTGATTAAGATTTGCAATAAACTGATAGGACCAACATTTGAACTGTTGTTTCTTAATCTCACACCAGGTATACAGATATTAAAAGAACCTCCTCACCCTCCTATAAATTGGAGCAAGACAGTACCATTTCAATCCAAAATAAGAATAAAATGGTGCATTCTTTGGTGGAAAGATGGAAGGGAGAGAGCAGAAGAAGGAAAAGGAAGACAGTCCTGTGGACAGCTCTATGCTGGAACCTTCCATGGTGTAAGGAAAACATAGTTGTTAATCAATATATCTTGTGCATGGAAGAATGGAAGAATGAACATACAATTCACATAAAATAACTAGGCAATGAATTTCTAGATACAGTATTTCAGGTTTCAGAAACAAAGTTTATGTTCATAAAAATTGGTAAATAATGGTTCTAAGTTTCATTAAAAGCTTGTGCTGTCATTCTGTGTGTGACTAACTATCCAGAAAAGATTTGTAATCCACAAACAGTCTTGAACGAGCCTCAAGAAAAAGAGATAAATTCCCTCTAAGGAACAAACTAGGGCATTTTAAAAAAGCCTTGAACATTATACAGAAAGGTTAGAGCATAAATTAAAGACCCTTAGGGACATCTCCAACTTGCAGCCAAAACCAAGTTTTTCTGCTTTACTCTGCTGGCTGGTTTCTAATTACACTGTGCAATGAAAATCATTTATAACTAGAAAGGTCCCATAACATCATGACAAAGGCACAGGGCTGCAACACAATATTAGAGAACACTCACCCTGCTGATGATCACTAGTAACTGAGGAAGATAATAACTGCTCAGCTACTCTGAAATAATTTACTCATAAAAGAATCTTCATTAAAATAACATTAAGGACTATTTTCAATGTGGCATGCCGAGGCTTAGCTGTGTAATTTGTTCTAATATTCATGGAAATTTTGTAGCTAAATCTCCATACACTACAATGAAAAATCTCACCAATGGTTTTAACTAAATTTCATGAAAAAGAAAAAGGTTCAGGTAAAGGCCTTACTTTATTGTGTGCTGTTGCTGCTAATAATACAGTATGTAAGATTTGTGCATAACAATTGTAACATTGGTAATAAACATGCTGCTGCATCTAAACTCCTAATAAAAGAAGTTAAGGAGAGGAAGGTAGGTTTACTTCTGTGGTACAGCAGTGACTAAAATAAATATGAAGGACAAATGCAAGTGGAAATTTCTAATTCTAAAGTCTGAATTCTTTTGTTAGGTAGCACAAATGTTTTGGTGAGCTATGAAATAATTATTTTGTGTTCCAAGGGAGAAGACACTGAATGTCAGTAACAAATTCTGATATTTGCTGAAAAAAGAACCACTTCTGGTTAGAGAGAAATTACAAACGTCATTCTTTAATGAGATTTCCCATGTAAGCCTTGGAGGCCATATAGAAGCTGACTCAAAAAACATGGGACCCATGGCAAGACCAGTTTGCTTTTATTCTTCTCAGGTATGCTACCCTAGAGTGGCATAAAGGACCCCTAATTGAGCCGGTGTGATATGAACTTCTTGTTATGAACCTAGAAAATAATTTATTTAAAAAAAAGAAAAAGAAAAAGAATAAAAAGGCCATATAGTGATAACAAATAAAAGCCATATGTGCACTTCATTCAGACTAGTGATGTGCAGACTGTCAAATATGGATAGGAATAAAGGGGCAGGTTCAATAACAAATATATATTTAATTCACTTTAGTTGCTAACTTATACTTTGATACTCATAATGATTATCAGAGACATTTTTTTTTCTCCTTCCTTTATTATTATTATTATTATTATTATTATATTACTATTATTATTATTATTATATTTTATTTTTATATGAGAGATTTTGTTGAGGTTTAAAATTTACAATAAATGTCAATTAATTATAACAAGAATGCCTGAAAATTTTGCCCATTTTATCAGATGAAGAATATTCTCAGCTGGAGTCTTTAGAATTTGAAAACATAAAAATGATAAAGCAGAATATTTTCAATTATATTTGAACTTGTAATGACCTCTCTATTACCAAAAAGCAGTAATGCAGAGAGGAAGCTCAGCACATAAAGCTTTTATTTTTGAAAGAGTATCATGGGAGCTTCACATATCTTTTAAATGATTGACACAACAAGCATTCCATTTTAATTGGCACTTCTGTGATTTATGACTTTATCACGTCAGGAACACCCCATTAGGCTCTATGTAAGGGAATAGCAGGGTACTGTACATCTGACAGTACTTGAAGTCTTCTATTGAAGGCTCCTAATAAGAAGAGATTACTAAGAGAGTTCATAACCCCATTTGATCTAAGTACTGAATTGGACTAAATTGTATCCTTCACTCCTGGAAAGCAATACAATACTTGAGATCCCAGTAGTCCATGCCATTATCACACTGCCATATTTTCCTGTTCTGCAAGTGCAAGAACAGTAAGATTTCTGTTTCTAAGCAGGGAAGAATAAGATGCTTCATTCCACTGATATCAATTGTCTTAATAATTTCACCTTATTGCTTCTATTCTAGTCACAGCAGACTTCTCAGTCCTTACAGCTGAAACAAAATAAAAATCTATATTAAATCTTTGTATTGTAATTTCCTAGTAGTGAAGTTTAAAATTGTGTTAAGCGATCCCCAGTGACACCAGTATGGTTCTCATAACAAATACATTTCCTTCTAAAAGCTGTTCAGAACCGGAGGAGACAACACCCAAGCAGCCTCAAAAAATCAGTTACAACATCAAGACTTCCTCTTCACTCAGGTGCTAAAGACTCTTCTTCAGTGAAGAGGAGGTCTTAATGTTGGAACTGGTGTTTTGAGTGAGTAGAATCCGATTAATGAGTGAGTAGAATCTGACTGCCTTCATTTTAAAGAAATGCATTGTTTCAAAACCTTCCTCATCTGCATCAAGTCAAACTGTTTCAGGATTAGGTGTTTCTAATTTTAGAAAATAGTTAATTTTGACATATTGTGATACACTTTGTCTTATCTTAGTGTTTTGATTTAGCCCAAATGATTTGCTTCCAATTCCTAAATTGCATATTGCATGTTTTACACGCAGATGTTACTCAATATACCATCTGTTTTTATCAACACCTAAATGCATAGATGTGTTGTTTCCGTGCAAGTGTTAGAGATCAGATTATCTTTTCCTATTTTCTAAAAATCTGAATAATAATATATTAATGGTTTAAATTCTGGGTTCTGTAGTTTTTTCTTGTTCTGAAAGCTTTTTTTTTTTTTTAAAAAAAAAAAACCTAAGGATAAAATTCTCACCTGGAATACAAAATTATTGCGTAGTTAGAAACTATATAAACTACAAAGAGATAAAATAACAAAAGATAACCAAAAGAAAACATAAAACTACTTAAAATACTGTTGATAATAATGCTATGATATGTGACATTTCAAGGCTATTTTCACTATACTTCTTTTACAAGGTTAGTATAAGTAAGCTGTTTTGCCCAAGACCGGAGTTTTAATGAAAAATAAACATCACAAAGAGTGTTTTGCTAGAGAGGTTAACATGACAGTTTTCCAGAACACATGTGCCTCTTAAAAAGAAAAATGATTTATCATATCTGTGTGAGGATTTGCATATACACATGTAATATCTAGAAAAAGTAGATTTATCATAAATAGTTTGTCAATAATTACGGAACAGAAATAGGTAAAACTCCTGTATTTAATATGCCTATACATACATATTATGAGTACAAACATACTGGTAATATACAAAGTCTGAAAGAGTCTAAAAGTTTCCAGATTTTTTTTTTTTAAGTTGCTTGAGGGGGAGAAAAAAAGAAGCTACTTGCCTTGTATGTACATCTTTATGTGTTCCTGTGTCAGGTAGATACTAATTTACTGACCATTAGAGTAAGGCCTTCGGCTTTTTCGGATATTCTTGTGGCACAGGCGGATCTGAGTAGTAACAGATGATTTGGGGCCTAGCACTGAAAATGATTGGGCCTTTTTCAATACTATCCCAGAAAGGGAGAGGGTTTCTGCAATTGAGAGTCTCCGTGCTGAAAGAGTGTGCCTCAGAACTGAAAGGGAGAGTGTCAGGGAGACAATACAAAATGAGCAAGAGAGTATCCAAGATGAAAAGAAGAGTTTCCAGGAGAGACTCTGAGCTGAGAGGGAGAATCTCCAAGCTGAGCAAGAGAGTCTTTTAGTCAAGAGACATGCCCTCCAATCCTAGCAGGACTCCCTCTGATCTGAGAGAGATGCCCTCCAAATCGAGAGAGTCTCTCTTCAATCCAAACTCTCAAAGGGACACTCTCCAGTCCGAAAGGAAAGCCTTCCAATCTGAGAGAGAGTGCCCTCTGAACCAAGAAAGACTCCCTTCAGTCCAAACTTGACAACCTTCAATTTCAACAAGACACCCTCCGGTCCAAACGAGATGCCCTCCAGTCCAAAGGAGACAACTAGTCTCCAGTCCAAGAGGTACATCTTCAATTCCGAATGGGGCATATTCTGAACTGAGGGAGATGCCTTCCAGCATGCAAAATTCAGTCTCCAAATTGAACTAAACAAAATTCAACTCATTGGGTCATGCTCAAATCTGAACTAAATACTCCTATAATTGAACAAGACAGGTTCCAAGCCGAGTTGGAGAGTGAGAGCATCAGAACTGATCAACCACAGGAGGCACCAGAATTGATGTCAGTTGTCCCTGTAAGAGGATGGAAAATGAAACGAGTCTTGACTCACTTAGACATTAAGAAAGAGGAAGAGGAGAAAGTAAAGGAAGCAGACTCTGCAAGACAAGAAAAGGAAAAAGGTCCAGAAGAGTGGCTCTGAGATCCAGGGGAACTGCCCCTGACTCCAAGGGAGGGGCCCTCAAGAAGTTCACAGTCACCAGCACCCAAGAAGTCCTGAAAGAGTAGGAAGTGAGCAAAACATTATTAGCATTACTGACCTCTGAAAATGAAATTCGAGGTCTGAGAAAAGACATTTCACACAATCCAAATGAGCCTATTTTCATCTGGTTACTTTGATGGACAATGGGACCAACTGGGCCCATAGTGTGTCACTAGATAGTAGAGAATGTCACCAGCTGGGTGACATTGCTGAGGCCTCAGCAATTGACAGAGGTATTAGTACATGCCAGAATAAGTCCTTCACCCTCTGGAAGCAGATGCTGTTAACTATGAAAGAAAGATACCCCTTCTAAGACAGTCTGATGCCTGAGAAAAAGAAATGGACTGATACGGAAAAGGGCATCTGTTATTTGAGAGAATACGCTATGGTGGAAATGTTACATATCCTCACTTTCATTCCTGATGAGCCAGACCAAGAGCTTGATACCGAGAGAGTCAGGTGTATATTCACAGATACTGCACCAGAAAGGTATGCCAGTACATTTGCAGCAATGTATGTCAGACGGGAAGGAAGACCCCTAATAAAAAATAAAATAAAAATAAATAAATAAATAAATAAGATTAATAAACTCCATGACTTTGGGTTACATTTAGCCCCTCTATAAGCTTGTGTTTCAGCCACTGTAAAAGTATCTGAAAAACTGTAATGGAGAGAAATCAAGAAGACATAATATATGAACAGTCTACAACGTGTTATGCTGATGGATCCATGGGGGTATCAGATACAACTGATGGAGACCAAGATTCCCAAAACAGCCTACTGGAGGGGCTGACCAAATGTCTCAGCTATCAAAAGGTCTTGCTCAAGCAAGTGACAACAGTAAGACTACATGTATGGCGTTGTGGTGTTACCTATGTGACCATGGAGAAGACATGAGGAGTGGCATAAAAGACCCACTCCTGCACTCCAAGCAAGGCTAAACAAATTACAAGACAGATCAAACACCAAGATGAACTTCTCCAAAAAGGTGATTGCTCCAGTTGCTGCAGGACATGGCAATAACTAAGAACAACTGAAGTAGCAAATAGAGGGGCCCTGCCACCAGCCAGGGGAGGGGAAAGGGATAATAGAGTATATTGGAGTGTGTGGATTAGATGTCTTGGCACATCAGAACCATAGAAATATAAGGCCCTGGTGGACACTTGTGCTCAGCGCACTCTAATGCCCTTGAGTCACCAAGGTGACTGGGGGTTCCCAAGTGCTGACTATGTTGGAGGCCAAAATAAGCCTCACTGGCAAAAGCACCCTATTGTGACTGGCTCAGAGGCTCCATGTATACTTGGTATTCATTATCTCAGAAGGAGATATTTTAAGGATCCCAAGGTGTATCAGTAGGCCTTTGGGATAGCTGTTGTAGACGAAGAAGGTATTAAGCAGCTGTCTGTTTTGCCTGCCCTATCAGAAGATCTGTCTGTTGCGGGGCTGCTACAAGTAAAAGAGCAACAGGGACTGATTGCTACAAAAATGGTGCACAGATGGCAGTACTGCACCAACAGGGATTTCTTGCTCTCCATTCATAAGCTGATTCATCAGCTAGAGAGTGAGGGAGTGATCAGCAAAACTCACTCACCTTTTAACAGCCCCATATGGCCAGTGCGTAAAGCCAGTGGAGAATGGAGGCTGACACTAGACTACTGCAGCGTGAATGAAGTCACACTCCCACTGAGTGCTGCTGTCCCAGACATGGTAGAACTCCAGTTCAGAACTTGAGTCAAAAGCAGCCAAATGGTATGCCACCACTGACATTGCAAATGCATTCTTTTCCATTCCTTTGGCCACAGAATGTAGGCCACAGTTTGGTTTCACCTGGAGGAGCATTCAGTGTACATGGAATCATTTGCCCCAGGGGTGAAAACACAGTCCAACCACTTGCCATGGATTGATCCAGGCTGCACTGGAACACGGATATGCTCCTGAGTACCTACAGTACAACAGCACATTTATTCGTTTTGAAGTTCGGAAAGCATAGCAGTGATTCTGATAAAAAGTGATTATCTTCTTATGTAAGACTATGCAATTATATTGCCAAATATATGGAGTCTTAAGCAATATGTTCTAGTGGGAGGTGCCCTGCCTGTAGTGGGGTGAGGGGTGGAGCTGGCTGATCTTAAATGTCCCCTCCAACCCAAATCATTCTATTATTCTATTATTTTACTGAGTAGGACAGTTGTATAATTAGCCTACAGTGTGGAACTCCACACTCATCTCCAAAAAACAATGCAAATCAGAATAATCAATGCAATATCAGAATAAATGCTATATATCTTTTGTAAATTATTTTATCATTCTAAAATTTATTTCATCATTTTTATAACATATGTTTATACATAAGATGCAGAAAATAGAGTTTATTGCATCTTTTAGAATTGCAAAAAAAAAAAAGGTAGTTTTTCTTCAAGCACTGTATGTACTTCTCATTACTACTTTTACTCAGTAATGTAGGCAGCTTTATATATGAACATACAGAAAACAACAATGTTAGTGTATCTTGAATCCTACCACAGAGTGGCTTTAGGATATAAACTGATGTATTGAACTCTACTTTTGACACTTAATGGTTTCTTCCAGAGAACATCAGATGTACCTGCTACTGCATCACTGTTTTCTACAGTAAAGCTATTACTCACAATCTGCAATATTAACTACATATCAAGATTAAAATATAATTGTTCCAAATGTCACACACTTACCTGAACATGCCATGATGAAAACCAAAAAAAAAAAAAAAAAAAGAAAGAAATATGTGCTATTTTAATTATAAGGAAATATAAATGTTGAAGCTTTATTTTATTTTATTTTATTTTATTTTTCTTTTATTTATTCTATTTATTATTATTACTTATTACTGTTATTTTTTATTTGAAGCCTTAACATTAGTTGTGACTTTGGAAGCTTACTTACCTAGTAAGCATCTGCAGCTCATCACTATGCACAGTTACTAAAACACTTGGAAAGCAAACAGAACAGCATTTGTAGAGTAGTAGAAGGGGAATAGAATAACAATTATTTGATGCAGTCAAGTCTTATTTTCTTTAGAAGCTAGATCAGCTTTCCTTCTTGAAACTACTTTTTGATATCTGCAGGTTTTTTTGAGTACGCTTTAGAATTCACATTCTCTGAAGTGGAAGGGTTTGGTTTCTGAGTACATTTCTACAGCATAGTTTAAAAAAATCAACAAAATTTGACAGTAAAGAAAAGCAAGAACAAATTGATAATATGTAAGTTCTCAGAAATACCTTCCTGTGCAAACATATATTGTGAGTGTTATTTTTCTTTTAGCATTTCAACATGATATTTTACAGACAGAAGATTATATTGCTACTGTGAAGACCTGCGTATTGATTGCATAAAAAACCAAAAGACAAACAAACAAACAAAAAAAAAACCCAAAAAAACAAACAGAGAAAATAACAATTCAGCAGTTGGATCAAATCAACACTGCACTGATGCTGCCCACTATAACAGATGTTCCAGGAGTATGTATCACTGAAAATAAAAGTGTGTGATAAGTGAATAGACATAGTTTGTTATGGCCTTTTTCACTTCCTAAGATTACTTAAGGTCTCCTATTTCTCTCAGAAAATAAACTCAAACTTCATCTTAAACTTCAGCACATCTGTTCTCTCTGATAATTATGTAGCTAGGTAACAAGTTTTTCGGGGAAAGAAAAAAAACAAAAACAAAAGCAGCTGTCAAGTGTAAATGTATTGGTTTTTTTTCTACGTCTGGCCTTTTCTATTTCAACTTCAAAATGCACTGAATATGGCAGAAAATTTCTAGTCTCTTTAAACAGTTCATTTTTTTTCCTTTTCTAGCTACAACACAAATTCAGTGCCATGCAATGTCAAGTAATTACACTACATTGTAATACTAAGGTACAAACCAAGAAATAATAGCACAGCACCTACTCTATTTGTGGACTGCTTAATTCTGTTTTTCAGAACACTAATAAATTTTGATTCTGTACAGAAAAATATGCTATTACCTTTTGATCAAGCCAACCAGATTCATTCAAATACTTCAGTTGTTGTAACAGAAGTCATTATTGAATTACTGATCCAAAATTAGAGAATCTAGCAATTTTCTAGAATTCTAGAATTCTAGAATCTAGAAATTCTCAAAAAGGCTAACGAAAACTGAGTACTAGATCTAACATTTTTAATACAATCAAAATTACTTTTCCTTGGGATGAATAAAAAACACAGACCTGATTTTTTTTTCCTGAAAACAAACAAGCAACAGCAAAAAAACAAAACTATATTCCCCAGAAATGCAAATTTGAACAAATTCCTGGCATGACAACATAATCTTTTCATTTGTCTTTTTCTTCTGATTTTTTTTTTTAATTCAGTACCACAGAGATTGATTTAAGAGACTAAAATAATGTGAGATCCTTCATTTGCAAAGTAACTCAGTTATTGGATTGTAGAAATACCATGGTAAAATCAAATTACTTTTTAATTTTGTCACAATAATTGGCTCTCTGAGGCAAAAGAAACATTACTATGATCACCACTCAATTTCCATTTACCCAAAAGTAAATTCCAATCAAAATGATATTTAATTCATTCAGATTTAAATGCAAATCCAAAAAGAATATGCATTCTGGGAGCCTGGGAGTTTTGTACTGCCACTATTAATCAGAATTACAGTACTTGCAGAATTAAAGAAGCAATATTTTTTCTATCATGTACGGGAGAAAAAAAAAAAAGGCTCTCAGTGAGTACTCAGGTATTTAAATTTATGTTCTCATTTCAGCAAACAGTGATGAAAAGAATGGACGGCCATGTACAACATCAAATCTTCTTTCACATGTAGAAGAAAAGTAGAGACCCATGCTTTTTGAGGATTATTTCAACACTTGAAAAAGTAATAATAATAATAATAAAAGAATAGGAACAATTGTTTATAAACCAGTTTGGGGACTGTCAGGAATTAGAAATCACTTGAACTGTGAAATTACTGCGTATTCTAACTGAAGAATCATTGCTCTAACATGCTTCTGACAGGTAATATTCACCAATCAACAATGAATTATCCTCATTTATATTGTCATAATAAGGTATTAACAAGCCATACAAAACAAATAAACAAAACAAAACACTTTCTCCTGTTGCTTTTCAACTTCCTGTAGACAGACAGTACAGTCTGAGTACTGATATAATCTGGTAGGTGTTTACTTCTACAACTTACTTTTGCTATGCTAAAAATCCAGGTGTGGGTGAATGAAGTCTCTCTGTATAGAGAAACAAAAACAAAAACAAGCAAGCAAACAGAAAAGCCCACCCCATTTTAAGAGTTTTTATTATTACAGGTCTAATTATTGCAGAAAAGGAAGGAAGAGAA